>JANDJT010000179.1:22155024-22167564 GCA_024331685.1 Stegophilus panzeri
CGTCACCTGATCATGGCAGGCCTATAAGTAGAGGCATGATTTTACACAAGCTTCAGATACCGGTCACGCGCGCAAGGTGTTCCCATACTGTTATGCTAAATGCAACGTTTCGTTCCCTTCTCAGGGAACAGGGTTACATGCGTAACCCAGACGTTTTCTGTTTATGAGACCAGTTACTGTGAAACAACTTGTTGAAATGGAGGGAATAAAGTTTTTATTTGCATTTCCTTCAGGATTGTGGAATTAATTATTATTAATTTAAAAGAAGGCATAAAAGGCAGAACTATCGGTTATCATATTGGCCAATATCACTCTGAATAATCGGTTATCGGTATCAGCTGAGAAATTTAGTATCGGTGCATCTCTAGTGTTTATGCTTTTGACTATAGCCCTGTTTTCTCACAGTGTCTTTCCTGAAATGGAAATTTCATTTCGTTCCCGTAATGAAATCCGTTTTCGCAATTTTACTTAAGCGTTTGTTGACTGACACAGAAAGACGATCCTCATACTGGCTCAACCGGAGCCTGCTTTTTTTAATAGCAGGTGTGCCATCAGCGTTGATTGTTTGAAAAAGTCTGATATTTTTCGATTTTGACATGTCTTTCTGACGCGGAAAGCTGTTCCTCGCTTTTCCCCGTGCATATTTTGGCGCTCTGGATGAATTTGAACTCTGTGGAACTGCTTTTTTTTCCCCCACTGAAACTTTCATGCGCAGCGTCCCCTTTTATTATGTCAACACAACAAATTATGTGACAGGCTACTCCTCACAGAACATGCAATTAAATAGACATTACATGCCCATTTTTTAATTAGAACATGTAAATTTATATTGTCACCATAACTTTGGTCGCAAATGTGAACGTTTTAGGCGCAGTCTGGAGCCCTATGGAGTATTCCCTTTTTCTTTTCTTTTTTTACATAATGTACCTGTAATGTGATTACTTTTTTGTATCCCAATTATGTAATGCCGTTACATGTATTCTGTTACTCCCCAAGCCTGAAGGTTACAAAGTGCTAACACTGGACACGCCTTCCATAAATGCTAAATAAATGTATCCTAATAGAAAGCTTCACCTTATCAAGTATAGATTTTTGTTTATTAAATAACAACACATTTTGAAAAATTTGTTGTCAAAAAAAAAATTGACCTAGATTATATAGAATGTCCACAATGCAAGTCTCGCATTAATAAAAAAAATTTTTTTTAATCATTTGAATTACTGCTAGAACTGTCAGAGCTGTTATAGAAAATGAATCAACACCTTATGACCAGATCAGATTCGAGCACTTTGGTATAAATGTCAGTAAATGAATACAATGACTATTTCAAGGAACAGTTTTCCCCTTACTTCAAATGAAGTTGATCAGCCAGTACATTTTTGGTGTCTGAAGTTTGGTTCTTTAGTTTTGTGTGGATGTTACAAGGCTAATGTAGCGCTTATATAATAAAAGTTTGGCTCCCAGTTTAGTATCATGAATGTCTATATATAAAATTAGTATTTCTGATCATCTGCTACTTAGGTTCAGTAATGTACACCGATCAGCATAACATTAAAACTACCTGCCTAATGTTGTGTAGGTCCCCCTTGTGCCATCAAACCAGCTCTGACCTGCTGAGGCATGGACTCCACAAGACCTCTAAAGGTGTGCTGTGGTATCTGGCACCAAGATCCTTTAAGTATTGTAAGTTACGAGGTGGGCCCTCCATGGATCAGACTTGTTTGTCCAGCACATCCCACAGATGTTTGATCAGATTGAGATCTGGTGAATTTAGAGGCCAAGTCAACACCTTGAACTCTTTGTCATGTTCTTCAAACCATTCCTGAACTATTTTTGCAGTGTGGCAGAGCACATTATCCTGCTGAAAGATGCCACTGTCATTAGGGAATACCATTAACATGAAGGCGTGTACTTGGTCTGCAAAAATGTACATGAATGCCAGGACCCATAATGCATCCTGGTGCCATCTCTTCCCCAGGTAAATGATACACACGCACTTGACCTTCCACATGATGTAAAAGAAAACGTGATTAATCAGACCAGGCCACCTTCTTCCATTGCTTCATGGTCCAGTTCTGATGCTCACGTGCCCAATGTAGGTGCTTTCAGTGGAGGACAGGGGGTCAGCATGGGCACGCTGACCGGTCTACAGCTACACAGCCCCATACACAGCAAGCTGTGATGTTCTGTGTGTTCTGACACCTTTCTATCATAGCTGTGCTACAGTAGCTCTTCTGTGGGATCGGACCAGATGGGCTAGTCTTTGCTCCCCACGTGCATTAATGAACCTTGGGCGTCCATGACCCTGTCGCTGGTTCACAGATTGTTCTTCCTTGGACCACTTTTGGTAGATACTAACCACTGCATACTGGGAACACCCTACAAGACCTGCCATTTTTGGAGATGCTCTGAACCAGTCATCTAGCCATCACAATTTGGCCCTTGTCAAAGACGGTCAGATCCTTACGCTTGTCCATTTTTCCTTCTTCCAACACATCAACTTCGAGAACTGACTGTTCACTTGCTGCCTAATATATCCCACCTCTTGACAGGTGCCACTGTTATGAGATAATCAGTGTTATTCACTTCACATGTTAGTGGTTTTAATGTGATGGCTGATTGGTGTACAGATGGTACTCAACCAGAATAACTTTTTTGTCGCCATGGGTGCCACTGCAGTTGCAGCGGCAACATGTATGTGCTACTCTTGACCACTAAGTGGTGCTATAACCACAGCTCATTTTCTCATGTAACAATCAACTGTGCCTTGCCAGTGGGCTAGGTTTGACGGTTGCAGTCAATGGAGAATATAAGAAAAACAAATCATATTAGCAGAACCAAATTTACTACTCAAAAGCCCACGTAAGTATTTGTTGTTTAGAATGAATTCAAGCCGAATAGTAAATGTCAAGACTACCCCAGATTTTATTTGATTAAACTTTAGAAAGATGTGCATTATTATTTATATCATTGTAACTTGTATTATTTTGTCTTTGCAATAAAATAAAAATGTAAGGAAAGGTGGATTACTCTGCATGGGAGCATTAAGAGTGAAAGCTAGTTGTCTAATACCCTACATTAATTACAGTAGTAGGCTTTATGCCAAATGTTGTGTACAAATGTTTGAAATGTACATTTAATAATTAGAAACGTTGCAAAGCAATAGATGCTTTTATTATTTGTTATCTTTGTTTGTTGTCCTTTTTATTAGTAGTAGGTTTATTATCAGTTGTTAACATAATAAAAACATTAAGTCCTGTATGGTCCCGTTACCTTTTTGGCCATTTGATTTTCCATTTAAAAATGAATAAAGAGAAATGAAAATGAGAATTATGCTCAATTTTTTGAGCTTACAGTTTAAACGTTTGTGTTCTTTGGCTTGAACTAGCGTGACTACATTTTGAAAGACACGAGAGAAAAACATAAAAACAAATAAGTGAAATGAACCTTTTAAATTAAATAAATAAGTTTGGGGAGTAATGGAGTGCAAGCAAAACGGAGCAAACACGGTATTTTTTTCGTTCCAGTTCGAGTACATTGTTCTAATAAGCTTTGAAAATAACAGTAACATAAAATCCGTCACTGCTGATTTTTCATGTGACAGAATAACAAAAATAATATGATACTGTTATATTTTCATTACTTTTATATCTATTTTTATTACTATTAATTTATTGCAGTGTTGGTACACATGGCAGTAATGGCAATTCTGGTTGAGTACCACGTGTATATTGGAATTATTTTTCTATTTGAAATATGTAAACATGTTTATATTTGTGTGTTTTCAGCTGTGGGTGCAAGAGCGCCTTCCACTTGCTACATCACAGGAAACTGGGAGTAGTTTACAGGCCGTGCAGCAGCTCATGAAGAAAAATCAGGTAACACTCCACATCTCTAGTTCATTTTAGGTATACTTATGAAGAATGCAGTGTTAAAGGCAGAGACAAGACAGTTTGCTTCATTTCCATTGTCATTACAAGGACAAATTTGAACCTAGGTATATTTTTGAATGGGACAGACTTTCCTTTGGGACCACAAACACTGACTGTGCAGATTCCACCTGAGTGGAACACGGTACTATTGTTGAATATTGTATAATGGTGTATCACATTAGCAGATATCAGCACATTCCTACAGTAGCACAGCATGTTTCTACCCTTCAGAGCCTGCAAAGGGAACTGGAGAGCCACCAGGGGCATGTGGAAGAGGTGATGGAGCAAGCAAGTACGTTCTCATCGGTGCGCACGACCGAGACGGAGTGTGTGAGCGCGTTAATGGAGGATCTGCACCACCTATGGGGGGCGCTGTGGGCTGAGACAGAGCGTAAACAACTTCACTTAGACTCCATGTATCAAGCTCAACAGTACTACAGCGACATTACAGAGGTGGAGGCGTGGCTCAGTGAACAGGAGCTGAATATGATGAATGAGGAGAAAGGAAAGGTAGCACAGGAAAAATGGGCTGAGACACACTACAGTACATAAATTTCACACAAAGTGCACAAACGTGTTTGTTTGTATGTGTTACAAAACAGTGGCATTTATATCCTAATATTAATAATAAAAATATTGCGTGCTCATTTGAATGTGCAGTGGGATAAATTGCTCATACAAATTATGTGCATGTTCTGGGTCCAAAAAATAATTGTGTAAATTATGTCGTCAGCAACATCGGGGAAGGAAACAATATGTGATTGAAATTAGATTTTTTTTTTTTTTGCCTTTGGTAGCCTTAACAAGTTTGGATATCAAGGACAGTAATAGAAGAGTGAACTGAATTTAAGAACTCAAGTATAATTACTATTCAAAATACAATATGAACTAATAAAAGAGTGTAGACATGAGTGTGCAGTATGGTAAGGTAAATGTGAACCATTCAAAGTTGTTTCTTTTTTTAAATGCTGCTGGAATTGGATGTCTGAACATGCACATTTACCTTGCAGTGATCTAAAATTTACATTTATTCATTTAGCAGACGTTTTTATCCAAAGCGACTTACAAATGAGGAAATACAAGCAAAGCGATATATCAAACAGAGAACAATACAAGTAGTGGTACCATACAAGATATTTTAACTGAGTTCTAGAGAAGCAAAGTGCATGTAGTAGAGGTGTAAGTGCCAGAGTAAGTTTTTTTGTTTGTTTGTTTGTTTTTTAAATAATGTGTGAGGTTTCGCATTTTAGGGGTTAGTTAGGTGGGTCTTTAGCTGTTTTTTGAAGATAGTGACAGATTCTGTGGTTCGGATTGAGGTTGGAAGTTCATTCCACCACTGAGGAACAGTTAGTTTAAAGGTTCTGGAAAGGGACCTTGAGCCACGCTGAGTAGGCACTACTAATTTAACCAAATTTATTATGGTAATAAGAAGTCATCTTTTTGAAGAACTTTCTCATTATTAAAGTGCACCTGTTATAGTTTTTCAAATATTAACTTTATTTTATTAACTTTTATTAACTTTATTGACTCCCAAAAGTAGGAACCGATTCTGAATAGCTGAAACGAGTCGTCAGAAATTCCAGACTTACTTCCTGTACTAGCCTACGTAAGTTTGTAAAAAAAAACAAACAAAAAAAAAAAACAGCCTCTGGTCTTGATTGGCTGCTCGCTGACAGCGGTAGACCAATCAAAACAGACTGGGACATCTGACCAATCAGAGCAGAGTATGCTCTCTGAAAGAAGGAGTGTAGAACAAATCCTTTAGAATGGACTTTTAACGAGTCGTTTGTGACACTGGGGGGAAAAAAGGTAATGCTGCAGTTTAAATTATGAGCACATTAAAGTGTTTTTTGAACTTGGATGCATGTAAATCTTTTATATGAGACAAAATTAGGCACGTTTCAAAACCATAATAGGTGCACTTTAAGCAAATCTAGCAGCTGAGGTGTCTAAAAACCCAGTGCCACTGCTCACTGATCTGCTCACACTTGTGACAGTGCTATACACATCACCATGTTAGTACCACTGCTATGCTGGGAACATGCCATGTGTAACATCTTTCTCTTCTTTCAGGATGAATCGAGTACTCTGCAGCTGCTGAAAAAGCAGTTAGCTTTGGAGCAGACAATTGAGGATTACGCTGAAACCATTGGCCTTTTATCACAACAGTGCAGAAAACTACTGGAGCTCGGCCATCCTGACAGGTGTGTGTTTGTATGGGTCATGCCTTGTTTTTTTAATCCACCTGTTTTTATGTGAATTTGAATTATGTGAATAATTAATTATATAATTTGTGAATTATGGCTAGTTACTGTAAACCCCATTAAGGGCAGTTTAGTGATGGTGTAGTGGAACAGAAAACGTGATAGAAACAGTGTAGACTTTAAATGTCCAAATGACAAAAATGAACAACCCTAATTTTTATTCCTGCTGGTCCCCCATTTCCAGTCTTCAGGGATTAGTATAAACTTTAGTATAAACATATAAACATCTCCAGCCTGGCCCTGTCTCGGGTGCAGATGCATTTCTTGTGGTGGTGGTGGTGTCTTTCATGTTGCAGTAGCAGTGCATTGAGTACAGTACTGAAATCTGTATTGACTGAAAACTGATCTCACAGAATATTTAATAGAACAGGAGTTGATGGAAAGGTGTGTATGTGTTTGTTCTGCAGTGAACAGATCAGTAAACGCCAGTCTCAAATCGACCGGCTCTACGTGTCTTTGAAGGACTTGGTGGAAGAGCGGAAGTGCCGGTTGGAACAGCAGTACTGGCTCTTTCAGCTCCACAGAGAGGTGGAAGAACTGGAACAGTGGATTGCTGAGCGAGAGATCTCAGCTAGCTCCACCGAGCTCGGGCAGGATTACGAACATGTCACGGTGAGACAACAACAACAAAAATAAATGTTCATCCCAATTCAAGTCCAAACGATTCTGTCATTGGTCACTGATCCAGAAAAGTGTCAGCTTATTTTATCTACTGAAAGCTGTAGAGAAGATGGGGCATAAAGCTTAGAGGAACAATTAACTGACTTAATATCAGATGTCCATAAAATCAAGGGATGCTTTTCACACACTTTAGTCTATTTGGTTTGTTTTCACAATGCACATAATTAAACACCATTTACAGAAAAAAAACAGTTTAATATGGAACAAAAACAATATACAACAACAAAAATGAAAACGAAGCTTATGGTTCTCTTACAGGCTTTTGTTTATAAATGGTATAACCTAACGCTGCATATTAGAACAAATATCATATTGTGAATATATAGTTCCATATTATGATCTCCAAGCCTTAAAAATGCTTAAAAGCCTTAAAAAGCTTTTGGAATGTTTAATCCATGGGTGTAAATTGCTGACAGACTATATTATTTGACCTTGGCTGCCATATTGGTGCTCCTTCTCTATGTGGGGATCACTTATTTCTAGGCAATATGCACATTCAGTTGCCTGCTTAGGATATACTACAGTATATCCATAGCCTGATGCCCTTCTGATTTATTGTGATGTGCCGACTGGAGGCTTATAATACTGCGGGTACAGTAAATGAATGATCACTAGTGCATCCCTTTATGCATTTTTTATATTTCCTATTCTCTGGCTCTCACATTCATGCTTCTATCAGATACTGTCTATCATTTCTTAAGCCCTATTAAGACTAGATTTTTTTTTTACAAAGGGGGCAGGGGTAATGTAATTATCACTGAATTTCAATCCCATCCAAATCCAACACGTCGGTTTCAAAGACTGTATGTTCCTGTGCCTGGAAAGATTGTGCCATCTTTTCACCTACTACAAAGGACCTAGAAGTAACCTCAGATTATATAGATCCATATTCATATACATACACTATCAAATGTGTGTGGACACCTGACCATCCAATCCATATGTGGGCATTCAAATCCATGGGCTCTTCTAAGCAGCTGACTGAGGAACTGAAAATAAAGCACATTGATGCCTACAAAAGAGAGGTTGGCTATTAAAAGATATCAAAGCACTTCCAGCTTACAATGTCCACAATGTCCGAAGTGTTAATAAGAAATGGCAGTTAAGGGGAACTTTGGAAGTCAAGGAAATGTCTGGAAGAGCAAGAAAACTTCCAGATAGAACTGCCCATATGTTGGCCAGAAAGGCCAATCTCCAAAGCAAAACCTCCATATGACACTAAAGACTTGCAAGAACTGACCCAGGAGTGGTGGTGCCAATTCTGCCACTCTGTAGCATTGGACAAACAAGATCTGCATGGAAGAGTCATCAGAAGGAAACGTTACCTGTGACCTCATTACAAAAGTCAATGTCTGAAATATGCAAAATAACATCTAGATAAGCCAGAGGCATTTTGGAAACAAATACTGTGGACTAATGAAGTAAAAATGGAACGCTTTTGCATACAGCATGTATATCATTAGAGCGAAGGCTGATATTATTACAATACTGATTTAAAAATGACAAATTGAGCCCTATAACAAAGTTGAATGGACTTCATTGTAATATTCTTTATAATGACACCCATTTGATTCTTTTGTCCAGATCCTGCAGGAAAAGTTCACTGAGTTTGCCTCAGAGACAGGAAGTGTGGGTCAGGAGCGAGTGATGGCTGTTAATCAGATGGTGGATGAGTTGATCGATTACGGCCATGCAGACGCTGCTGTCATTGCTGAGTGGAAGGATGGAGTGAATGAATCATGGGCTGAACTGATGGAGCTGATGGAAACCAGAGCACAAATGCTTTCTGCGTCACACCAGCTTCACAAATTCTTTTCTGACTGCAGAGAGGTGAGACACTCATGTCCCGATGTTCATTTAGTTAGATAGATAGTTAGCAGTGTTATCAGTGATAAATGTGTTCGTAAATTGTTAGAAGGTGTTCTCCTACAGTAGTTGTATTTAACATAAACATGGCTAACTTAACACAGCTGGTTAAAGTGTTAATGCTAGTTATGGATAAACAATGGAAACAGAATTTGTGTATATACTTTGTGTGTGTTACAGGTGATAACACAGATAGCTGATAAACACAGGAGATTACCGGAAGTGCGAGAGCACCAGGATGGCACAACAAACACTAGCTCACTTCAGAGACTCATGAACACATTTGAACAGGATATCCAGTTATTGGTCGGGCAGGTGAGTCCAAGAATTGTTTTTTATCAGTTTTAGAGAACGCAGTGGATGAAATGTAAAATGCTGCCCCACTGTACTCTCTAACAACTATGTGTGTGTTTGTTTTCCGTAGGTGAGACAGTTACAGGAAAATGCCGCTCAGCTCCGTACTGTGTACGCAGGGGAGAAGGCAGAGGCCATTGCCATGCAGGAATATGAAGTGATGCAAGCATGGAAGGAGCTGATCATGTCCTGCGAGGAATGCCGTGTGCAGATTACCACAGCATCAGATAAACTGCGATTTTTCAGCGTGGTGCGTGATCAGTTGATGTGGATGGAAAGCATCATCTGCCAGATAGGAACGGGAGAGAAACCCAGGTGCAGCACGCAAATACATACATACATACATGCATACAGTACGTAAAGTAAAATAATAAAGTATAGTAATAAAAGATAGGTCTAATCAGCAAGAATGTGCTTTTCTATGCCTAAAGGTAAATAACATTTTTTACATGAATTGCGTTTTGTTCGTTTTTTCCTTCTAACTGTATTACAACCTTAAGGTAAATGTAATTTAAATGAATGGTTTTGGTGAAAAAAATTATGCACACAATGTCCAGCTTATATCAAACTTGCTGATGTGGTTTAGGACACAGACATTCTGTAATCTATAAACATTAACATTTCTTTACTGTGTACCAAAGCAATGTAATGTTACAGAGCAGCCATCTTGGACAACCAGATTTACTTTTCTCTTTAGAGCAGTTTGGTTTTACTCCATCCCCTAAACACAATCTTGTACTGAAAATGTTGGAAGTAAAGCAATCAATATGGCTTATCCCTTCTATTTTATACAATTGTCTAGTTAGAAAATATATATTTTTAAATATATGTTTAACAATATCGATTGAAGTAAATGTATACGTTTTTGGTCATGTTAAGGTGTATGTATGGAAAACATTTTTGATGAGACTTCCATTACTTGTTAGCTATATTAGCCTTGTTGCTTCAACTAAAGACTAAATAACCAAATGTCAAAAACCAGAACCTGCAGATATTACAATAAAGTCAGTTAGATATGATTAATAAAGGCTATCCATTCTCAAAAAAATATATATTTTTTTAAAAAATCACAAAATAATAGAACACCTAAACTGATAAACACCTAAACACCTAAACTGAAATAAGGCTGGGAAGGACAATGTATTAGGGCACCTAACAGTTATCTTAATTTAATTAAAAGCACACAATAGGCTTCCTTTACAAAAATATGAGAATTAAAAAAAGAGCTGTATTTTTGTCCAAGTCTGAATTTCAAGATTTCAGTGTGCTGAAGTCCCAAAATGGCTCCTGTCTGTGTGTTTCTTTCTTTCACTCTGTTCTCAGAGCTCTAATTATCTGCTGCTGTTTTTAGGGATGTTTCCTCTGTCGAGGTGCTCATGAACTACCATCAGAGCCTGAAGAGCGAAGTGGAAGCACGAAATAAGAGCATGGTGCAGTGTATCGAGATGGGAAAGATGCTGCTGGCTGCAAGAAACCCAGCAGCAGAGGAGGTAAAGGATAACATTTAGAACATTATAATGAGTCATTTTATCATGGGACAATTAATTCTGAATTTGAGTAACAAGTCTTAACAGGCTTAACAAGTATCACTATGGTACCATTCATTCCAAACACTCTGTTTCAACCCACTTAATTATCTTATCCATACCACACAGGTGTGCACACAGGTGTTTGTTTGAGGTACTGCTCCCATTTAACTTTATCATGAAAAGCAGTGCACGCAGTCCCTGCTTGAGTTATGGGTAGGGTTAGCAATATTAGCTAATGAAATATTATACAGTGATGCTTGAAAGTTTGTGAGTTAGAGATTTCTATATATCTGCATAAATATGACCTAAAAGTAGACAAAGAGAATTCAGTTAAACAATGAGATAAAAATATTATACTTGGTCATTTATTTATTAAGGAAAATGACAATATTACATAATTGTGAGTGGCAATAGTATGTGAACCTGCTCTCAGTATCTGGTGTGACCCCCATGTGCAGCAACTAAACGTTTCCATTTAGATCAGATTTAGATTTAGATTCTGTTTATAACTTTCCCTGTTGATCGGTCCTGCACATCGGCTTGAAGGAATTTTAGCCCATTCTTCAGTACAGAATAGCTTCAACTCTGCAATGTTTGTGGGTTTCCTCACATGAACTGCTTACATCAGGTCTTTCCAGAACATTTCTATTGGATTAAGGTAAATTATTATTCTTTAACCATTCTTTGGTATAACGACTTGTGTCATTGGGTCATTGTCTTGCTGCATGACCAACTTTCTCTTAAGATTCAGTTCATGAACAGATGTCCTGATATTTTCCTTTAAAATTTGCTGGTGTAATTCAGAATTCATTGTTCCATCAATGATGGCAAGCCATCCTGGCCCAGATGCAGAAAAACAGGCTCAAACCATGATACTACCACCAGCGTGTTTCACAGAAAGGACAAGGTTCTTATGCTGGAATGCAGTTTGTTTGTTTTTTTTGTTTCACCAAAAATAACTTCTCATTTAAACCAAAAATTCTATTTTGGTCTCATCCGTCCACAAAACACATTTCCATTAGCCTTCTGGCTTGTCCATGTCATCATTAGCAAACTTCAAGCAATGTTCTTTTTGGAGAGCAGTGGCTTTCTTCTAGCAACCCTGCCATGCACACCATTGTTGTTCAGTGTTCTCCTGATGGTGGACTCATGAACATTAACATTAGCCAATGTGAGCGAGACCTTTAGTTGCTTAAAATTTACCCTGGGTTCCTTTGTGACCTCGTGGACTATTACACGTCTTGTTCTTGAAGTGATCTTTGTTGGTTGACCACTCCTGCGGAGGGTAATAATGGTCTTGAAGTTCCTCCATTTGTACATAATCTGTCTGACTGTGGATTGGTGGAGTTCAAACTCTTTAGAGATGGTTTTGTAACCTTTTCCAGCCTCTTGAGAATCAACAAAACTTTTTCTGAGGTCCTCAGAAATCTCCTTTGTTCATGCCATGATACACTTCCACAAACATGTGTTGTGAGGATCAAACTCTGACAGATCCCTGTTCTGTCACCTGATTGTCATCCCACTGATTAAAAACACCTGACTCTGTTTTCACTTTCAAATTAATTACTAATCCTAGAGGTTCACCTACTTTTGCCACTCACAGATCCTGTATGTATTATTGGATCATTTTCCTCAAAATATACAGTGGGGTAAATAAGTATTGAACGCATCGAACATTTTTTTCAGTAAATATATATCCTATGAGATTATTCACATGAATTTTTTTACCAGACATCAGTATTAACTCAAGAAATCCACACATATAAAGAATTCACAACATTAAAGTCCATATATAAAGTTATGTATAATAAAGTGGAATGACACAGGAAAAAAATACTGAACACGCTAACTGAAATGTATTTAATACTTAGTGGAGAAGCCTTTGTTTGTAATGACAGCTTCAAGACACTTCCT
>JANDJT010000179.1:22183072-22197223 GCA_024331685.1 Stegophilus panzeri
TTAGACATTAATGGCTGTGTGTTGAGTTATTTTGAGGGGACAGCAAATTTACACTGTTACACAAGTTGTACACTCACAACTTTACATTGTAGCTAAGTGTCATTTCTTCAGTGTTATAATCAAATATTTACAAAAATGTGAGGGGTGTACTCACTTTTGTGAGATTCTGTATGTATATATTATTTATATATATATATATATATATATATATATAGTGTGTGTGTGTGTGTGTGTAATTTAATTATTTTCTATAATTATATTTATTTATTTTTGTCATTATCATTGTCTCATTGTCATTATAAAATGGTAGCATAACTATATGATTCATATGATTTTTATATAGTTTGCAAATATAAGGTAGAATATGTTATAGTATTGTAATGCAAATAATCAGTATGAATTAAAATGTAATTAAAATCTTAGGCTCGAGGAGAAATTCCTCGCCTTCCAAACGGATTGCCAGAGAAGTCATCACGGCTGGACCGACCACGAGCTCGAGACCGACCAAAACCACGCAGACGGCCACGGCCCAAAGATGGCACACAGGGTGAAACGCGACGTTCGCGATCTGCTCCAGCCCAAAGTAGCTCATCTGTCCCCCAGCCACCTTCCCATCATGCTCAGCGTGAGGGCTTCCTCTTCCGCAAGCTAGACATAGAGAGCCAGAAGAAAAGCTCCAACAGGTGGGGCTCATTTAACCTAAAGCCTGTAGGCATGAACATAACTTAGCATGCTACTGACCTTAGCATGATTATACTGTATGCTAACACCAAAATAGCATCCACTAGTGCACTAGTGCTTGGTAGTTTGGCATTTTTCTTAAAAGTTTGCAATCAACACAAACGAAAGAAGTAAAATAAGGTTTATATTTTGTCTGTGCTGTGTTAAATTTCTGTATAGCTTGATATAGCTTTTTTTTTTTTTAAAGAAAAAATCTTACTTTAACAAAAGCAAAGTAATAGTTTTTTTTGCTTGCACAAAATTAGAGGTTCTGTAACTATTCCCCTCCCCCAACTAACTGTATTAAATAGTCTGCCATTAGCACAGCTTGCATCTTGCATGACATCTTGATGCTAGCTGCTAGCATCTTTTGGCAGAAGATCAACAGCTGCTGTTTTTTTGAATCCACGGCTTATGAGGTATGGTACAGAGTGAATATAAGCGGTTCCCACCCTTTCCTCAACGTACCCCCAACCCCGAGTCCAAGCAGCATGTGGACTCATTTCATTAACTAGGCTGATATAGAAATTCAAGATGGCTGCCTTTTACATTTATGCCTGTACACATACAATGATACACACGCATAGTGAGTGCTGTTATGGGTATTTTTCCATCCAGATGTTTTGCAAATTAAAAAAAAAAAAAAAAAAGCCACTTGGCTCCAATTAAATGCTCTTCTGTTGAAAATTCTGAGCAGTACCCATCAAACACGCAGAATGTTTCTCAACACCAGGAATGTGGATACCTGCATCAAATTTAAAGAGCCTATGAGTTTCAATTTCCACCGCATTTTTCCCTTGGCTCCCTTATCCAGAGCAACTTACTGTACAAAAGTGCTTTATAGTCTCTATCAAAAACAGATCCTCAGGTATCATCTGAAAGGATGCCTACATGGTTACTTGTCAGTACTGTATGTCTGTATTTAAATGATCACGGGCTACGAAAAATGTGTATTTATTATTATTATTATTATTATATTATAACAAATGTGCATTTGATCAATCCCATTTTAATTGTGCATATGAGAATTCATTCTTATGCATAAGAAACATTTTTTTTTTTTTACTTTTTCTATGCAGTTTGGTGTCTTATCAGGTTGCTTAGAAATGCTAAAGATCTTGTAGGTATACTGGTCTAAGCTCTAAGTTTGCACACACACTCAATGACAAATATGTGGAGAAACATCAATGAAATGGCAATTAAATAAACCCCACAACCTGAAGTGAATACCCAAGATTATCAGAAAATATAAAGGTTGTGAAAACACTTTATTTGTGAGGTTTCCAGTTGATATGGAGTCAGCATCAAAACAGATGGATGGAAAAGTCTATAGAAAATTGCTTTCTCACTGAGGCCAGTTTCATGCTAGCATTAGCATGATTGACTAGCCACCACTGCTTGTTGGCATTAATCAAAATTCTCTTCTCTTCCATGTTTGTTCTATGCTCCTGAATGATCTCCTGCCTCTCCACAAAGGTAAGTCACAGAAGTCTAACACTGTGAAGTGGTGATTTTCTTCACAGCAGTCTGATCGCTCTGTTAAGGATTTATCTTTCGCTCTTTCAGCAGGTGAGTTTGGACAGTTAGATAGACGTTTTGACACTAACACCTGCTGCTCATCTGTTCTTTTTTTTTTTTTTAACCTTTTGCAGCAGATCTTGGGTGAATCTGTACTGCATACTGAATAAAGGCGAACTTGGTTTCTTCAAGGACTCAAAGAACACAGCATCTACATATAACAATGAGCCACGTCTCAGTCTGAGCAGTTGCTCCTGCGACATCAACCTCGGCTACAAGAAGAAGAAAAACGTCTTCACACTTAAGTAAACAATTCACAGTGCAGCTCAATAAAAGGAAATGTAAAGAAATAAAATAAAACATCTTTATAATATTAACATAAAATTAAAAAAAGAAATAGAAATGAAAGGAAAATCTATAAAATAAAGCAATTTTTTAAAAATATAGTCTGAAAAATATAGAATTAATACAAAGTACATCGTTTTCCAATACAAGTCTAATAAAGTACAAACAACATAAAATTAAAAATAAAATAAAAACGTTTTCTATAATACCACATAATAATGATTTTTTTTATTATTCTTGAAGACATACAATATAAAGTCTTTAATATACATAGAAAGTTGAAGTAAATAATAAAGTAAAAGAAATTTATTTATAAACATTTATTACATATGGTAAATGGTCTGCACTTATACAGCACTTTTTTAACCCTAGCGGTTCCAAAGCACTTTACACTGTGTCTCATTCACCCATTCACACACACACACTCACACACCAATGGTAGCAGAGCTGCCATGCAAGGTGCTAACTTGCCATCAGGAGCAACTTGGGGTTCAGTATCTTGCCCAAGGATACTTTGGCATATGGAGTCATGTGGGCCAGGAATCGAACCGCCAACCCTACGATTAATGGACAACCCGCTCTACCACCTGAGCCACAGCCGTCCTTACATTTATAAAATTCTAAACATTTAAAAAAAAAAAGGAAAGAACAAAATTATCTATATAATATATTATTGTAAAATATCTATAATAGAAAAAAGTAAAACAATATAATAAAAATAGGTAATATAAAAATAAATATAAAACATGTACAGAAAATAAAATGGAAAAGTAAAGGTAAAGTAAAAAAACAAACTTAAAATGTATAAAAATCTATAATTATAACAAAAAATGTAAAAGTAAATATATATATAAAGAAAAAAAATGTTTCTATTTGGCACTAATAAAGGACATTTGTGGGTTTTTTTTTCAATCCCAGAACTAAAGATGGGAGCGAGTTCCTCTTCCATGCTAAAGATGAGGTAAGATTATGTCTATGTGCAAACTTCACCCTATCCATTACATGGTGCACTCTTTTGGTTAAGTCTGAAAACATCCAATGGACTTCTGAAATCCTGCAATGTGTTATTATTACATTTTCTTACACTGCCCTGAATGCATTTTGCTCTTTGTCAGAAATAAGGAATTGTCCCCTTTTCACACTTCATCAACCTAAACATATCTTCATACTGTATCAGATGGACACAGTCAAACAGAGTGGGGGTTAACAGGAACAAGGATCTAAGGCCAAACAAGGAAAGTTGGAAATATATGGGAATGGTGTATGGGAAGATGACAATTGTGATATGCTCATGGCAATTATTCTTTTATTTAATGGATAATTAAATGGATTATCCAACTCTTTAGATCAGATAAAAATGTCATATTCATTTACCATTCTATACTGATTTCAATTCAGGTGTGTATATGTATGGTGTTTTTAAAAGCATCGTCTGATTATTAGATTGCTTTCGAGTCGAGCAAGTTAGAAAAGTGAGCCAGTGTCCTGGCTTGGAATGCCATACCAGCAACATAACTGCTAAAAGGATATTAAGTGAGGTAGTATCGGGTGGTTTGATGGTAGATTCACTCTACCGGTTGTAATTCGTCTTAAGGTATGGATTTTGCCCACTAATATATAATACTTTTATGAGGAAAATGAGGTGCTACACATAATCCATACATAATGTGGTGTGACAGAGCAAAAGACTTAATGTCAGGGGTGGAGTTAAGCGGTGGCCTAGAATTTTTGTGACCACCCCAGAACTGATAGTTCATTATTCAGTTTGAATTTTGGGGAACAAGTCCTATTTAGCAATTTCCAGCAACTTAAATGAAGCTGTGCTTTCATTTTCAACAGAAAATGTTGAGAGGTAGGATCAGTTTAATGTGCAGTCTAAAGAGGGCTCAACTTGAGGGGGGATGCAAAAACATTTTCGTGTCCCTGGTAAAAAACAAACAAAAAAAAAACAAATTTTAATGCCCAGTCGACTACAAACCATCGCAAACTGTGAGAGAATATAAAGTTTCATATTTCAACACAATGGTATTTATTCCCAGATCATTTGGATTAAAAATGCCCTACATGAACCCTATATGGCCAAAAGTATGTGGACACCTGATCATCACATCACATGAGGGTCTTCCCCAAATTGTTGCCACACTTTTTCCACCTTTAATGTGATATAGGAACCAACACAATCTAAGAGAGAAAAAAATAAATAGAAATGTGTGTGTGGGGGGGAAATAACCCAGTTGCATAAGTGTACACACCCTTTTATAATGAGGCATATGACTTTACTCAGCATTAATTACATTCAGTCTCATGTTCAAAAGTGCTCATCATCCACCCGTCATTAATCAAGTGATTCTGATTAACTACAAAAAAGTTCAGCTGTTTCTGTAGGATTTTCTTGACATCATTTCTTGACAATTTCTTGACAACTGACCGCTGAAGCCATGGTCTGCAAAGAGCTTATACAAAGCACATACAGGATCTTACTGTTGAAAGGTATTGATCAGGAGAGTGGTACAAAGTCATTTCCATCATTAGATCTACTATGGAACATAATGAAGGCCATCATCAAGAAGTGGAGAAAAGGAGGAACCACAGTAGTACCCAGAACAGGACGTTCCTCAAAAATGATACAAAGACAAGATGAAAATTTATCAGGGAGGCCGCCAAGAAACCTACGGCAACATTAAATGAGCTATAAGAATATGTAGCAAGAACTAGCCACTCCTTGCATGTGACAATAATCTCCCATATTCTTCACATGACTGGGCTATGGGGTAGGGTGGCTATTCAGAAGCCCTTTCTCACAAAACAAAACAAAAAAATTCAAGCCCAACTAAATTTGGCAAAACCATGTGGCACAATGTGTTATGGTCTGATGACACCAAGGTAGAACTTTTTGGGCATAATTCTTTGGGCATAAAATATATGTTTGGTACAAAAACAACAGAGCTTATCACTCAAAGAACACCATACCCATGGTGAAGCATGTTGGTGGCAGCATCATGCTACAATATGGGGCTGCTTCTCTTTCAGCTGGGGCTTGGGCTCTTGTCAAGAGAATAATTGATAACTCCAAATACCAATCTATTTAGTGTAAGAGCTGCCTTTGTTAGAAAATTTCATCTTCCAGCACAATAGCAACCCAAAGCATAAATTCAACTCAACAGTGGAATGGTTTCAGAAGAAAAAGATCCAAAAAAAATTTGGAATGGCCCAGTCACAGCCCAGATCTAAATTTTATCAAAAACATGTGGACCAACGTGAAGAGGGCTGTATACTGGAGATCCCCTCAAAGTTAGATATATCTGGAGCATTTTTGCTTGTTAGAGTGGAATAAAATTGCCAAATCAAGATGTGCTATGTTGGTAGCATTATTAGTTAAGGGGTGTGCACCTTATGCAGGTTATTGTTCTTTTTTTTCTTCCCTAAAACATTTCTGGGGGGTTTTTTCACTTGCAGTTTGTTGGTTGCTGTATCACATTAGTGGTGGAAAACGATCTGACATGATCTTGCAATTTTAACAGGGGTATATAGACTTTTTATATTCTCTGTGCAAACGCCTCAGAAAAGGTTATATGCTGATACATATAACTAGATGGCTACCATTAGGTGGGGTTGTCATTGCAAAAGCTAAATATAAATATCGAAATAGCTAGTTAGTTTGGTAGTTAATGTAACATTAAACAAGCTAACCATGCAGTAGCTACCCATATCTTACATAACCTAGCTGGCTTACTATTAACTTGGGTGGGCTCGTTAGGTGCCCTTCTAAAAGAATGATGCTCTAAGCTGCTGTGCAGTGATTGGTGAATAAAAATTCCAATCTGATTTTTTTATAATTATTTTTGTAGGATGATCTGAAAGGCTGGATCTCGAGTATCACCACGAGTATTAGCGAACATGAGGAAATCGCTAAATGGGGGCAGTCTCATCCAACTACCTCATCTACAGATGAGGGCACGCGGAGGGAAGGCAGCAGGGCTGAGAAATCAGACAGGGCCGAGCGGGGTTCTGAACGCTCGGACAAAGGCGAGAAAATGGAGAAAAGGAGCGGAAAAAAGAAATGAAGTGACAACTTTCTGACAGTTTGCATTGTGTTACACTGCGGCAACTAGAAGTCTGATGTGACAGTAAAATAGAAGAGAAAGAGAGAAAATGCTGCGTTCTTTCTCTTCGTCCTGATTTTCTGCCATACGACTGGATTTACCCTGAAAGATCGCAGCACCTCCTGGTGGCCGCTGGAGATTTTCAGTACCAATACGTGAAGAGCGGTTCTTCGAGAGGCCAAACAAAGATTAATCCAAGAGATGTTACACTCAGCTCATTATAGTTCTTTCTAATTTATACATCTGGTTATGAATGTTTTCAGTTATCCAGGTCCATTCTGAAATGTCTAGTAGCGGTAAGTTTAAATACCTGGACTTGTGTTATAATCTTATAATCACTTTGACACACTACTGCTAGACATTTTGTTCAAATGAGTCCTCTATCAGTGTCTATTCACATCTTACCTGCTGATTAGAATGGAAATATGCCAAAAGTTAATTTGCTCTTTTATATAAATAACTTATTTAATGTTTTTTCTTTTCTTTTTTTTATCTTCTTGATACTTTGTACACCATAACAGCACTGATTGTGTGATTATCAAGCATGAATTATATATCAGCTTAAATTTACAGACTGAGAAACTAAAGGTATGTATGAAATAAAGTAAAGACAATAACCATGCAGGGGACTGTAAAGCCTGAAATCTGCCTTCCAATACTGCTTTTAACGCCCTCGTAAACATCACCTAATGAGTGTGCACTTACACTGGGGTGTAGTGTTTAGGTAGAAGTGTGTAGGCCAGGCCAGAAGGAAATCTCAATGAGAACAATGTAGCTGAAGTGATTTGGAGATTTACACACTGAGAGTTAAACTCTATGCAGAGTCATCATAGCTCGCTAAGTCATTAGTGTGCTACCTAGCCGGTTTGCTAACTAATGTGAAACAAAAATAAAAACAGTGTGGTTTCCTTGGACATTTACACACAGACTCTGTCACATTCTGTGCAGAGTTTTATTGGCTAGTTAACTACCCAATAAGACTAGAATGCTAACTAGCTGGTTTGCTAAATCGTTACTATAGAAGCATTAATCATTATCTTAGCAGTTTCTATGATTTTTCTTTTTTTCCTTTGGTCTACAAAATACTAAGTTATAAAGGTTTGTTAACTTATCAACTAACCAGCTACCACGTTAACAGCTAAACTGGCTAGCAGAGAAAAGTAAAGCTATACCTATTGCTGTCATGTACAGATGCAAGAATTGGAGGGATAAAAATCTATCTAAACACAGACAATCAAATGTTAGAGTTTACAGTTTTATAGTTTACACTTACCAACAGTTTATCCACCATTTTTAGAAAAAAAAAAAAAAAAAAAAAAAGGAAAAAAAATCAAAGCGTGTCAAAGGCTGCTGTAATGCCCTTTAGGTACATTGTGACCCTGAAGTCTACAATGTTTTCAATTCAATGCCTCATTTAAAGGTCATCTAACAAACATCACTCAGCAGCCAGGGAAGGGAAAGATGTTATGGGCGCATTAAGAACAGGATTGGAACAGAGGTGTGTATTTTTGCTTCCTTATTTCTGAAAATAAGCCACAGCATTAATAAAATGCCCTTGTCCTGTTTCAGTGGAATAATGAAGTGACTGGATTTCTTACAAAGGTCATTACTTCCTGTTTCAGTGTTTGCAGGGACAAAAATATCTGTCTGTGTCTCCCTAAAGTCCACCGTAATGTATGTTCAGACTGGAACAATAAGCCGCGTGTGTGCGCTTACATCATCCAGGTATTAAGAACTCAGGCATTTGATTTTAAACCCCGTAGTCTTCCTTGTGTCACGCTCACGCGCGTGTGTGTTTTTGTGTTTTAAATGTGCACATCAGTATTTTTCTTAAACTGTTGCAGTATTCAGGCACTGCATGAGAATAAATTGTTTCTTAGTACATGTATCTCCTTTGCTTCTCATTCTGTGTGGATTGTTAAATTATTATTTTTTTAATTTTTAAATCTAGGAAGTAACTAGGAAGTTGTGAGAATAGTGAGATGTGCTACAGTGTCCCGTAGTGTCTTCTTCTCTAACACACCTGCTTCAACGGATCAGCTCAATATACATACACTTCATGATGATATGTTGGGTGTGATATGAAGGGTGTGTTAATAAGCATATGAGTTGGACCAGGTGTGTTATCTTTAACAGTGGGGGCTAAAGTCACTGTTGGAGGGTGTTAGGTCAGCGTTCCCAATCCCACTGCTTTAGTCCCCTTGTACTGCACTATCTAGTGTCTTCCTGCTCGAACACACTCAGACACACCCATTTTATACTCATAAACTGTGCCAACAATTATGCTTCCAGTAATAGACTATGGAATATACTTCAAAATTCAAAATGCACAAACTTAAAAAGTCTACTTAACATGCACAAACTTTAAATGAATAAATAAATAAATACTTAAAATGTCTCAAACACAAATGTTCACAATGAGATTGTGTGAAATCGTTTTTGTAGTACAATAACAATATGGTCTCACATGATTTTGGGCAATTATGAAGATCTAATAAAGAGTTGATGAATGGGATCCATGTGTTACGGTTAGACTTTGTTAGTGCATATCGATGTGTGTTAGTCTTGCTCCTGTAGTTCTCTTTAATTGCTTGTTAGTGTGTTTTTACAATGCATCAGCTCACTCACTTCATCAGGATATAAAAAGGTTTGTTAGAGAGGGAAATGGAAATAAAATAAAAACTGAATAAAATGTGCAGAACCTGAGAGCCAAACACTCCCTAACTCACCATAACAAACTCACTTTATCCCTAGTATGTAGTTTATGAATGAGTTTATGAGTGTGTTTATGAACAGGGCCAGGTTTTGTTGAGTGTGTCAGTGTGTGTTAAGGTGTACTGGTGTGTATTAGATCAGTGCTTCCCAGTATTTATGTTCTGATTCAACACTCCCGATTCATCTCTTCAGTTCATTAACACACTGTCTTGAGGATTAGACATCAGAATGTTAAGTATAATGAGGGGTATATTAATGAGCTGATGAGTGTTAGGAAGAATCAGGAAACATACACTTCAGGTGCATATAGCATGATGTTTGAGATGGTGTTTAATCAGCTATATTGCAGGGATTTAATATGAGTAATATGTTCTGGATTTGGCTTTATTTTTGGATTTCATTTTTTATTAATATTAATGTGAATTATTTACAACTGGATTACAACATGGATTACATTAATTCCATTTCAGTATTGAAAGTTTTTGATGCAGATCTGAAACTTCAGTGCAATTTATTGTATTTTTTTTTATGTCGCATACCAAAGGCAACTCTGAAAACAATATCTCTTTCATAACTTTGTCACATTACTTTCTTTCTTTTTTTTTTTTTTTAAACCTGTCTACATTTATTTATTATGTAAAATGTTTCAACAGGTGATTCAAAAGTTGAGAAACATCTGGGATGTTTTTAAAACTAAGTCTTTTATATGAGTGATTTTGGATTGTGTATTTCTGTTGTTTTTACCTTCAGAATTATAAAAAAAAAAATCTTTAACTCTGTACATCATTTCACTTTTTTTCTCTAACATTGATATGTACAGTTATTGTAAAATTATTTCATTATTACAACCACCAAGGGTATGGAAATATACAGTATTAATGACCCAGTATACCTAGGTTTACATTGGTTAATGTAACTAATAAGTAAGGTGCTGCATACTGTAGCTGCCAGTTTGTGCCCACATCACACATTCAGCATTGTTTGGCTTGGTAATACCATTTTTATATGATGTTTAATAAAATAGTGTAATAATAAGTCCATTAAAATAAAAATACAAATCAAAATGGAACAATATTAGCATATAATCACATTTAACCTACAAATTTGCCTTCAAATTTCTGAAAACTATACCACCTACCTGATAATTGTGTGAAATGACACCACATTATGTGATTCTGGATTTAAGATGGCCATGACTGTTGTTTTCAGCACTGAGTAATTCTGAGGCATTGTCCATTATAATTGATAGTAGTGTTGTAGTTACCACATAGACAAGTCTTTAAAATACTGAACGACTCATAAGGGTTTAAGGTGAGTGTGATTTAGGCATGCAGCTACATTAGCTGCATTTGCCTTGTAGCTTCCGTCTAAACACTAAATAAATAGCAAGTAAATGCAAACGTCCTGCCAAATTGAGTACATTTAGTGTAAAAGCAGATATTGTACAAAGTTGTATTTAAAATGCTTCTTTAAACCAGCAGTTCTCAAAACTGCAGGGTGTTGTCAGTAGGACATTAAAATCTCAGAATCTGTATCTCTACCTAGTAATATAATTTAGTCAATTTATTACATTTGCTTTGTCCAAATCAAATGGAGTTGTACGTGGTAAAAATAGTAAACTATTAAACATTATTCAAATTAAATATCTGCTAACCGTCCAAAAATTAACAGGGAACAAACTTGTGGTCAAAATAAAAACAACATAATTCATGTTTCATTAAACCTAGTAGACCTCACCAATCTCAATGGGCTATAAATAGTAAGTTGCTGTAATGTGCTATAAGGTCACTTACCTATCATCATTTTTTATTCGAGATCTTATTAAAGATCGCAAGCTTGATTTTATTTGTTTAAACCTAACTGAATAAAAGAGACACAGCAGCTTTAGAGTTTGCTACTAAGAACTATGAACTAAGAACTATTATGCATACAGGAAAGAGGAGGCAGAGTAACATGCATATATAGAGAGTTTAAAAGCAAAAACATCAATGTTTTAAACATTCACATTTCAATTTTTGAGTATACTGCACTCAGTCTTGTGTTTGACACTTAAGCACTTTTTGTAGACTATTAATAGACCTCCCAAGCAGATCACCTGCTTTATCATAGATCTACCAGCTCTTAGTCTCTTAGTAGGGATAAAGACAATTAAGACAAGCCAGTTGGTTTGGACATTTTACAAAAATGCCCCTGATCACCTCACATTAGAGCTACTGTATATCAGGTATGCCCCACTGGACGGAGACCACAGGGTAGACCCAGGACCGAGTGGAGAAATTATATCTAAGAGTTAGTTTGGAATCAGTGGCTGCAGACAGAGAAGTCTGGACTGGCCTTCTCAGCCTACCGCCACCCCAAGCAGGAAAAATGGAAGGAATATGAATAAACAAATGAACAAAGTATATAAAAATGTATTTTAAAGTCAATTTTTTAAACAATTAAATGAATATATGTGGTCTAATAACGTACTATAAGAAATTCCACTCAGGTTTTCACTCAAACCATAGTGCAGAAATGGTACAGATCTGTGTTGTGAAAGACCTGAGGCTTAGTGCAGGCTAAAAAAATGTGTTATCTATTTTAGTCTTACTTAATGTCAGGGTGACATTTGAACATAGCTGATCACAAAATCCTTGTCCATTGTCTCAAAAATTGGGTAGGACTCTCAGGGGCAGTTTTAGAATGGAGTAAGCTGTATGTGCCACTCCTGTCAGCTCACGACAAGAATGTGAGGCTATCATGGGCACAGACTCACCCAAACTGGACAGTTGAAGACTGGAAATGAGTCTGTGCACAGGATAGCCTCAAATTATTGTTGTGGGCGGACAGAAGTGTAAGCTGATGTGGTTTGTTGTAGCCAGTCCACCTCAAGGTTTGATGTTTTGTGCATGCTGAAATGCTTTTTTTTTGCTCACCACGGTTGTTAAGAGTGATTATACAAGTTACTAAATCTTTCCTGGCAGCTCGAACCAAACTAGCCATTGGGTGTTTCTAAGGTGTTTCCACCCAGAGAACTGTTGCTCACTCAGTGTTTTTGTTTTTCCCACCATTCTGTGTAAACTCTAGAGACCGTTGGGTGTGAAAATCCCAGGAGATCACCGGTTTCCAAAATACTCAAACCAGCTCATCTGGCACCAGCAACCATGCCATGGATAAAGTCACAGAGATCACACTTTTTCATTCTGATGTTTGATGTAAGCATTAACTGAATGTGAACTTGTACAAAGTGCAACAACAAGGATCCTTACAAAAGAGATCATCAGTCTGGATATTTCCCCCATTTTCTCCCCTAATTTGGTCTTGGCCAATTCCCAGTAGAAGCTACGTAACACACGAAGCCATTCAACTGGGCAGTACCAAAGGAAAGTACTATCTTTCATACCTTTACCCTTCCACATACAAGAGATGTGCCTGTTAGGAGAGAGAGAATATTTCATCCCACTAGAAGAGCATGGCCGATTTTGCTTTCTTTGACTCCCGGCTATAAGCAGCCTATTCAATGTTCAAACTTGCAATCTCTTTACAAGCAAGCAAACGATTTTCTATTGTGCAAACAGGAACCCCAACCGGTAAATTTTAATCTTCCAGGAGATAGTTTACATATTATTTTATTGGCTTCTAAAGCTCAGAATGGCTTAGCACCTGTGTACCTCACTGAATACATATAAATCTAAGCCCTAACACACAACCTGAGTCGGCCCTCTAGAAATATCTAGAAAAAAAGTTGTTTTTTTTCCTGTGTGTGTGTTACTATGCTTCAAAATTGTGCACCTCACTGCATTAAGGAGTACATGCTGTTAAAAATCATTTGAAAATTATCTTCTAATTTTAGCATTTAAATTAAAGTGCATTAGTTTAGGTGTTTAAATTTTTCATTTGACACCACCCAGGCGCACGGTTCGCCTCACACCACCAGGGTTGGGGGTTCGATTCCCGCCATGGCCCTGTGTGTACGGAGTTTGCATGTTCTCCCCGTGCTGTGGGGGTTTCCTCCGGGTACTCCGGTTTCCTCCTCCAGTCCAAAAACATGCATGGTAGCAGGGCTCTACAGTGCGACCATTTCACTCACATGTGCGACTGTGAAAAAATATATATACGCACCGGTGCGAGTGACCTGTTCGTAGTTGTATAATACAATAGGAATAAAAACTACAACTTCAAAATGCATCTACACCGCGCAACAGTTACTTTCACACTGCTTTTCATCACCTCAGTCAACCGAACAAGTGTGTAAATACTGCAGAGAAGCCATTATGATGACGAGAGTAACTGAACATCATCTGCTTCTCTCAACTCTCAGAACCGCCATCTTTTATTGATCCCGCAAAATGACCTGAACCTACACCTGCTCGTGTAGACACAGCGGTAAATTAATAATAATTAACGCTACAAGGTGGGTTTTAATTCAAACTTATTTATTAAATAATTCCTCACCAATCATAACCAAGAGTAGCAACTGTTCAGTCTGTACACATACAGTACACTGCTGCTCTCCTTCACTCTCTTCACCAACTCGTCCTGGCTCACAAGCACAGCGCACTCACTTCATTTAAACTCACGGTTGCCAGATATCACCAGAAAAGTCAACTCCAGTTTCCATGTTTTGATTTAATCCCCCAAAAAACCCAATATTATCAGCAGACATGGCAACACTGTACTGGGGAAACCGATCGAAAAGGAACAACTGATAAACAAACAAACAAAAAACTAATAAAATGTAAAGACAGAAAATGTGCTTAGTTATAAATAA
>JANDJT010000179.1:22229314-22234314 GCA_024331685.1 Stegophilus panzeri
ACACACACACGCACGCACGCACGCACGCACGCACACACACACACACACACACACACACACACACACACACACACTTACTTTCTCCTCATTTTAGCCAAATGGCTCCACAAGGTGAAAACTGTTACATTTTCATATCATTATGCTGAGATTTGATAAAGAGATGCTCACACATACGCATCCGCCTTACTTGTTTTGTAGGACCTTCAATTAACATAATTATTAATGCATCAAATGAATGCTTTGCCTGCACCCAAATATAATCCTAACCTTAACCTCAGTAATCAAAAGGAAAAATAAAAACACTATGAGAGTCTACTGTACACAGTGAGGTTTCAAAGTAGGCCTGGATAAATTCCCGGTATATTAATCGTACGATTCAATAGGGCAGTGCTCTGTACACCTGTGTAACTGTAGAACACTTTTTCATTGATATGCTGTACCTGCTCATAATGTTTGACTATGACGTACAACTAGATCTTCTACCATACCAATATATCGTCACAGCTCTAGTTCGAACACCTTGCACTAACTTTGCTTGGCTTGGAATGAAAGCATTTTATCTTAAACAATAGATGGAAAAAAGAGTCTACAGTGATTTGCATTTATAACAGCTCACCTTCACGCATCATTCCTGCCCTCAGGCATTTCTGAAATCGGCAGGCCTGACATGATTTCCTCCGTCGCTTTGTTATCTCACATTTGTTCACCACTGGACAGCTGTACTCGATGTTTCCTGCGACATCAAAACACAAGACAAGTGTTATGTGAGAAACTACAAATTGCATTTGTTTATTCACTCTCAGGAAAAGGGCAACAAATTAGATTAGACTAGATTACTAGCATCTTTTGTGTTTTAAATTAGAGGACCATCACTGAACACCATATGAATATTTATGAGCCGCTTTTAGTGTAAATTTTTGTGTAAATTTGTATCTTGGGGAACAAACATGTACATGTAGTTTTTATTTCATCTTCAAATTATTTTTTGATGACAGGTAGTGTGTCTATTTATACATGATTCATGGGACTTTTAAGACAAAATGGCACTTAATAGACTATTGATGAGTGTGTATCACCCAATAAGGTTCTCACACAAAGGATTAGGTTTTTTTTTTTTTTAAGAGGACAAAACAGGATTAAGGCGTCTGCTCTACAACTGCAACATTTTAAATCAATATATTGATAATTCCTTTATGCAGTATTAATACTTCAGTGCCCAATTATGGCATTTTCCCAGGCACATGTTTATGTTTTTGGAGATTTAGATGTTAGATTTGCCATCAGCAGTGTTTTTATTGATTGTTAGAAAGGTAGAAATCAAATATTAGAGGGGAAAAGTCTGCAAATGGGACACTTGTGTGATCATAACAGCATACTGAGTCTTCATACGAAAATCAATCCTAGCTAGTCATCATACTGGATAATGTACGAATGTCATTTTTTATAAATTAAGAACTGTTTTGAGATGTGTGTCAAAACCTCCTGTTCTGCCCCAGGCCATCTCATTCGATTTTAACTGTAACATTTATATAAAATTACCCAGTCTATCGATTTATCATTTATCATTTTATATATCTTATATATCTTATATTTCTGTAAGAATATCTACGTATCTGTCTGTCTGTAAGTCTCTGTGTCTATCTGTTAATCTGTTTTTGTCAGATGGCTTGAAAATCTGTCTGTCTGTCTGACTGGAGAAATTTCAGGTCATCTGTTTAATTTCATGTTGTAAAACTCATGTAAAGAATTTGAAACTGGAAGGGAACACTCAGGAGTAAAAGCTCAATATTACCTTGAATGGTTCTCTTAAAAAAGGCCTTGCAGGCTTCGCAGGATGCCACACCATAATGGTACCCAGATGCAAGGTCTCCACACACCAGGCACAGGCGTTTGGGCCCATGGCTAAGTGAAGTGAGATAGTCTCGGTTTAGGATGGAGTCTGTCTGAGGCTGCAGCTGTAGCTCTTTGTTGTCTTGAGGAGTGAAGTGTGCAGGATTGAGAGATTGGGAAAAGACACTGTAACTGCTGCTCTCTGATGTGCTGCTTGGGCTGAATGGTGTAAAATTAGGTGAATCTGTTTTAATGGTTTGATCTTGTGGAGAAGGAGGGTCATCAGATGATGAGGGTTCCAAGAGGCTATGAATGAACACAACAATGAAAATTGTTGTGTTATAAAAAGATTCAACATGAATGACTGCCTGTTGTGGTTTTCACAATTTAGGAAATAGAAATTTTCTGTATTGTGACATTTCTCTGTATGTCAGAGCCCATGGATGTTAGATGAGCATTCAATGCTAAGTGTAATCACAATGTATTTTCTTTTGTACCTAGGTTTTTTTCTCCCCAAAGACAATATTTTCTCTAATTTATTCTATGTTCATTGTCTGTCTGTCTGTCTATCTATCTTTCCATCCTCATATCTAACTGTCTGATTGTACAATTATCTGTCTGTCTGTCTTTCTATCTACCCATTTTTCTGTCTTCTCATCTGTCTGCATGCCTCTAACTGCCTAGTTGCTTAGTTATCCATGCATCTTCCTGTAACCTAAATGTCTGTCTACCTATAGCACCATTAAAAAATATCTATTGATCTGTTTACAGAGATCAGTCACATATGTTTATTTTCCTTTTCTTTTTTAAGGATTAAAAAAAGGCTTTGATTAATGAAAATATTATTATTCCAATGTACTTGTGTTCATGTCATTGGTAAATGAAATATAATAAAATGTATTAGAAAGTTTAAATATGACAACAATGAAACAAACAAAAACATCTTAAGGTTTGACATTTTATACATATTTATCACATTACTTCTTCTTCACATAAAATGACAAAATTGACAATATGTCAGGTAATTTGCATTTTCAGTTTCACAGCACCACACTACAAATGGTGTTAGCTTACTTTTATTGTGGTAATGATATTTAAATTAAGTTTATAGCAAGTACTTTTGACATCATCAGACAATTTCATCTAACTATAAGTATACACTACATAAAATGTCCTGTTGAATAAAATAACATACAAACATATCTCAAAGGTTGATAATAAAATGTGAAAAGCTGGGTCAGTATTTGCCCATTTAATCAAATGACTCAAGTGCTTTTTTTTTTTTTTTTTTACATATGATTATGTAAACAACATACCTGTTTTGTTGATTAAGGAATTGAAAGTTGTCGCTCAAACAAAAGTCCTGCAACTCCATGCTTTAAATTCAATAAGGACTCCCAAAATGAGAACAGGACTCGCAAAATGATAGGTGAATGAAAATGGCTAAATTAGGAGTAAAGAGAATAACAGAGAGAGAGAAAGATGTAGACAGAGCAGTGCTGACACTGAAGCTTCAGGCCTATTTAACTGCTGAGTTGAGAGGGAGGAGTTTAACAAGCTAATCCAGATACAGGTGGGTCAGACCCTGCTGATGGATTCTTCTACTTGACATATCAACACACCTGACATACACAAACACACACACACACAGACAGACAGACACAGATAGACAGATATATTCTCAGCTTCAAGTCACATTTTAATCAACATTAATCGATTTGATTAAGATTTTTTAAGTAAATATTTCAGTGTATCATCAAATCTAAAATTTATCCACAATTTTATTATCTTGGTATGAAAATATATTGAATGACTTTTTGTTGGAACCATCTACAGCGACGGAATGTATACATTTTAAATTCTCTTCCCGTTCACACTGATCAACCATCACATTAAAACCACTGACAGGTGAAGTGAATAACACTGATTATCTCGTTACAGTGGCACCTGTCAAGAGGTGGGATATATTAAGCAGCAAGTGAACAGTCAGTTCTCGAAGTTGATGTATTGGAAGCAGGAAAAATAGTCAAGCGTAAGGATCTGAGTGACTCTGACAAGGGCCAAGTTGTGATGGCTAGACGACTGGGTCAGAGCATCTCCAAAACAGCAGTTCTTGCAGGGTGTTCCCAGTATGCAGTGGTTAGTACCTACCAAAAGTGGTCCAAGGAAGGACAACCGGTGAACCGGCAACAGGGTCATGGGCTCCCAAGGCTCACTGATGCGTGTGGGGAGCGAAGGTTAGCCCATCTGGTCTGATCCCACAAAAGAGCTACTGTAGCACAAATTGCTGAAAAAGTTAATGCTGGCTATGATAGAAAGGGGTCAGAACACACAGTACATCACAGCTTGCTATGTATGGGGCTGCATAGCTGCAGACCGGTCAGAGTGCCCATGCTGACCCCTGTCCACTACCAAAAGCACCTACAATGGGCAGGAAACATCAGAACTGGACCATTGAGCAATGGAAGAAGGTGGCCTGGTCTGATAAATCACGTTTTCTTTTACATCATGTGGCCAACCGAGTGTGTGTGCGTCGCTTAATTGGGGAAAAGATGGCACCAGGATGCACTATTGGAAGAAAGCAAGCTAGTGGAGGAAGTGTAATGCTATGGACAATGGTCTGCTGGGAAACCTTGGGTCCTGGCATTCATGTGGATATTACTTTGACACGTACCACCTACCTAAATATTGTTGCAGACCGAGTACACCACTTCATGACAACGGTATTCACTAATGGCAGTGGCCTCTTTCAGCAGGATAATGCACCCTGACACACTGCAAAAAAAATTCTCAGGAATGGTTTGAGGCCCCACCTCACAACTTACAACACTTAAAGGCTCTGCTACTAATGTGTTGGTGCCAGATACAACAGCACACCTTCAGAGGTCTTGTGGAGTCCATGCCTCGATGAGTCAGAACTGTTTGGGTGGCCCAAGGGGGACCTACACAATATTACACAAGCGGTTTTAATGTTATGGCCGATCGGTGTATTTGCGAGTTAGAATATTAATTAACGTTACATATTGAAAAAAAGTAAAAACGTTATTTGTAAATGACAGACAGACTGACTGACAGGATGATAGCCAGACTGACTAGCATGGGAGGGCAGTTGGATGGGGAATGCATGCCATATTGAAAATACTTTTTCTGAATTTTAAATACTTTTTTTG
>JANDJT010000179.1:22239314-22240926 GCA_024331685.1 Stegophilus panzeri
AAAGCCTGGGGCAACACGGACACTGGAGTTTTATATCTGAGCAGATATTTAATTGACAGCTACTGGAATGTGAAGTATCGGATTCCCAGAGTAAAGTCTTTATTGGGCTAGCTAATTAGCTAATAGCGAATACAAAAAACTGAATATAGATAGAGTTACATTTTAAATGCTTTTTAAAAAATAACTTTATAATACTCCTTCATTTATCATTTACTGTCCCTTATATACTGTATCAGCTTTTCTCTTTTCTTCCAATTTGATCAATTCCCACACTTGTTCATTTTATCTATTTCAATTTTACACATTTCCTAATCTCGTCACCAATTTTTAGTCCAAAACCAATTAACTAGAGTAATCTAAAGTAAGATATTGAGTACATTGTCTTTGTGAACTGAACTGCTGCTCATTAGGATGGACTTTGACCGCTTCAGGATCACACCATTTTCTGATCAATGTCAACATAATTTAAAGATGACGCCTAAATATTGTCAGAAATATTTTAAAAACAAATTCAGAAGATCACAATATGGTAAAGCTTGCATTTCTATTTTTTACTCTAAAGTGGACAGGCTGGAACATGTATTTTCCTTAAGTCCTTTTAAATCTAATACTGAAATTGTTCCCTTGCAATAATTCTGCATTTCTTCATGGCTTGCAGAATTTCACATTTCATTCAAAGCATATAGTCTTTAAGTTCTGTATCTATTCTACAGGTTTTTTTTTTATTAGTATAATAAGATCGTAATAAAGTGAGTATTTATATAACTACAAACATACTAGCTTTATGTTAGCATGGCATTTCAAGGTGCATGTACTTTAATGCATTGCTTTATTAACACTGTGGGATAAGCACTCATATGGAAACAGTGATTAATAATGTACTGAAATACTGCACAGACCTATTCTGGCTGAGGCTTAGGTGGTAGAGCGGGTTGTCCACTAATCGTAGGGTTGGCGATTCGATTCCCGGCCCATATGACTCCACATGCCGAAGTGTCCTTGGGACACTGAACCCCAAGTTGCTCCCGATGGCAAGTTAGCGCCTTGCATGGCAGCTCTGCTACAGACATTGGTGTCTGCTACCATTGGTGTGTGAGTGTGTGTGTGAATGTGTGAATGAGACACAGTGTAAAGTGCTTTGGATAAAAGCGCTATATAAGTGCAAACCATTTACCATTCTGTCTGGGCCACAAGCCAAGTTTGCACAATTGACTATCAAAGTAGAGCTTCTTGCTGTAAACCTATGGCAATACATTTCTACACGTCACATAAATATAAAACTCCCACTGTGTGTTTTTGTTTTTGTTTTTCAAACCATTCTGTGTAAACTCTAGAGACTACTGTGTGTCAAAATCGCAGGAGATCAGCAGTTTCTGAAATACTCAAACCAGCCTGTCTGGTGGCAACAGTCATGCCACAATTAAAATCACTCAAATCACATTTTTCCCCCATTCTGGTGTTTGATGTGAATATTACCTGAAGCTCTTGACCTGTATTTTATTATTGCGCTGCTGCCACGTTAAAGTCACCAATGAGTGTATATAAATAGTTAATGTTCACATATAAATTCCATACTACACATTCCATACTCCACATTAACCCTGGTGTGTAT
>JANDJT010000179.1:22257852-22282897 GCA_024331685.1 Stegophilus panzeri
CCTCAAAATAACTCAACACACAGCCATTAATGTCTAAACCGCTGGCAACAAAAGTGAGTACACCCCTAAGTGAAAATTTCAGAAAAAACTGAATTAAAATGTAAAAATTAAAATTAAAAATGAGAAGTATGGAGCCAAAAAGTTATTCAAGTGAAAGTCATAAATGATCTATAGTTAAACATGCACATTTAAGAGCAAAAATAAATATTTGTAACTGATCAATCCATAAATTTTATTTATTTATTTGTTTGTTTGTTTATTTATTTATTTAATCTTCTGCTAATGCTAACAAACCTAGAATTTGTCTTGATGGTTATCTAACGAAAACATAGATGTTTTTTTTAACTTAAAGTTAACTAACTTCATTTTTAGTTTAACTAGCTAACTTCATCATGTTTCCTTAGATTCAACCTGACATGATTTACAGTAAATTTGGTGAAATTTATTTCACTGGTAATACATCTCATCCTGTATGAATCACTGGTAAAAATCCAGTAAAATAGTTGTGCATTTTCACTTTACACAACGGTCACTAACAGGCTCCATGTATCCTCAGTTTGGTCTAGAAAGAAATCCACCACAGCATGGCTTTTTATACATTTACATTCATTCATTTAGCAGACGCTTTTATCCAAAGCAACAAATGAGGAAATACAAGCAAAGAGCAATCTTTGTATTTTTCTTAAGACCGTTAGTGGTGTTATTATGCTTGCCTCCACAAAAGTCCAGAATATATACATGTATATGTGTATATATATATATATATATATATATATTTATTTTAGCCATGCTAGTCCACTTATACGAGCCACCCTGATTACAGTATCATTACACAACCTGTTTGTGTGTGTTTGCTTACATGTTCCAGCTTGTGGGCAGAGAGTGTATTGGCACTTGTGCCCCCAGGCTCGCCCCACAGTGCAGCAGCACTCCTGTACAGTCACATTAGAGGATAGAACTGCACACTGGTCCCTCTGATCCAAGTTAGAGTAGCACTCTATTTGCTCTCCTGGCTGAGGTAAAGGTGATGATGACCCTGACGCTGACGCTGACCCTAAAAAAAACAAACAAACAACGAGATTAGATACATAAATGAATGCCCTTAAGTGAGTTCCTGAACCTACACTTAAATCTAACTAAGCAGGTTAGATAATACTGCACTAGCTCTAGCTGATACAGCAGTCTCTCTACGACATGCTGCTTTAACTTACGTCTTTACTTATTTTTGCACATGGATCCTGTGATACACCACTCTAGAACTTCGGCACATTTTCTGATCGTGGTGCTTCGTTTCATTTTGTTTTCTACATTCATAACATATACTGTATGTACATATCAATCTTGTTAAGACAATTTCAAGAAGCTTCAACATGTCATATCAATTTTGATTTATATTCATTTTACTCTCACACTGTAATTTCTCCATTACAGATGAATACAATTGTAATTAATTATAATTAGTATTGTTTCCATATTCAGTACAGAGGAAGTGCTCTGTATTCAATTGCTACAACACCACGGTTTTTGTTACACTGTAATAATGAGGGCTAAAGTGTATAATAAAACATGATCAAATGCAGAACTGGTTCTAGGTTACAGGAGGCCCTAACCCTAAATGCATTTATCTATAATATAATTAACAATTTAGCATTTAATCTTGATTGCCTTCTCTTTGTTTTTACTGTATTCTTTCTAAACTACCGAACTTTCTAACAAGTGGGGATATGTGAAGAAAAGAATTTAACTGTACTGTAATGTGACATATAAAGGCTTCTTCTTCTTAAGTGTCTGTATCTCTCAGTTAGGAACACTAGGGGGCAGTTATGTACTAAAACCAGCACTTTGTGTGTGTGTGTGTGTGTGTGTGTGTGTGTGTGTGTATTACCTGTGGTCAAACACTGTCGTGTAAGTGGGTCAAATTCTTCCTGCCGTTTCTCACATTCACACATGAACGAACCTTCAACATTCCAACAGCGTGCTGCTCCGCACACACCCGCCATCACTACACACTCATTAATGTCTACACACACACACACACACACACACACACAGAAATAGTTCATCTACTCTACAACACTGCATCTATCCACATGTATATTACAGTATCACAGTATACAGTTTTTAATGACTCCTCCTTATACCATGTAATGATCATAAAAAATAATGTTCATGAAAAGGTATATATAGATGAGGACTAGATATACAAATGTGTGCATGTATGTGTGTGACATACCCACGCATGACCGTCCGTCTTGCGCTGTCTCATACCCCTGGTCACAGATACACTGATATGTTCCAATCAGATTCCGACAGAACATGTGATGGCCACACACACTCTCGTTTGCACACTCATTAATGTCTGAGAGACAGAAAGGGTTGGTGACCAAATTTAACATAAGCATTAGCACATTCTGTAATTCTGTAGTGTGTGTGTGTGTGTGTGTGTGTGTGTGTGTGTGTGTGTGTGCGTGTGTTTAATCTTACCCACACACTCTCCTGTAGCCGTGAGGCTGTATCCAGGTTCACAGGTGATAAAGCATCGAAACGATCCGATGGTGTTCTCACAGCGCTGAGAACCACATACAGTCCCACCAGAGTCCACACACTCATCCACATCTGAAACGCACACACACACACACACAATGAGCCTGATTTATCAATATTTTAGCAAGGCTGTGTGTATATGTTTGCGGAAACCAAACTGAACAAAAAAAATTTCCCCGCATTTACAAACGTTTCGGAAGCACTCATTTTATTTGCATGTGCATGACACACCTGATTTTTAATCAATTATGCCCCCTAAAACAATCCATAAAAGTCCAGATCACACAGCTGAAATGACGAGTGAAAAGCAAACATAGATTTACTCATGGGTAGAAGTGAAATTTATTTTGACGCAATAAAATAAAATTCACTAAAAGATCTATTAATTAACAGTGTGACATCACATGAAAAGGCCAAAACCTGGAGCTAAAAGAAAAGGTGAATTCGATGTGAATTAAAAGAGGCGAAAAGAATACAGTTTGGCATGGGAATGAAGAAAAATATACAGAGTATATCTACTGTACCCAGGTGATTGTGGAGACCAAGCACATCACACAGAGACACTCCTATGTTTAAATTGTTTTTCTTTTAATCAAACAACATTTCTCAGTGAAATCCCTCATGCCCTTTCTGAAGCCTTGTTAGAAAAGCAGAAGGGCATGTGTCTGCAAGAAGTGAATGTTCTGCAGCACACTAGGGAATGAGATTCATATAAAACGACTGGGTTTGACAAAATATGAATTCAATTTGTGTGTGTGTAATTGAAATGCATAAGCTGTTTAAACTTGACAGTCAGTATGTTTACATGGACAACAATAATCGATATTAACCCGATTAAGATGATACTCTGATTAAGAAACTAGCATGTAAACAGCGATTATGGATTGCCTTAATCTGGCTAAAGTCATACTCGAAGTAAACACAAATCGAATTAAGACGTGTGAAGTATTCCTGTTTTAGTCGCATTATCGACATGCGTTACAGACATGTAAACACCTTAATCACACTATTAACGTCGTGTGGGAGTTTTCACCGCATTTTGCGACAGGACACATACACACATGGCAGTGATCAACCGTTAGACGGCAAACAAGAGAGCACGGCTGTGTCTGAAACCACGTACTTACCTACTACAGTATATAGTAGGTGAAATACACGTATTTCGGCTACTATATAGTAGGTAAGAACACTGTTTCGGACGCAGCCCATGACTTTAAGCAGTCGTCTATTTGCACGTATAGCATGATAATTAACTGCACTTGAAGCTTTCGTAAAATTAAAAACGGTACCATAACGAAGACGAATGGTATGTTGATACGTGAAATTCTGGAGGGAATGTCAGACGGCATGGCGTGGGGACGTAATGACGTGTGCCGTTAATCGATCTATGTTCTATAACATGTAAAATGGGAACATGAAAGGAATATTCTAAAAGTGACTCATGTAAACACCTTAATCACAATATTATCTTATTCAGAATAAGGTCAATAATTAGATTATTGCTGTCCATGTAAACGTAGTCAGTGTAATCCGTATATAAAAAATACAGCAATCCATTCGAATGATACGAGCCTAAGTCAATCAAGTCGACATTTGTTTTTCTTCTGACGTGTAAATTTACACACACTCGGGAGCATGAGTAGGATATGAAATAATGTTTTTCAGAAATAACTTGATTTTCAGAAACACCAACTTTCTCGTGTTTGTATCTGGCTACGTGTCCGCTTCGAATTTCCCATCACTACATCCTGACCAAAATATTTCTCATTTGCAAGGAATAATCTAACACAGGGCCATGGCTTTATGGTTAATGCATAGACTAAGTTCGTTACAACAGTGGTTTTCCTGTGTTGAATAACAAGCCACTCCCATTTATATAGGAACACCAACAAACGTAATGCTTGGAACATAAGTGTGTTGGTGCCTAAATGAGTTGAAACAAATAGCTCATTGATTGAGTTGAGATTTAATGTTAATTAAATGTGTGCACTTTCTGTCCTTAAAATGAAACCTAGCCAACTACCTAAGATGAGTGGTGTGTTAATGATTGTTCACCTGACTTACAAAATGTCTAGCTTATGATATGCTCAAAAAGAACCTCAGCCATATTCAAACACACAGAAACACACACCAGTGTCAATCATGCGCTGGCCACATTTGTAAATAGACACAGTGATGAGACTACTATCTAGTAAAGTGGATAGAACTCTTGAAATGGGAGCTGTGTGTGTGTGTGTTTGTGTGTGTGTGTGTGTGTGTGTGTGTGTTACCAAGGCAGGCTGTTTTTTCTGGATTGGTGGTGAAACCAGCTTTGCAGTGACACATAAACGAGCCATCCGTGTTGGTGCAGTGCCCGTCCTCACACACTCCATCTCGGGCACATTCATCCACATCTGGACACGAACACACACACACACACACACACACACACACACATCTGTAATTCTACCTTTGTGGGGTATTTCCATTTGTCTTAATAATTTGGCTCCAATTTTTGTTAGAGCTTTGCTAGCAGAACTGTAGATTGTAATACATTTCCTGCATCACAAAGATGTCTAAGTATCGAGAATATGAAATATTTTTGGGCGTCTTATTGTCCCCCCCTTACCTTTAAATCAATCTGAACAGTACATGAAACAATGGCAAGGATTATTTATAGTTAAAACTGTGATCAATTCTGTTAATTAGATGTAATAATTACATATCCGCACATGACCAGGCACAGCAATAAACACATACTAAACACATACCATGACAGAAAGTCCCATTGGCGCTTGTGTAGTAACCCTGAGCGCACACACACTTGTATGAGCCCTCTGTATTCACACACTCTCCTCTAGGGAAGCAGAACTCGGTCTCCGAACATTCGTTAATGTCTGTTAAACCAAAAAAAAAAAAACACGTTTATTTCTACAACCAGAGTGCAGTGACAGAATCAGTATCAGGTGAACTATGGCTACGTTAACGGGACAAACACCAAATTGGATTTAAACAACAAACTGAGCATGTCTGTCCTCTGTAAATTCCTACAATCCCTTGTCTCTGACCTCGGCACTGGCGTCCAGCTCCTGTAGCACGGAACCCGGGCAAACACTCGCATCTGTATGAGCCGTCCATGTTCACACACACACTCATTGGCCCACATATTCCAGAGCTCTCACACTCATCAACATCTAAACAGAGGCAGGGGAAATAGAGCATTTGCACAAATTTACATTCATTTGTATTTATTTTAATGACGCACGTACAGTTTGATGGTGGAATCATGCTGCTGGACAAGAGGATTTCGTCTTGGAGGCTTGGAGCAAAGCTTTGAAACATCATGCATAAACATGACCAAAGTTCATTTGCAGATAAATGAAATCCTACTAATCCTGTCACTTGAATGAAACCTTCCGCCTGCATCCACATGAAATCAGGCTCAAGCATTTAACCTTGGTCCATCTTTCCCAGCCTGGACAAGTTAGAAACAGATGTGCTGGAACTTTGTCTCTCTCTTACACACTCACACACACACACATGGTATCTGTGTGTATCCGTAATAAACACCAACCCTAACCAAATGTAGCTGCGGTACATGTTTGACTTCTGTCTCTCTTTCTCTTTTACTCTATCTCTGCCATCTATTAACTAATTAGTTGATGAATTATCTACAAAAAAACCCACAATTTAAAATGATACAAATGAAATGTGGATATGTCCTGCAATAAGTCCACGAGCCAAACACAAGGCATAATCAGTCTCCTGACCTGATCTAAAGGAAGGCAGTGGATGGCATCTGACATAACAAAGATGTCAGGAAAAATGGACAGGCATTTACCAGACTGAACAAATGTGTCAGGATGAATGTGTGTGTGTGTGTGTGTGTGTGTACCCTTAGAACAAAATGAAGACTAACTCTTACGATTTTATCTCCAACCTTGTGCTTGGCAGATATTTTTATGCACCATAAGTAGAGAATAAAAGACAATGTGGTGTGCTGTTACAGGAAAATAATCAACAATGGGGTGGTGTGACAGCATGTCCTGAAATGTTTTATTCCTTTCATAGCACAGCAATTTGCCAAGGAGTACAATGTTTTATTTATTAAAGAATGAGATAAATAATTTTAATTTGTTTATAATTACATTTCATGAAACAAGTTCCTATAAGTTCCTGTTATCACTTACAGCTACATACATTACAGTCATTCCCCTCAAAACTGTAAATTGTTGTCACGTCCCGAGACGTAAGGGAGTTGAGTACGGAAGCAGGTGCAGGAAAAGACGTATTTATTAAAAGAGATAAAGGCAGGTAAATCCAAATCGTAATCCAAAACATAGTCAAGACAGGCAAAGGGTCAGGCGATCGGCAAACAGGCATAAACAGGGCAAAGCAGGAACCAAAGTCGCGGTCACGGAAAACAGGGTCAAGACACAAAACAAGAAACATGAACTATGACTATGGACTGGGAGCAGAAAACCAGCGTGGACTAAATGCACTTATCTAACGTGAAACTAACTATAATCTAACAAGGAACATAACATGGACAACACATCTAAGTATATCTAATGTATCTATCTATATCTAATGTAATACTCCGCGCCGTGTACTGGGAGGCGCACGGTATATATATCAAACGTAATCAGCGCGTTAAGTGCTGACGGCCGATACCAATCTAGACACATGCTCGAACAATAGCCAATGACAGAACAGGGAGGAGACATAACAGAAACATAACAAATGTACGTGTCCATAGTAAACAAAGTCACGGTTGTCAACATTCGAAGAGCGGGCGCTCGTGCACCTTGCTCGTGCACGGGCGCGCCCTCATGCTCTCCAGCGCGCTGCCTAAAGGGGAAACCGTGACAATTGTAAGGATTTCTGTCCTGAATAATTTCCTGTATTCAATTAAATTAAATTTGATTTGTATAGCGCTTTTAACAATGGACATTGTCTAAAAGCAGCTTTACAGAAACATATGAACACAGGATACAGATTTTAAGTGTAGTGTGTGAATTTATTCCTACTGAGCAAGCCAGTGGCGACGGTGGCAAGGAAAAACTCCCTAAGATGATATGAGGAAAAAACCTTGAGAGGAACCAGACTTAGAAGGGAACCCATCTGAAAATTTACTGACTGTTACTTTAACTAAATGCTAAATAAACATCTCTATACAGAAAGCTTCACCATATCAACAATGATATGTTTTGCTTTGTTAAATAACATGTTTAAATCTTTTTTTATTAGACTTTAGGACTTTTTATTAGGATAATGTAGAGCAACCACCATACAAGTTGCTGTGAACTAGCTGCTACTATAGAAATGATAAAATATTAGAATGAGCAGACTAGTATACATTTGTAACTGCAGACAGAATTAGAATTGAAAAATGAATCAATGTCAAATCTGACATTTGAGAATTCAGCAGTGTTGTGGTATAATAATATCATGGAACAAAAACATCTTATAGGCTCTTACAATTTCAATAGTTCCTTTAATGGGATGTTGTTCTATAGGATAAGTGACATTGTGTGTGTTCTCACCTGAGCAGGTGTTTCCCCGCAGTTTGTATCCAGAGCGACACACACACACAAAGCTTCCAGGAGTGTTTTCACATCGGCCGTTAGAGCATGGGGATGGAGTCTGACTGCACTCGTCCACATCTGCACACACAAACACCTTATTCTCCTGCATCACGCTTTGTAACTACTGTATAAAGGACATGAACTCTTGAGTCTCATTTATTGTACTTTATCAGGCTGATGTTTCTGATCAGAAGCCCAGCAGCCTCATGCCTTAACTACTGAGCTATGTCTGCCTGATTTTATCCTCTTTATAATAAATGCAGTACATCGGTTTAATACACCAATTACTCTACAGCCATAAAAAGTGTAATATCTTAGCTACACTTAAGTGTAGGTACTATAACTTATTTCTACTTATGATCCTTTAAATTCTTATACAGTATATCATCCATGTAGTGTAACTAAAAAGTCTGTTACATCCCTCAAAATAAAAAGTTTTTATTTAAGTTAATTACATTAAGCTAATAAATTTATTTGTACCAAGTTGCTGATACATTGGGGGAATTAAGTACTGAACGTGTCACCATTTTTTCAGTAAATATATTTCCAATGAGGTTATTCACATGAAATTTTCACCAGACATCAGTATTAACTCAAGAAATCTAGAAATTCACAACATTAAAGTCCATAAATAAAGTTGTGTGCAATAAAGAGGAATGACACAAAAGTATTGAACATGCTAAGAAAAAGCAGTTCTCCGATTAATTTCTTCATACAGGAAGCGTCTTGAAGCTGTCATAACAAACAAAGGCTTCTCCATTAAGTATTAAATAGGTTTCAGTTAGCGTGTTCAATACTTTTTTCCTGTGTCATTCAGCTTTATTACGCATAACTTTATTTATGGACTTTAATGTTGTGAATTCTTTATATTTCCGGATTTCTTGAATTAATACTGATGTCTGGTGAAAATTTCATGTGAATAGCCTCATAGGAAATATATTTACTGAAAAAAATGTTGATGTGTTCAATACTTATTTCCCCCACTGTATGTATTTAATCTAAATAGCTGGAAAATGTAATAATTTTGGCCAACATTAAAAAACAAATACTTAAACAGATCGTTAGTTACCTTGACATTGGCCATTAATGATCTCGAAGCCTGGACTGCATGAAACACACTTGAAAGAGCCAACAGAGTTCATACACTTTTGTCCCGGGCACTGAAGCTCATTCTCACACTCGTCCACGTCTGAGCATGCAGGAAAGACACACACATTAATACATTGATAACTGTCTCTTTTCAGGTATACAGGAACTGGCAGCCTCAATAAGAATGACAGCTATAAGAAAAAAAATATTTTTGAATTACGAAAAGTCATAAGAAAACAGAAATGACGCAAAGAAAAGACACTTTTGAGATTCAAAGTTGTTCTGGAAATAAATTCATATGGCCAAACATATGTGGACACCTGACCAACACATCCATATTTTTCCCATATTCTTCTGCAAACTGTTGCCATAAATCTGGACGCAAACAATTGTATAGAATGTCTTTGTACACTGTAGCCTTACAATCTTCCTTCACTGGAACTAAGAGGCCCAAACCTGTTTGAGCAGGACAATGCCTCTGCTTACAAAGTAAGGTCCATGAAGACATGGTTTGCCAAGGTTAGAGTGGAAGAACTCAAATGACCTGTACACAGCCTTGACCTCAACCCAACTGAACACCTTTGAGATGAACTGGAACGCTGACTGCACCCCAGGTCTCCTTGCCCGACCTCACAAATACTCTTGCGGCTGAATGGGTAAATCCCCACATATTTATTTATATAATAAATATATTAATATTATATTATTATATAATTTACATATATTTAATTTGTTATATTTATTACCTACTTAAGAATACTGAGTAGTAGTAGTAGTAGTAATAATAATAATAATAATAAAAATAATAGTAATAATAAACAGTCTAGCCCTTAACCCTTCCTGAATCATCACATCTGAGATTATACAAATCATATCAATATCTTGTACTGAAGAGTCATATGCTGCTTACCTGTACAGGTGTTCGCCTCCAATCTGTATCCAGGTCGACATACACATCGGAAACTTCCGGGGGTATTTTCACAGCGTCCATTAGCACAGAGACGTGTGTTCTGCGCACACTCATCCACGTCTGACACAAAAAACAACATCAGCATAAAAGACAACACACTGTACACCTTGCCCATGCTGATCACTGGTTGTACAAAATAATATATATATATATATATATATATATACACACAGTATTTAGTCTATAATATCATTATTGTGTTCCTTATAGGGCGGAGGTTCTCAAGGTAGGCAGCATTTTTGTGAGGTTTGATTGTGACAGGTCAAGAAGGGAAAAACTTTAAGTTAAGGATGATTAGTCAATCTCAAACTTGATCATGTGACATCACGGCTAGTCTTACTTTTTATTTCTTAATTCCTATTCAGACGGCAATAAAAAAAATTTCTCTCTCCACCCGTAAGCAAAATACAGACCAAATTACCTACCTACTCTGTGGTGATAACTGTAGTTCTGTTTGCATAGACACATTGGTAACTTTGCAGGCAAGTCTGCCTACGTTTTTTGGCATAAAAATGTCCATTCTGTGTTAATTTAATTGCCATCCAGACGTGGATATATAATCATGAAGGGGAAGTATAAAAAGTTATTACACGTTATCCAGTGAAAGTAATCCCTTTCAGATAGAGCTTTAGTAATCGACCTTAGAAAAAAAAAAAAAGACAATGTTTTTAAAGACAATGTGAAATGGAAATTTGAACTCATTTTCTTCTGCAACTTGAATTTCTGACTGAAATGGCATAATTGGTATGGCAGGATATATGGTATATATCTTTGGTATATATCTTTGGTATATATCTATCAGGATTTCATTAGCTTGTGAAAATTAATCACAGAGTCAGATCTAGATTCTAGACTGCAGTCAATCATTGAGGACTGCTCATCTCCCACAGCACCACCAGCACCCATGTTAGAGGATGTGGGGGTGCAGCAATCCTGGTAGTGTTGCTGCTTGCAAGTCGGTATCACCCTGACTGGAGTGCAAGCTGTCTGAACTGCACACTAGAGTCTAAATCTGATTCTGACTCTGAAGGATTCATCAATTTCTATCCACAAAAGCCATTTAGGTGCTTGTTCTGTCCCTTGTCATTTTGAGACTGGACTACTCGCTCCTGGAAGGCCATTCAACCTCTGCAACTGATCCAGAACGCAGCTGTATGACTTGCTTTTGTCGTGTGTGTGATCCAAAATGCAGCTGTATGATTTGTTTTCAACCTTCCCAAGTTCTTACACACCACCCTATTGCTGTGCTCCATATATGGGCTTCCTGTAACTGCCTGCATAAAATTTAAAACACCGCTTGCCTACAAAGCCACAGCTAAACCCATTTACCTTAAAGTAGTTATCACACCGTGCACTGCACCACATTACAGTCAATGCCCTATCATTGCTCTGTTGGACCCACCTTTTATCAGCACACAAGGAAGGCATGCATCAAGGTTCTTCTCTGTTCTGGCGCCTAGGAGCTGGAATGAACTTCCCCTAGATGTCCCCTAGAGTCACTGGCTGTCTTCAAACAACTAAAGACCTACCGCTTCATGAAGTACTTAAATTAGCACTTTGGCATTTTTTTAAAATTATTTTTGTCTAGGGGGTTTTTCATACTATACTACCTCCCTAACAGGGTTTTTTAGACTGATATTAGTCAATACAAGTGCCATCTACTCAGAGCAGCTAGTTAACTACTGAAAGTTAATAAACGTCACATGCACAATGTGCTAGAAGTGATAAATCTGTTATTGTGATAAAACATGACCACGCTGTTTTTACTGACCTGTGCACTGTCCATTATGAAAGCTGAATCCAGCTCCACAGGATGTGCACCGGTACGAGCCTGGAGTGTTCACACACACCTGACCACGACACTGCAGATGGTTCTCACACTCATTTACGTCTAACACACACACACATACACACACACACATACTATGTATGCATCTCTCTCAATATAGACAGTATAGGCCAGGAGGGTAATATGAATGTTTGTGAAGGAGTATTTCACCTGTGCACATGTTGTCCTGAAGCTTGTACCCTGTTTGACACACACATCTGTAGCTGCCAGGTGTGTTCTCACAGCGGCCGTTAGCACAGGGGGCAGGAACCTGATGACACTCATTGATATCTAAAAGAGCAGATTGTATGAATATTGTTCAAATGGTATAAATGAATGAATGCAAGGATGAAGAAATTTAGACACAATTGTATTTACCTGTGCATCTTCTGTTAATTATTGCATACCCGGGGCCACATGACACACATCTATATGAACCCAGAGTATTAATACATCCCTGACCTGGGCACTGTAGAGAGTCCTCACATTCATTCACATCTGAAACAAAGACAGATACAAATGCACATACATATATGTATGCCATCAGATGCCCTTTATATGTTTTTAGTAGCAATCAAAGTTCTCCAAAATGAATTAAGACATAAAATCCATTGGTTTTTGGTTAGGGACTCTGTACATCAAACCATGCATTTCCAATGATGTGACAAACACATCAACATTCCACCTCTTATGTACTTTGTTTTGTTAGCATCTCTTAGCTAGTGTTGTTTTTATGAATATTACATTTTCCCAGACTACTCAATGACAGATTTTTTTTTAATAGTTTTTAATATTAATAATTGTTGATGCAGTCTTGCTAAATTCAAGGTGAAAGCACACAACTTCACATGACATTGTGTGAAAACTTTTTTTTACAGGAGAAATCTTGTTAAATATCTGTAATAGCTGTATTAATTAAAGCTAAAGTTTTAGAGATAAAGTTTTATCTTTTTTTTTATATAGTTTTTCCGCAACAAAAAGACATACAAACAGATAGATAGATAGATAGATAGATAGATAGATAGATAGATAGATATGATGTCAAAAGTTTACATACACATAGGTTAAAGATATTAAAACTCAATTCTTCACAACTACAAACATTTCATCTTACCATACATTTCTTGTGTTAAATCAAATTTCAACTTTAATTTACGATATTGATGTAACTCAGTCAGGTTTGTGGGCCATCTCGCTCGCTTTTCAGTTCAGTCCTTAAATTTTCTATGGGATATTCAGGTCAGGGCTTTGTGATGGCCACTTCAATACTTTCACTTTGTTGTCTTTAATTTTGTTACAGCTTTATGTTTTATGCTTTTGGAGGTATGTTTAAAATCACTGTCCTGCTGGAAGACCCAGCAAGTTGGTTGTGACCAAGTTTTAACTTTCTGGCTGATATCTTGGGGTGTTGCTTCAGTATTTCAAGATAATCCTCTGGCCATCAATTTTCTGAAGTGCACCAGTCTCTTTTTTCAGTCAAAGAACATGATGCTGCCATCCCCATGCTTCACATTTGGAACGGTGTTCTTCAGATTAAAATCCTCACCCTTTTCCCTCCATGCACAGTGATGATTATTATGACAAAATAGTTCAATTTTTGTTTCATCTGACCACAGAACACTCCAAAATACTGTTCTCCAAAATACTGGTCATCACCTGCAAATGTCAGCCTGGCTTTTTTTATGCCCGTCTTAGAGTAGGGACATCTCTTAATAGTAGATGTACATACTTTGTTACCTGATGCCTCTAATTCCTTCACCACTTCCTTTGTTGTTGTCTTGGTGTTCAGTTGAACCTTTTGGACAAATGTTCATTCATCCCTAGGAATTTGTACCTCCTACTTGAACAATGCAGTGTCCGTGTGGTCCCAAGATATTTACATTTGCATACAGTTGGTTGTACAGATGCTTGTGGTACCTTCAGTTGTTTGGCAATTGCTCACAAGGAGGAACTGGGCTTGTGGAGGGCCACTTTTTTTTCTCAGAACTTAGCTGAGTTGCTTAAATCTTCCCATGGTTTCAAGGGTAAACAGCACTGGCTCGACTCCTAACTCCTAATTATGACAATTGGCCAATCAGAAACTTCCTATAGTCATTACATAATAAAAAAAAAATTCCAGACTGTTTAAAAAGAGACAAATAAGATTTGATCCACTGGAATTCTGATGTAGTGAATTACAGTTGAAATAAATGAGTCTCTAACCGATTGATTTCAAATGACCTGTGAGCAAAGATGCCCCAATTGACTTGCCAAAAGAAATGTATGCTAACATGAAATGTGTGAGATTGAATATATTTAAACTAGATGTTTGTAAATCTTTGACCTCAACGGTAGATAGATAAATATATATTTTTAATTAAAATAAAAACAAAAAATAAAGAGCTTTATTAATAAAAAAGCCAATTAATAGAAAAATTCAAAATGAAATTCAGACTAGAGATAGCACTGTACCTGTGCAGGTGTTACCCTGTAGCTTGAACCCATTATTACACACACATCTGTAGCTGCCAGGTGTGTTCTCACAGTGGCCGTTAGAGCAAAGAGAAAGATGCTGACGACACTCATCAATATCTGTGTGACATTAGAAAATTAGCAATAAGGCTAATGACGAAAATGTTTTTAAAAAAAATAATAATTACACAATCTTAGTAGCCATCAGTTGAGGATTGAGCAAGCTGCATGTTTAAATCACCACTTAGTTCAAACACTGTGTTGAGTTGTTAAGTATCTTGCTATTAAGTAGTTGTTAAGTAGTTTGGGGTTTGGCAGTGTTATAAATAAGAAAACACATGTGGACAGCAGGATTGAAACCTGCTGAGCTTGTGAGTCAGTAAAGGCTGATTTTTACTTGATGTTAACTATGCAAGATGGCCGCAGCGCGTATTCTACTGTCATTTGGCGAGTCACGCAGAAATGAATGCAATTAAAGCAGTGCTATTGAGTACTAACGCTAACAGGTTTCCTATTACAGTGAGTGTTTGAATTTTAAAAACCTCTTTAACCTACTGAAAGGTTTGTTTTGAGCACCTCTTTTCAGGATTTTCTAAATTAGTAAATACTTTTACATGTACGGTCAGCGTTTTCGATTTGAAACACAGCTTGATGACAACAATCACGCCCACCACAGAACGTTTTAAAGAGAAACAGAGGTAGTCATCGTGCTTAAAAATGCTGTGCATGAAATTGCTAAAGATTACAGTTTGACTTGGAAAGAAGACAGACAGAGATGTTTTGGCTCTGTTATGCCATATAGTGGATGCTGCATTTAATCATCCAGATGTACATAAGATACACAACCAAGTGTACAATGCCACTAGCTTAGGTGCTGCTCATGCACACATATGCCTGGTTAAAATAAAGCATATTTGCAGCTAAACGCTGCCTAACAGCCATTCTATTGAACATTTTATTGGAAATTGAGCCAAATATGTTTTATGAGTGTGTAATGACTCACACACAATGTTTACACAATGAAAAACTGGAGACTGTAATTTAACTTAACCTTGTAACTCCAATACAAAACTACTGATGTCAACTTTGGACAGCAAACATGTCTTGCTGAATGGACAATTTGGGGGAAGAAAATGTGCATGTGCATTTAATTTTTGGTTAAAAGGTTCCTTTAACCCTAAATGAATGCATTGAGTGTGTGTTGATTTAACACACCTGAGCACTGGCCGTTAAGGAGACCAAATCCAGGTTTGCAGGGAACACAATTGTAGGAACCTTGAGTGTTCATGCACTCTTTCCCCGGACAGCGGAGCGGGTCATCACACTCATCAATGTCTGAAACATACAGATGTAAGTTACCTGGATTCTACAACATCATAAATTGCACATCTTTATATGTTCATATGTGTCAATGACATATGAGTGAGACACTGGGATACACTGGGAGTAAGAATTAGAGGAGCAGAGAAGGTTACCTGTGCAGGTGTTGTTCTGCAGTTTGTATCCGGTCCTGCACACACACCTGAAGCTGCCGAGCATGTTCTCACAGCGCCCATTAGTGCAAGGGTTAGGGATCTGACGACACTCATCAATATCTGTAATATATTAATAAAAGTGATTGATTATATGTAAAAGTCTGGCATGGAATAAGTTAAAAATAAAGTAGAAAATTAAAAATATGCCCACAGTTTGAAGGATAATCTGACTGAGCACTCATCTGCTATGCTTACAGCTCACTTACATGTAGTTCAGAATTTTATCTGTACAAAACTGCAATCCTATAGGTCTGAATACTGATGTGCACATTTTTGGTATTAAGTTCTCAGTGTGCACACTTAACCCAACTCTGAATCTGACTCTAACAGAGAAAAAAGTTGGCAGACAGAGATTTAGCTGAAATTACTAAGAGACATATGCCAAAAAACTCTACTTTAGTTTAGTTGATGTCAGTAAAAAACCAACCCAGTGTTTCAGTACCCGATTTAACAAACACTTGATAACTTGCTCTAGTATTTATATGCCCATCAAAAAATATGATTTCAATATAGGTCGGCTCCTCGATTTGTACAGCCTGGCTGGAGTTTGTTCCACTGCTATTACACACCTGTGTGACGGATGCAACACTCTTCAAGTTGTTAAGGCATACTGCAAACAATATTGGAGCAGGATCAACTGCTAAAGAGACTGTTATCACACACTGACCTGAGCATAGGTTTTGCTGGGCATTACTCCGGTAGCCTGAAGGACACACACACTGAAAACTTCCCACTGTGTTCTCACACTGACCAGCCAAACACGGCCTCGGAGTCAACAAACACTCATTTATATCTGTGAAAATACAAACCTATACATTTCTATTGATTTGAATTATGACTGTAACGGTAACATTGCTACTTTCAACATGCCAAATACTTTTTATGATGGCTAAAAAAGCTTGTGCATTACCAATGATGTATTGCACAAAGAAAAGCAGGTTGGTTTTCAAACATAACATACATAACATTGTGTAATGAAATAATATGCAAAGTTATATATACTGTATTATGTGTAATATGGTACTAGAGGTCAGATGTTTTTAGCTTCCTCGTGTCCCTGATTAGAAAGGAGGATATTTGCTAGCTACTAATTATGTTAGAAATGACAAAATGTGACAAAAGGTTTGATGTAGTATCTATGTTCATTAGCTCAAAGTACATGCTGTTTGAGGTATTCCTGTGTTACAAGAAAAGAAAAAGTCAAAACTTTGTGTTATTGTAGTCTATTTAATAGTAAGTTGTTGGATAGTAGGCTAATTAGTGGTTTGTAAAGTTATTGTTTATGGCTCAGCTCAAATCAAATCTAGCATTTAGAACATAGACTTATACCTCCTTCAAGGACAAAAGAACAGCTGAGGAGGCTTAACGGTTTGGATCACATGACCTTTGGGGTCAAAGGTTATTATCGAGGCAGAAAAATAAAACTCTAAAGGTGATTATCTGGGTGGTAAATACAAAGACTCTTGAAAATAAAAGGCCAATGTGACTTGCGTGAAAGCATGACCAAGTTTTCAAACCTTCTAAATGAACTTTGACCTTTGAGAGCTTTAAAAGGCCCATGGGAAAATGTAGTAAAGCCTAAAGGATGCTGAAATTTGGTAATTCTTGAGGAAAAACAACAATGGCATCACTCCATAGACGAATGCTGAATTTTAATTTAGGTTGTAGCTTTTTGAAGAAAAATATACAAATTTCAGTCACACACAAATACAGAATTTTATTCAAATGTATTATTTGAATCAAATTTTCATTTATTATGGCAATTTATTATTATTATTATAAATTATAGTTGATTTTCTATTAAGAATCCAAGACAGATCCAGTGTTAAAATCTAGTCGAAATATTCTGTTCTCACACAGTTCATTTTTTGCATACTGTTGTAATGCATACAGCATAGGGGTGTAACACAAAGACACTATCTGTATCTGTTTATCAGTTTAAAACCCTACCACTATACTGTCAGCCTGGTATGTGAATTCTGGCTTTTTTTTTTTTTTTTATGTAATTAGAGATGTGCACACAACTGATTTCCTAGTCATGTAGTTATTATTTTTGATTGTAATTGATTTTAAGTTTAAGGGCGCAATTAGCTTTTCACATTGGTGATAGGTGTTGGATAACATTTTTTTGCTTCAATTAAAAAAAATGTATTGTGTGTTTACTCAGGTTGCCTTTGTATTATGTTTTATTTCATTTGAAGATTTAAAACTATTTAGTATGAGATATACACAAAAACAGAAGAAATACTTTTTCACAACATTGTATCTCAAAGATCATGTCTCCAATATTTTTCTTTTGCCTTGCCACTTCTTCCACAAGTAGCTTGCATAAGTATTTTTCTACCATATAGGGTGAAATTTTGCAGCTTTAACTACATGCCCCAAAAATGCACTAATTATAGTTTCTGCTGTTTTTGGAAGATTATAATTCAGGAGAAGATACGTTTCATACCTTGGCAATGACCTGCTTGAGAATTGAGGATGAACCCAGGATTACACACACATGTGTGCCTCCCTCCAGGTTTATCGACACACCGACCCGGCCCACAAACCTGAGGGTTAGCCTCACACACACGCTTGTCTGTAAAACACACACAAACAATGTAAATAGCAGTGATGACCGATCATGATATTAAATAGAAGGGCTAAAATCTAATATCTATCAGTTGCACTACAGTGAAACTATTAGGGTTGCGCAATGCATTATATCTCATTGATGGTATAATAAGAATGTGATTAATAACGTACTGTTCTCTCTTCTCATCCTTTTCTGTTCTTTATACTTTGATTGGACAATGTATGCTTAGTCTTTCTACTTTTAGTTTCATTTAATTTATGTCAACTAGAGACATGCATAGGACTCATATTTAAGGAATATAAGGGAGTCATGCAAAGGGTGCAGAGCTATGAGAGTAAAACAATGGAACAAGAAGAGGAGGTACAAACCTGATTTACCCTCGTTCATGGGCAATATAAGATCTGCCACTAATAAAATGGAAGAATTCAGAGCAGTAACTAGGAGTCAGTGAGAATACTGTGAGTGCAGTATTATGTGCTTTCTTTATGGAGGCCTGGCTAACAGAACTGATCCCCGATGCCAATTCCTGATCTCATTTCAGGCTTCCATTTAATGAATAACAGGGAAAGTTTCTAAAGCAGAGGAAGTGGGCCAGCGATATTTTTGACCAGTAAATGGTATAATCCTGGACATATACATTTAAAGGAACAACTTTATACTCCATACATAGAGCTACTAGTCATTAGCATGTGACCATATTTCCTGCCAGGGAGTTCTTGCATGTTATCGCAATGGTGTATGTCACGTCCTTTGCTGACACAGCCTCTGTGTGTGATTTCAATCATGCCAAAATCTCCCAGACTTTGCCCACTTTTACACAATATGTCAAATGCCATACCAGGCAGAACAGAATCCTGATGCAAACATCAAGGATGCATAGTTCTCCAACCCACCACTGTAGCGCTGACATCACATCTGATGAAGCCCCTCAAAAGGCTTGTCTTAGGTCACCTCAGGACACATGTGGGCACAACACTGGACCCCCTACATTTTGCCAATTTCTCACATATAGGGGTGGAGGATGCTGAGATCTACCACAGAGCTTATTCTCACCTGGAGATGATGGGGAGCACTGTGAGAGTCATGTGTTTAACTTTTCATGTGCCTTTAACACCATCTAGCCTACTCTGATGAGGGAGAAGCTGCATGCAGCACAGGTGAAGACTGCCCTGGTGTTGTGGTCACTGATTACCTGATCTATGGGGCAGTGGTGGCTTGGCATTTAAGGCTCTGGGTTACTGATCGGAAGGTCGGGGGTTCAAGCCCCAGCACTGCCAGGCTCTGGGTTACTGATCGGAAGGTCGGGGGTTCAAGCCCCAGCACTGCCAAGCTGCCACGGTTGGGCCCTTGAGCAAGGCCCTTAACCCTCTTTGCTCCAGGGGCGCTGTATCATGGCTGACCCTATGCTCTGACCCCTTCTTCCTGACATGCTGGGGTATGCGAAGAAGAGAATTTCACTGTGCATATGTATATGTGATAAATAAAGGCTCATTATCATTATCATTATCTGCAGGCCCCAGTATGTGCGGCTACAAAACTGGGCCAGCAGCATCGCTACAAAGGATACCAACAATCATTAAGAGAGCCATATCAGTGAGCAATCACTGCACAGAGGAGCACGCTGAGCGGGAGGTTACTCCTGCCTCAGAGCACTTTCACAGGTCCTTACTCACTGCAGCCATCAGACTGTGCAACTACGAACATACTGTAACTTCTCCACCGGAGAAGGCATGTTGGTTTATTTGCACTACTCCTTTGAGGATGAACATCAGTTTTGCTCAGTCCATTCCTGCACAATGACATTTTTGCACACTGTTATAACCTACATACGAGGGTATCTGGTTATATTCTGTCCCATTTTGCAGATAATCAATATTCCATTTATATACACTCGCTGTCCACTTTATTCGGAACACCTGTACACCTGCACATTCATGCAGTTATCTAATCAGCCAATCATGTGCTGCAGCAGAATGCAAAAAATCAGACAGCCCCCACTGTATTTTGCTTTTTTATAGTAATAAAAACCATTTGTTCGGTTACAGAATGGACCCTACAATTAAAAACTGAACACTTCTGCTCAATTCCGCATGAGCCGAATGAGTCAGAGTTGCAGCACACATCAGCACGAGTCAGATTTCGTTTATCACATGACAAGAGTGAGGCGAGCCGACTGAGAAGAAGAGTGAAGCGAGCTGACTGACAAGAAGAGTGAGGCGATCTTACTGACAAGACAATGGTGGAAGATTTGGTTTCAAAGCAAAAAGTAAAAGCGCCTATTTGGCAATATTTTGGATTTAAACCCAATGTGCTTATTCATTTTGTTAATAAAGCTGTCTTAATCGTTTTGTTAATAAAAGTTCTATGTTTAATACATGCAAGTTTGTCATTGTACTATTTTGTTGTTGCTGTGTTTTTCATTAAGAATAATAATGAACCCACCATTCAAGCAACTGCTGCTGCTGAATTGCCGCTAATTCGAAAGAAAGAGTGAAATGCGCACGGCCGCATGGGCATTCATAAGCAATTTAAAAGCGAAGGGAAAAAGAGGGAAACGCGCCAGCGACACCCCTCTGGGAAAATTTCCTCACCGTCACATCCCTATCGCTTACTCGATGTTTTTTTGTTTTTTGCACCATTCTGTGTAAACTCTTGAGACTGTTGTGTTTGTAAATCCCAGGAGATCAGCAATTTATTAAATATTCAAAACAGCCCTTCTGGTACCAACATCCATGCCATGCTCAATGTCCCATAGATCACACCTTTTCTTCATTCTGATGTTTGATGTGAACATTATCTGAAGCTCTTGACCTGTATCTGCATGATATATTTATTTATTTATTTTTTGCATTGCACTGCTGCCTGCTGATTAGATAACTGCATAAATGTGCAGGTGTACAGGCGTTCCTAATAAATTGGATGGTGAGTGTATTTGCTTATCATTTGAAGAATAGCTCAATAAGCTAGTAAACTATTTTTCTGCAGACATTAGCTAGCTACATTAGATTGAAGTTCAGTTGTACATGAGGCAGATTAAACAGACAGAGAGTAGACAGACAGATGTGCTGAAGATTAGAAAACAGGTTGGAAATTATATCCTACCACATGTTAATCCCTTACACCTTTTTTCAAGAGGAGGCCCTGGTTAGCTATGATAGCTAGCATCTATGGAAAAGTAAAAAATCTTGTATCCTGTATCATGGATTATAAAGCAGGATGCTGGAAGCATTGAGACTAAAGTCAAGTACGCAGCATGTCTCAAACTCTTACCCGGACTGTTCTCTGTATCTGCATCCTAGTGAGCCAGTCCATACAAGGTAACTTGGCAAGAACATTCTTCCCTGCAATGCTCTTTGCATATTTGGTTTTTAAAAAAGCAGGCCGAGATTGTATTAGCAGGGCAATGTGCTGTATTACATACTTGTGTTTATATAGGTGCATATGTGTTTATACTGTATTTGTGTAATGTATGTGTCTTTCACTCACTGTATGCCTTTGAGTCACTGAAAGTCACTATACATAGAATGGTTAGTGATACTCTCTCAACTCTGTCCAAGTCCATATTTTTTGGCTTGAATAAAACACTGGCACCACCTCAGTCTCTTTACATATCAAAGGAATGGACTGAAACCATATTCCATATCGTGTTCACATTTCTCTGAACAAAAAATTTAAACAGCTTTCTGGCGCTGTTGTAGTTTGTACAGTTTTCAGTCCAGTATCTGCTTACAGGTTCCCATTTTCAAAAAGGAAGACATTAAAGGCCATATAACAATGCAGCAGAGTGAGGGTTCAGTTATTCAGTAAAGAAAAGCTGCTGGAATAAATATTGTTTCTAGGAATAGTTTATTTAAAAAAATAAATGAAATGCACATAATCTTTCCCTTACCAAGACATGCTTGATGTCTGTGGTTTGCTTTTGTAGTATTTCACTGAAGCCACATAACTTATGCAGCTAACATGTAAGAAAAGCTTATACCCAGAGGACATCGCATCATAGACATTTCATAGCTACATTATTTGTACTAGTATTACACACACTTGCTTAAACTATCAAAATACACGTATTGCCCTATGATTTTTTAAATAAACTAAAATACTTACAGAGGAAATTGAAAAATTAAAGTGTGTATAAACATAGTGGAAGCAAAGAAGATACAAGAGTAAAAATTAATTGGACAAGAAATTAGGAATGATTGTGATTTTTAATTATTTTCTGACCTGTTCCGCGTAGAGGTGGGCGGGCCGTAGAGGGAACTGGGAGAGGTATTAGAGAATAATGGTGTCTGTTAACCGATGGCCTGCTTGTCTGGGTCCTAATAACATCTACTTACGAGAAAAAAAAAATTATTATGCTTATCATTAAACATAAATGAACATTAAAAAACCCATAAAAAACCATAAAAATAAATTAGTTAAACAAAGAAACAAGTGTTCATTTGTATTACATTTTGAAATTAAAAATATATAGGCAAAAAAGATCTTTTGATTTTGAGCTGATTTTTGAGTCAAGCTATTAAAATTAGTCAATATTTTATTTAAGAAAAAGATTTCCATCTGTGCCCATGAGTCCAAGAGAGCTAAATTGGCCATGCTCTCAGGGAAGGAAGGGTGGTACATCCTCTCTCCCTTATCAATCACAGCGACACTAGCCAATATTGGGCATCTTTGAGCGGATAGTGCAGATAGTGCTTGTGTTATGCCACCCCCAGCATTTCTGAAACATTTGTACATCTGGTTGAAATTTTTTGTTTGGTTTCACTTACACAAACATTTACACACAACTTTACTAAATGACTGATAAATGAGGCCCAATGTACTGCAGCCAGTTCTCACACTGAGAATAATAAAATTAATTCAGTTGTGTTCATGTCAATTCTCATGTTATGGGTACTCACAGGGCTTTTCTTTGCTTGGCTGACTAGTTGATGAAGCAGGACTTCCTGTTTGTCTGTGTTGACTCAACAGTGGTTCACTCTGAATGATGAAAACTTCTGATGTGGTTGGCTGTCTCTGACCAGTACTGGATTGCTGAATCCTGACATTATGGGTGATAGTTGCAGATTGAGGCCTCGTAGGTGTTTGGTTATGTGGTGGTTCATTTCTTGTTGTTGATTGTAATAATGATGTATCATATCTAGTCACTGTAGTTGAAGTGCGATTTGTCTGAGAAACCAGTGCAGGGTTGGGTGATTCTGCAACCCTCTGATTCAATTTTAGTGTGTTGGGTGAGTAATGGTAGCCAGGACCAGCAGGGCAAATCTCCTTAAATTCAACTGCGGACAGACAGATTGTTCAGCATTAGCAAATTATAGCAAACTGACTTGTGGTGTAATCTTGAAGCTTTCTCATTCCTTATTCCCAGACCCTCTGTGTGTGGTGTGACACCTAGGAAATTATTAAATAGTTTAGACAAAAATTATCTCTACTCAAGAAAAATCGGCCAACCTCAGAGGCGTGAACTACTGTATATGCATGTAATTTGCAAAATCTGAATGGGAAACCTAGGAAATCAATTTAACCAGGTGCTTAACACTTCCCTCAATCTGCATAACTTTCACCACATAAATATTGATGTAACTTAAGTTGCTAAAATTGCCCTAAATGTACTGTGTTCTTCTTATCCCCAAATGTAGTCAATTAGCCAAGACATGGTGTCTGAAATTTTGCTTCTTTAGTTTTGCACTGGAGCTAGGAAGCTAATGAAGCTAACCAGTAATGAAAGCCTCCAGTTTAGTGTAGTGCATGTCTACAGTAAATTTCCACACACTTCTCTTAAATCAGCTTGTTGAGTTGTTCAATATCTCAGGCTTGTTTATGTGGTTTCTGACACTATATGACACATTGTTGTAAGAAAAAATTATGAGGATGTCAAAGATCTCAATGAAGAATACTTTTTTCCAGCATGGCAGTGACAAAGTACATGAAGCACTTCAAGTTCATCGGAGTCAAAGTGAACCCCAAACAATATCAGCACAGATATTTTATACTGTGTTTCAAACCAGGTTTTTTGTATGTAATGTAAATGAAGTTTCACTCTAAATGTAAATTAAGGATTTGATGTGATCACTTTCCATTCTCACAGTACTGACGTTGTTACAGGTGTGACCCCCAAATGGTGAGGTGTGTCTTTCTGAATGATAATTACAGTCATGTAACCCTTTTTTCAGGGATGGTTCTTAATGTCCCAGTGCCGCTCCTATACTATAACTGTGTGAATGTCACTTTAGGTGGTATTATACACATATTGCTGAGATTGAAGTGAATTGTCCCTTTGAGAATTCAGCCTTTTTGGGGAACAAGCTTATCCCAAAACAGTTCGGGGTGGAATCTGCTGAGAGGCAGTCTATAATTTCTTACACTGTTGTTTATACATACATATACAGTATCTCACAAAAGTGAGTACACCACTCACATTTTTGTAAATATTTGATTATATCTTTTCATGTGACAACACTGAAGAAATGACACTTTGCTACAATG
>JANDJT010000179.1:22300382-22313235 GCA_024331685.1 Stegophilus panzeri
AGTGTTGTCACATGAAAAGATATAATCAAATATTTATAAAAATGTGAGGGGTGTACTCACTTTTGTGAGATACTGTATATATAATCTTCACTGAAGAAATTGAACTGAGCAAAAAACATTTTATATTGGAAAAATATGTTTTGTACTGTGCCACTTTTAGTAAAAATAAATAAATAAATAAATAAAAATTAAATGGCCCATTTCCCCACTAACTCACAGTTCAAACGAGAGTGATGCAGACTGTAAGCTACAGAAATCAGGCTAAATACTGAGTCCCAAGTTATTTATTAATCCATTCCTTCCTTCATCATGTAAAGCTTTAGAAAATCTGTTCTGAAGCCTGATGTATTGCTCACTTTATGGCTTCACATAAAGACTAGTTTTTATCAAGCATATTTATTGGCAACATATGGAACAGCAATTTCAACATCAAGATTATCATGTCACGTCAACATTTCAGTTATGAGCCAGACTACATTACCTATAATGCACAACCCATCACCAGATCAAACAGAAACAGAATTGCATGCACAACCAGGAAGTAAACAATCAACACATGTCCGTTCAACATCACCTGAATAAAACTGATTTTCATCTTGATCTTTGGATTTGCTTTCCTTTTTCTATTTATTTAATAAATGCATACTGAGATGATAAAAGACTTTGTTGGGAACATTGATACAGCAGGTTACAATGAGATACATCATGCCATCACCAACCATGGACACCTTGACACTGAGCAACAACTAGCTGCCATTCCAACATGCTCAGTGAGCTCACTAATCAGTTGCAGTGGCACCCAATGCCATTGTGTCAGTACTCACCTCACCTCATCTAACCCCTTTCTTGTCACACAACCAGATAAGTATGATAATGACCTGTCAAACTGTTAAGGATTTATATAGCAATGTCTACATTGCATCACTGAATATATCAGCTGGCCAATCACAAAAATAAAGGAACCTGCTCAGAGGAAGAGTTCTGGACTGGGCTTCTTCAGGTGGATTCAAATGAGGAGAGGAGATGCAATCCTATGACCATTTTTAACCCTGTTCCACAATGTTTTCTATCATCCTGTTGATGGAATCAAGAGTGGTAAACATTTATTAACAATATGACAAATAGAATGGACAGCAGCTGAGTATGCACTAGAGTTCTGGACTAATGTAGCAGGTAGGAGTTGGATTGAACCCACCCTCATTTCCATGTTTTGCCAAGGGCTGCATGCGAATGTAATCACTGACTTGGCATGTAGCGATAGCAATATATCTCTCAACTCATTCATCAACCTCACCATTTGCCTAGACACACTCCTTGCAGAGAGGAGGTGCACCGTCTTCCCATGAACTTTACAGAGAGAATAATCACCTTAGTGCCTGAACTCATGCAGATCGATCATAACAGGCTCAGAAAGCCAATAAAAAATCCTGTACTTCTACTTAGGTGAGAGGTCTCATCTCATAAAGAACTGTTCTGTACATCTTAGTACCACAGGACAGTGTGTGGTTCATCAATCAAGAACTAATGCTGTAAATGCATCCAATTTCATAATTTCAAAATCATTCTTCATACCTGTGGTGATACATCATTCAGACAGATATTTCCATCTTTCAGCACTCATTGCCACCAGAGCCGCAGGGAACCTCCTCAATTTCAGAACATTGTAAAACCTGCAAGTGCCCAGCCAACCACTTCAAGAACCCATCAAGCCACCGACGGCAAGCCTATAGGTGAGGGACTCATCACCCACCAAACTGTTCCTGTCTGGCTCCAAACCAGTGCCTTGCACAATGTAACAACCATGTTCTTATTGGCTGAATCCCACAAATTTCATGGACTGCCAGGGTCAAAGAGAACATAACTCTCACACATCCTTGTTAGAGAAAGATACTAACACAGTCCTCTGAATTTCATGAAACTTGAAATGTTCATAAAATGTTATGTTCATAGAAAGGAGGTGCATTTATGCATTGATTAACATAGTAGCATTATCATTATCCCTATCCTTTGGTCCCTGCAGCTTGTGAATAACTAAAGGATCCAAACAGATTTACTAATTTGGATCTTCTCAGGTTAAGACAATGGGACAAGTGGAAAATGGCTTTCAGCTCTAGCCACTTTGAGTACTTGGTCATGCTGCGTGGATTTGTTAATGCACCTTTCAGGCTCTCATCAGCAATTTTGCAAATTTGCACATTATTATTGCCAGTTCATAAGATATTCTGTCTCTTTTGCTGCACAACTGACCCCTCTTCTTCAACCTGGCTCCAAGAGGCTCATCTGGAACATTTTCAAAGAATTCAAGCAAGCATTCACCATAGCTCCCATCCTCAAACACTCTAACCCTTGATTTCATTTTATAGTGGAGGTCAACACCTTAGAGGAGGGAATAACAATAATGTACCTTGTTGCAGTCTTCTCCCCCACTGATAAGAATTAGTCATAGGTCATTGAATGCTCATAGTAGTGAAGCTAATGCTGCAGGAGTGATGTACAATCAGACACAATCCTCCCTGAATGAAACCTTGCAAACTATTGAAACACCACTCGAATGCCCAACAGACAAGACAAATGTAACAGATCTAAACCAATTACTAGTGGGTATCCATGTGTAGTGAGGTGTGTGCCATGATTAAAATGTCACCCTTATTAACTACGTGGCCAATGAGCTACCTACCTACCACAGTATATAAGCTGTTGTTTATGCCTCACGGAATGTGTCATGGTCGAAACCCCGCCCCTTCCTTTCGTTGCTACGGACTACAGAGGTATGTGTTTTTAGCTTTGTTGCTTAGCTGTTTGATGCTAGCGTTGTCCACTTACCATGTGATTTACTTGTTTAGTGTGACATTGGGCTACCGAGACTGTGTGCATGTGTGGTGAACTGCTCACTCTCAGTGCGGCGTGCCGTCAGGGCTCCCATCTGTGTAGTATGGCAGTTTAACGTAGCCCCGGTTGGAGCGCCAGCTGTTGCTGTCACAACTATTAAAGAAGCTATCATATGATTTTCGTATGTGCCATCGTGAGTATTATGTCATCGGATCAGGGTATGTAAATCGTTTAGTTCTATTATTGGAGCTAAATGATCTTGCATGCTTTACAAATTGAGGTTGTAACACCTGTTTGTTGTTCTTAGGGTCCTTGATTTTGCATGCGTTAAGGCTGGCTGAGTGAGTGCGGTCGTTTCCGTATAGCTCCTCCCCCTTACTCGCAGAGCCACGTTGCTGCTTGTTCTACTTTTGTCTGCTTTGTTTTGCTTTGTTTATTTGTTTTGCTTTGTTTTGCTTTGTTTTTTTGTTTTGTTCTGCTTTGTTTGGTTTAATACCCAAGTCTAATACCCAAGTGGGCGGGAAGGTCCCGTCTTTCTTCTTTTTTTGTTGTTGTATTAATGTTTTTTTTATTATTTTGCTTTATTTGTGTTGGTTACTACCAACAGTTTTTTTCGAATTCAACTGTGTTGTAACAGTCTTTATCAATTATGCTGATACCGCTATGCGGTAATAGTCGTTTTGGTCATTCTTGGTAAACTTGCTACCTGTAATCAATTTGAGCTCAGGATTATCTGTGGTTTTGTGACAGTAAGTTTGTTTTTGTTTTGTCTTAGTTTTTTTGTTTAGTAGCTTTGGTGCCTATTTGATCGTGTTCTTTCTTAATATGACTTCTTTGTTTTTGTTTTCTCCTTGTAGGAGCTGAATGCTTCCTGAGGCTGGGGGGAGTTCTTTGCTGCACCTTAGGCTTTACTTCAATAAGAGTCATTATTTTTGCTGTGTTATTTGCAGTGAATTTTGTGGATATGATTCTGATTGGTGGGTTTCTTTTCCCTTTTGTATAGCTGGCGCTGTCGTACTAGCCTTCCCTTCATACAGGAAGCCTCAGTTCTCCTGTGATTATTGTTAATTTCTTCTTGTGATTGTTTTATTTGACCAACACCTGACTGTGTTGGTTGCTGTTTTTTAAAATAATTCTTCGCCAGTCTTTTTAACTTCAAAATAAAAGTTATTTTTGTATGGAAACCCATGCCTCTTGCCTGTTTGTGTGTCTTTGTTTGGGTTGTTTTCCCCATTTTCTCGGGGTGGCGTAGTTGCTACAAACGAGCCACTTGCTACACATGCTAATTTACATTCAGCATTTTGTAAACTTTTGTAAACTTTTTTTTTTTAACTTGGCGTTTCAGTAGTCCTAAACAAGTTATCATCCCTAAACTAATGGCCAGGTTGAAAGAGCTAATCAAAAAATTACTCATTTCTAAAGACATTTTGGGCTAAATACCCTGATGAATGGATTCAGTTTTTTTCAATGCGCTGACTACTCCAAGAATTCACTGTACCACTCATACATTCAGCTGCTTTTCATCTTGCCTTTCGATTCTTTTCCCTGCTTCTTTTTCTTCAATAAATCATACTGCAATTGTATCCATCTGTTTTATGTAATGACAGTCAATCACAAATTTAAATGTGTGATGTCATCACAATAGATCACCTAATATCAGCTAGCATATTAGGAGATTTGGCAAGTACTCTCTAACTACAGCTTAACAGACTGGCAATAAGAAGCCCTAGACAGGGCATAAAAGTACATGTGGCATTTGAGTAGCTGGCTAGCTAATATTGCTGAATTATTCTGTTGTGTAATTAAAACCATTCTGGTCTAAGCAGTATGTGGCGCAGAAGTTGTAAAAAAAAAAAAAAAAAAAAAAAAAGTAAGTTTGCAATCTGGTAATAAAAAACTCAAGCCGCTCTTTTGTTGACTCTGTTGACCCTACTGATTGGCACTGAGTCAGTCAGAGTAATCAACTCAGTTCACCAATAACGGCTGATACTTTTGATTTCCAACCAGCTTACTTTTTTTTCAAAAGCAGTCAAGGGTGTTTCTCATTGACTATCTATAGTTTAAATGCAATAAATGTAAATAGACATACATTTATTTAAATATGTATTTACATAGAGCAAGGTACTACATTTATATTTATTCATCTTAAGTAATTGCTTTATTCTGGTCTGGGTGTGAGGTTGGAATTCACCCTGAATGGGATGCCAGTCCATCTCAGGGCACCATGCATGCACACATTAACAAACATTCATAGCTAGGGGCAACTTAGCTAATCCACCTACTAGCATGTTTTGGGAGGTGGGAGAAAACCTGGGAAACTGGAGGAAACTCTGCACAGAGAGTAACCCAAGCTGAATAAAACTGGGTACCATGGAGCTGTGAGGCAGTAATGTTTCCTGCTGCTGCACAACCAAGACGCCTGTCTATATATGCATTGGAAAAACATGTCTCACCTTTACTCATCCTGACATATTTGGCTTTGTTGTGCAACAACTCAGATGTCAGTGTTTCAGTGGATGGATTTCATTCTTGGTGAATGTAACTGCATGTGTAGGCCTACGGCATACTGAAGAAATTTAATTAAAAGCATCACAGGATCTATTTGTCTCATATTTCCAAAACAGAGGGAACAAATTAGGCATTTTCAGACATGCAAGTTGGCCTCCAATTCTCAGCTAAAGAGCTGTCTCAAAGAATCAGCTCATTTGCAAAGGACACAGCACTACCAGGGTCACTGGGCACTGTAAAATTAGGATACCACACCCAATGGTAGTGCTTAATGACATACCCCACACTCCTGCTCAATCTAAATAAACTTAACAGTAGCATAGCAAAGATGCTATGTGCTTCTGGAGGGAGGTCGTACATGTTTGAGCTGAGATCATTTGACATTTGGTTTTGCATGCAAACACAAACACAGAAGCCCATTTCACAACTTCAGTATGACACACAAAAACAAATTGTACTGATAAGACACTTTTGCTATTAACTATGTAGCCCCTACTATAGAGTGATAAGCACAGTTTTATGTTTAGGGAGAAGTACATATGCATTACAGAGAGCATTTAAGCATTTATTTGTGTATATTTGGAACTGTAATGACCATGTGTTGAAAGTGCTATGTGAGGCTAATATCAAACCTCACTAGTAACATAAGATAGATAAAAAGTTCTTATTTGCATGATGAGAAGATATTATTTTCTGTGTGTGTGTGTGTGTGTGTGTGTTTGTGTGCATCCTAGCCCTACCTGATATTGGAGGGCAGAGTGTGCAATCTTTTATTCCCCATGCTAATCCATCTCCCTTGCAGCACGTTTCCTGACTGCGGAGCCCAGGCAGCGGTGAACTGCACTGTGGAAGACAAACAGAAGATTCATTAGGGATCATCAGAATTGTGCTTTATTGGGCACCTACATTAGAGTATACAAGTAATTTGACTCGGTTGACAAGCTATCGTTATGCTTATAGATATTACACATTACAGGAGTGCTCATGTTGGCCACAGAGCACAGTTTGCAGTCTGCTTATCTTTGATTACTATAAATGATTATAAAAAATATATATGCCCATATCTCAGATCTCAGCAGCAGGCATTAGATGTCGGTACAAGAGCTATTTCTATAAGTAAATATGGCAGCGGGGAGTGGTCGAGCGTGTGACAGTTGTGTGGGGACAGCCAGAGGAGGAATGGGCTCTGTGACTCCTCCCCTTGCCACCAGAACAGAGCATCGATCTGGTGGTATGGGAGCAGATCATTGCTCGGCGCCTGACAGGAACAGGGACATCCCTGGACGTAGCCGTGCAGCTGGCGAAGGTTCACTGGGCGGCGATCACTGGTCCAGGCATCTCTCATTTTCCTTGATCTCTCCCTTTCTCTCTCTCTCCTACTCCTCCCCTGGTCCCAGTTACCCAGAACCAAGGCGTGGGGGCCCCAAAACCGGCCCCCCAGAACCTGGTTTTCTCACCATTGTTCCTTCCCTGCTCATTCAAATCTGATGTCTCTCTCTCTCCCGCTCTCTCTACACAGGTATAACCTTACACATTCACAAGGATGAGGAAGCAAGCCATTTTGAAAAGCGGGAATATTGATTTGGATTCCTGACACACCACAGACCTCCCCCGACTAAGCAGGAACATACCACATAACAGTGAGTATACAAGGGAGTACACAGGAGGTCTTGGTGGACTTAAGGTGTAACCAGACCTCCATCCATCAAAGCCTGATTCAATGTGAAGCACTGAGGAATGCACAATTGGTGAAAGTGAGGTGTGTGCACAGGGATGTTCATGAATATCCACTGGTGCCAATCAGTATTAAATTCTGGGGGCAAAAGCATAAAGTGGAGGCAGCGGTTAATCTCACCTCACCCATCCACTAATTTTTCTGACAAATTGACCAAGATTTCAGGTATTAGTGTAGGAAATGTTTGTGGATATGTCCTGCAGTAGCGAGGCATGGTGTGGAATGTGTGCAGTGTTGGCTGTGTTGGCAGGTGGTGCCGGGGATGTTGATGTCAGCTCCATCTTAGGGGAAAATGGGGGGCTCTGCCCCTCCACCCTTGGCAAGGATTCCCCTTGGGGATTTCGCCTTGGAGCAGTCGTGCAACGAGACCCTGAGGCATGCCATTGACCAAGTGAGCATAATCAATGGTCAGCAAATTCAGCCTAATGTTGTGCTTTCCCACCCATATTTCTCAGTTATTAAGGATAGGTTATATTCACTGACACTGGATATTTGAACTAAAGAAGAGGTGATCCAGTTGTTGGTTCCGTATTATGGTGAGCCATCTGGAATCTCCCGACGGCTCACCATAATATGATGGCAAGGCACTTAGGGCAGGATAAGACACTGAACTGTCTAATGGCTCATTTTTATTGGCCAGGCATTTGTGGCAGTGTTTGCAGGTGGTGTGTAGCATGTCGCAAATATCATCTGGTAAATCCACTGGCCACCCCAAAGCGCCATTGCACCCTTTACCTTAATCAATGTCCGCTTTGAAAGAATTGCCATGGGCCTCATCGGGCCATTAGAAAGATGCATGTGAGGATATTGTATCGTGTTAGTCCTGGTGGATTATGCAATGCAATATCCGGAAGCAGTGCCTCTGCACAACATCTCAGCATGCAGTGTATGGCGGCACTCTTCAATGTTATCTCCCGAGTTGGGATCCCGAAAGAGATCCTGACTGACCAGGGCACTATGTTCATGTCACAGACACTTTGCAAACTTTATGAAATATTGGGGATTAAATAAATTTGCACCAGTGTTTACCATCCGCAGATGGATGGGCTGGTCGAATGGTTTAATCAAAAACTTAAAAAATGTAAAATTGTTCACAATGATGCATGTAATTTGGATAAGTGGCTTGAGGCCCTGTTATTTGCAGTACAAGAGGTCCAGCAAGCCTGCACGTTGTTTTCCCAATTCAAATTACTGTATGGGCGTAAGCAATCTTTAGACAAGATTGAGAGGAGTAACCTTCTAACAGCAAAAATGATATTCAGTACAAACTTGACCTGAGAGCAAAACTCCACAGATTGGGGCAATTAACACAGGAGAATTTGCTACAGGACTGTATCACAAGAGTACTCAGCTATGGGAACTTGCACAAGGAGATAAAATACTCATTTTACTACCCACGTCAAGCTCTAAATTACTCGCAAAGTGGCAAAGACCCTTTGAGGTCACGCAGTGAGTCAGAGAAGTTGACTATGAGGTCAGGCAAATGGATAAAGGTGATGCATTTCAAATATACCACCTCAAGCTTCTGAAACTGGCAACAGTGGTTCCCAAGAGGGAGGAGCTAGGACCAGAGGTAAGTATAAAAAGTACAGCCCAATTCACCCCAGTCTCCTGTGGAGACCACCTCTCACTGTCCCAGAGACCACAGGTTGCCAGGTTGCAGGAGGAACTGTGTTTTCGCCTCTACTAGGTCACATGGACCTCATACAACACCACGCTGAGGCTCCTCCAGGTGTGGTTATATGCAGCCGCCCAAAACATGCACATGCAAAAAATATGGGGTAATCTAGGAGTCCCACAGTGATTGGAACAGCCTGGTGGTCTTGGTGCCCAAGACTGATGAGTCAGTCAGTTTTTGTGTGGACTTTAGAAAAGTCAATGCTGTGTCTAAATTTGACATATATCCGATGCCTCACATTGATGAACCGCTTAATCAGTTAGGTGTGTCTTGCTTTTGTTCAACACTGGACTAAACCAAGGGGTATTGGCAGATTCCCGTGACTACAATATCTCAGGAAAAATCGGCCTTTTCCACATTGTTTGGCTTACACCAATCTGTCACACTTCCTTTTTGGTCATTTGGGGCCCCAGCGACGTTTCAACATTTCATGGACAGAATCCTCTCCCCGCACAATGTGTATGCCGCTGCTTATTTAGATGATATAATCATTTATAGTAATGATTGGCAGCGGCATTTACATCTGAGGGCTGTCCTGAGATCCTTGAAATCAGCGGGAATCACAGCAAACCCATAGAAGTGTGCAATTGGGCAGGTAGAAGTATGGTTTCTGGGCTTCCACGTGGGCCATAGGGAGGTGCGTCCCCAAATTGAAAAAACAGCAGCGATTGCGGCCTGCCTGAAACCCAAGACCAAAAAGGGGGTGAGTAGTTCCTGAGGCTGGCTGGCTACTATCGAAGGTTTGTATAAAATTTTTTGGACGTCACCAGCCGGCTGACTGACCTCACAAAAATGGGGTGCCAGATCCGGTCCAGTGAACAGAGCCATGCAAGCAGGCTTTCTGCCAGGTAAAAGCAATGTGGGCCAATTTTGTGGGTGCATCCTGGTGCCATCTCTTCCCCTGGAAAGCAATACACATGCACCCAGCTGTCCACATGATGTAAAAGAAAACATCAGACCAGACCAGGCCACCTTCTTCCATTGCTCCATGGTCCAGTTCTGATGCTCATATGCCCATTGTAGACGCTTTTGGCGGTGGACAATGTGTTTGGCATCTGTTTGATATGTGTTTCTCACCTGTCCGTTGCGAACTTCTCTGAAGCAATATTTAAACCCAGAAGCCTCTGTGTAGATAGAGTCTCCCCTGAATGTTTGAGCCTGAACACGAGCAGCTGTAGCATCTGCTATGTCTGCCAGAAAAGTGCTGCTATGACCACTGTTGCCACGGGAACCTGACAGTCCTGATGATTGCACCGCTGTGTGCGAGCCTGAACTTGAAGTGACCTTCACCACCTGATGGATCTTCACCGTTGCTTCAGGAGGATGATGAACTCGAACTGTCACCATAGGAGACCCTGAACACACACACGCGCACACACACACACACACACACACACACACACACTTAACATCCGCACCTTCATCATAAAAAAAAAATAACTTTAATACATTAATAAATACATTATTTTACCCATTTTTAATTTTCACCCCATTTCTTTATTATTCAGTGTACTTGGCAAGCCTATTCTAAGCCATCTTACTGTTTTTTAAATTTTATTTTCATTATTCCTTATCGTTGTTTTCTGTAGCATGAAGAGCATTTTGAAAAGCTGAATTAACTATCAAAACACAACCCTATTGGCTATTAGCAGAGAATGTATGAGGAGAAGCTAATGACCAAATGGAAATGGTGCCATCACTAGTGGCTAGTGCCATCACACGCACTTGAGAAAAAAAAAACAACAAAACAAGCGATGTGGATCTGGAAGTGCTTGGGCAAAGAAATTTGAGCACATTGTTTTATTTCCTACTTTAACATACTACTTGCAAGTCAGTCCTAATAATCACGTCTAGCTGTTTGCAAGGCTGGTTTGCAAGTAGTAAAAGAGAAAATCAGGCTGGACAATTCGAAGCTCAAAGGTCATGTTTGTTTATATCCATTTTATGAGGAGTGAAGAAGTCAGTGAATAGTTGCTTTCAGACATAAGAAAACAAACTAAGAACATCAGCCTGAATAAAATAGAATATTAGTTACATCTTCCATCACTGTTATTTAACTATTTACATTTTATTAACTAGCTGTTTATTCCCAGAGAAGGCTAGTTAAGATTTCTTTTGAGACATGCTAACACTGTTCTGTAGAAACCTACAGTATATTTATTGCAAGCTGCAAATGTTATCAGTAATAACTTTTTCTTTCTTTTTTTTTTTTTTTAAACTTTCATGACTTAAGAATTCAGTCTCATCCCTACTATTCATGCATTGACTTAAAAATATGCTTGTTTAAATAAACTAACAAAATGATATTTCAATTTACAACACCAAATGGACCATGACATCAACTGTGCTCGCCAGGGTGTATCCATGAGCCAAATATGTGAAAAATAATGCAGTTGTGCAAGACTTCAGTGTAAACAACACAGAGTCATGGACAGAGAAGGAAAGCCCTGAGCATGGGAAAGGTTTTGGGAGTTCCAATTCCATCAATATGGTTCATATTGAGAGATGTACTGTAAAATGTAATAAGATGACCTGGGGCAACAGAACATTGCACTGTTAAGTAGTGAACACTATGAGAAGGTTAAGATTAAGATGTAATATAATCATTCCCTGTCCACTTTGGCCATTTTGTTATGAGTGAGTGAGGGGATCTGTTTATAGCCCATTTATGAAATATTTTTATTTAAAGGCTTGTCAGTGCATAAACCATGAACCAGTCAACTTCAAAAATCTTTCACGAATGCACACCAAAAAGTACTGCTATGATTTCCACAGTTAGCCAAATTTCATATGCCAAATTCTCAAAACATAATCTATCATTCTTCACTAATATACACTCAGAAATGAATGTTATTTTTGGCTGAAGACAGCAGGGATAGTGATAGAAAAGTGTTCTTGAGCAAAATATTAAAAATATCAAAATTTGTCTTAGAAGGCTCCTGAGTTGTGCAACAGAAAAACATTCACCCTATCGTCATGAGATTGCAAGACTGGGACTCCAAGAGAGCAAAATGAGTGGAAGGGATGGCAGAATGTCCAACCTTAACTCATTTTGTGTAGGAACTCTGCATTTTAACAATGGACAATGCTGATACTCAAAAATATGCAAAAGGAACAGTATTCTTTTTTTACCCTAAAAGAAATAGCACATGAGTCAATCAATATGTGAATCTGGAATGAATGATTGTTGCACTGGTGTTTTGAAATCTCCAATATTAACTGACCCCATAGAAGCCCCACCCCCTTCCTGCCTCTCACATTAATAATAACTCTGCTTGAAAAATACAGCATTGCTTTATATCAAGATAATGGATTTATATCATGTGAAATAAAAATTGTCAGTGTATGTTTGTTTTAGCTAACATTAGACAAATATATAGTTAACATCAGTTTAGTATATTTATTAGGAATGCCACCAAAAAGGTTAATCTGAAAATGGTCAAAAATGGCCCTTTTTCAGTCAAACAAGGCACAGAAGGTTTTAAATACTGTGGTCAAGGCCATCACTGTAGAAACTGGTGTGCACATATATACAAGGCTTTACAGTACCCACCAAGTGCTTCGGGTATAAATGCTGCTGTTTTGTAGTAAACAATTAAAAAGTTTTCATACAAACTTTCTAATTAATTACTGTATGTAACATAATCCACGTGTAATGTATCAATGTAAGGATCAATATCAGGATGAATGTAAATTATGAAAGTAATTTAGGAAAGTAATGAAGTAAATTATGAAAGTAATGCACACAGCTGCATATGGAAAATTATATAAACAATTTGAAATTACGCAGGTTTAATTCATATTCTTTCTTATAGAGCATGTTTGATTTAGTTTACACCTACGTGTTAATTAATACATTAACCAACAAACATGTACTAACATGTACTTAAGGTGGTCGTTGTTCACGCATGAAGTCATAAGACTCATGTCGTAGTTAAAGTTAGCGCTTCATTAGTTTGTGATTAGTTCATGCCTTAACTCATCATTAGTTCATATTTAAGTAAGTATTAATTCAGGTAATTCATGGACCCCGAAATTTGAAGGATCTGGAGAGATTCTGTATGGAGGAATGGTCTCAGATCCCTTGCCATGTATTCTCCAAC
>JANDJT010000179.1:22321741-22344970 GCA_024331685.1 Stegophilus panzeri
TGTGTGTGTGTGTGTGTGTGTGTGTGTGTGTATGTATGTGTGTGTGTGTGTGTGTGTGTGTGTGTGTGTGTGTGTGTTAAACTGTCTTGACTGTGGAACAGCTGGAACCAGACAGCTGTATGTTTATGCATGTGTGTTTGTTTGGTTTAGTTAACTAATCATTCCCAAATACCTCATAAAGATATAACACATGCACACAGATGTGTGTGTGTGTGTGTGTGTGTGTGTGTGTGTGTGAGAGAGAGAGAGAGAGAGAGAGAGAGAGAGAGAGAGAGAAGAGTCTTAAGCAGAAAACACCTGGAACCAGACTGTTGTGCTGTTAGGGCTGGTTCTGAGTTTTGGTCAGTTATTTTGTTCATTCATACAAAAGCATGTGCAAGAGTCTCATACTGTGTGTGTGTATGCGTGTGTGGGTGGGTGTGCGTGTGTACTTACACACTCTGAAGCCGGACGTGTGTGAGGCATCCTCATTGCTGTACAGTGTGGTAATGTTGCCTCGCTCGCAGTAGTTGTTGCAGTGTCCGTTGGAGCAGCGCAGCCTGCAGACGGTTGGCGTGAACAGAACTTTAATCCGCTCGGCCGCTGGAGACACATGCAGCAGTGCCGAAACACAACACAGCAGCACAATCAGTGTCCGAAACATTGTCGCACACACCCACAAACTCTCACACTCAAACACACTGAGAAAAGAACAGCTGAAGAGCCTGAGTGAAGTCCATGCGTCCTCTCAGCTTCACTTTGCTTTTCCGCTTTTCGTCTTACTGTTGCAAAACGGCAACAAAAAAAACCCCACACACACTAGTTAAAACACTCTCAGGCAGTGTTACCAAAACACACACACACCGGTGTGCATACGTTTAGAAGCAACAAGAAAAAAAGTTCAAGCTGCCTGTTTAGAAAGTAATCATTCCAGTAATTGGAAAAAGATGTGCAGTGCAAATCCAGTGTGCAGTGAAGATGAGATCCATCACGGACTGGAGTGAAGCTCGGAAACACACACACTTCTGTGCATAAGCAGAACTTTCTGCGTCATACGAGTGGAGAGTGGGCGGCAATAGAGGGAGGAAAATGAGAGAGGGAGTCAAGGAAATAGAGAGGAAGGGGAGAGAGAGAGTGTGTGTGTGTGTGAGAGAGAGAGAGAGAGGTACTGCTGGCATTGTATGTGTGTGTGTGTGTGTGTGTGTGTAAGGAGGTAAGGCTGTACTTTTGTTCCACTCTACACTTTCACTTGCTGTTCTTGCCTGGCTATAAGTGAGCACTGTAATGAGCAGCCCAAACTGACTTAATGTAATGGAACTTGTTATCATGGCACAAAGTCTAGTATAATATCATATATCATATACAGTATAGATTTGCCAGTTACCAGCATATCAAGGAGTTCAACGCAGAGTACACAGCCTCATATCACTGTCTGTCCACTAATGATGTTCTCTGATATACACTAAAGAGCACTTCTGTAAGTCGCTCTGCAAAGTGCTGTAAATGTAAATATAAAATGTAATAATTATAAAGGATTATCTCCACCCACTCAGTATCATGCTGTGGAGTCATTTTTATATAATGCGATTTTTGCCATGTCAGTATTATTTCATGGAAAATTGCACATTTCTGATCATGGCTCCACCCACTTATTACAGTACCATGAAGTCTGTCTCATAATCATACCTTTGGTCATTAAAACACATGATACATTTCAACCATGTCAAACGAATCTTCATAAGAGCAGGAAGTGACATCACTGATCCTAGAACATTATTTAATATGCTTGATTTAATGACAAGATGTCCAAATTAAAATTAATATCATGTTGTTCCGTTGATGGATTTTCACCCAGGCCAAATAAAAATGCTTTCACGTTTTTATCTAAACTTATATCAAACATTACCTTATTAAAAGTTTGTTTAATAATATTGTTGTATGATGGGAGTCATCAACATACTGCATCAGGGTCTAATATTTAAACCAGAGGTCAATATGAGCTGCCTGTCGTATCTTAAATAGGTGGATACTCAGCTGAGTGATGCATTCATTTGCCAAGAATGCTAACCAGCTAGCTAGCTAACTCACCTAGTCATACACGCACAGCATCCGCTCCCATCTCCCCCTTCCATCTTCTCAACAAACCATGCTGAGTACGTTCTAGACCGTGACTGACTTGCTTCAAATTCACCATACACAATAAACGTGCCATCCACATTACACTGTAGGACCAAATATTTCCCACCTCTCCACTAAGAAAGCAATTGTAATAATCTTAACCATGATAAACTTTCACCATCTGTTTAGTATAAACAAGGTAATAATAAGCAAGGTAATGCTACACATCATCACATCGGAGTAAGTCTCTTCAGGTAAAAAATAAAATAAAATAAATGCTTTCTCACATTCATTTAGGATGAATCATGAAGTATGAGCTACTCATTTTGTTTTGGAAACTTTCACTACATTTCAAAATGGCACCACCAGTAATGCATTTGGAACAAACATTCGAAGTAACTTTGGTATAGTTTGCCTCATTGTATGTGATCTAAGTATATGTGATATCCCTATCTCAGTGTCATATCCTAAAGCTCCACGTATGGAGTATAGACTCAAATAGTCCTGCCCTCCTATTATAAATATCGCATACACTATATGTCCAAAAGTATGTGAACACCTGGCCATCACACCAATATGTGCTTGTTGAATGTCCCATTCCAAAGCAATGGGCATTAAAATGGAGTTGGTCTATGACAGCCTTCTGGAAAGGCTTTCGACTGAATTTTGGAACGTGGTTGTGAGGATTTGCTCATTCAGCCACAAGAGAATTAGTGAGGTCAGGCACTAATGCCAGGTGAGAAGGCCTGGGGTGCAGTTGGCATTCCAGTTCATCCCAAAGTTGTATAATTAAACTGAGTGCAGGCCACTCAAGTTCTTCCACACCAACCTTGGCAAATCATGTCTTTATAAACCTCTCTTTGTGTGCAGGGGCACAGTCATGCTGGAACGTTTAGACTAAACCCTGAAGTTCTACTGAAAGGAAATCATAATACTACAACATGCAAAGACATTCTAGACTATTATATGCTTCCAAGTTTGTGGCAACAATTTTGGGGAAGGCCCACATATGGGTGTGAACATCAGATGTCCATATAATTTTGGCTATTTAGTGTAGTTATCTTCTCATTATCCTTATCATGTTGCTCTTAGTATAGTATCACCCTTTCAGGTTAAAATAATGGATCATTCTATCATCTGGTCATTTTGCCTAATGATTCTTGGATTTTTCAACCCAATATAATGTAAATTACAACCTACAAAAGAAATCCACATATGCATTTCTGTTCCAGACTTCTCAAGCTTTTTGCTTATCTCTTACACCTGTGATCCTGCATACTTAGAGTCCCAGCACTGCCAAATCTGATGGAGTAATAAATCTGGGGTGCGACTACAGGGAGGATACAGCTCTGTCTGCATTTATGTGGATGATCTATGGACCATTTTATCCCAAACTGGCCCCTGTTGTGCAGCAGTAATTTTATATTCCAAGGGACACATAAGGACATAGGGCCAGGGCCAGAAGTCTGAGTACACTACCAAGAACAGTTCTTTATTTTATTACTTATCAATTTTGCCAAATATTGTTTCTTAATAAAAAGATTAAATTATTTTTCACTAATAAAACACTAGGCTATTCACAACACACTATACATTAATAGGCATGCTAATGCTAATGTATAAAACAGAGGTAATGTATAACATTACAACAACACTGCAAGTTAGGAGCATCCATTTGTTATAGTTTTAGTGAAATGATTGAAAATATTTGTGCAGGTTTGATGGAAAATGCAATTTAAAGGAGAATGGTTTAGTTGGATAACACTCAAGATTATTGGTTTATAATATTAAATGTTGGAGTATGTTGGCATTTATTCAAAAGCATTGATGTGTTTGCTGGAGAATGTTGATGTCTGATGGGAAGTAATCGTATTTTATGGAGAATGATGGTACCTGATTGTAAGTAGTGTGGTATTTTATATAGAATGTTGGTGTTTATTGGTGAGTATTGGTGTGGTTGATGGATAATATCAGTGCCTGATGGGAAATAACGATGTTTGGTGGAGAATTTTGGTGCCTGATGGGAAAGTATTGGTGTGTTTGATGGATAATGTGGGTGCATGGTGGAAAGTAATGGTGTTTGTTTGAGAATGGTGGTAGGCTTACCTGATGGGAAGTAATGATGTTTGATGGAGAATGTTTGTACATCACAGGAGAGTGCTGGTGTGTGTTTGATGGATAATGTCAGTGCCTGATGTGAAATAATGGTGTTGAATGGAGAATTTTGGTACCTGATTATTGGTGTGTTTTATGGATAATGTTGGTGCCTGATGGGACATAATGGCATTTGATGAGAATGTTGGTAGGCCTACCTGATAGGAAGTAATGGTGCATGATGGAGAATGTTGGTACCTGAGTGGGAACAATGGTGTTTGATAGAGAATTATGGTACCTTATGGGAGATAATTGGTGTGTTTGATGGATAATATTGGTACCTGATGAGAAGTATTGGTATTTGATGGAGAATGATGATGCATGATGAGAAGTAATGGTGTTTGACAGAGACTATTGGTACACTGTAAAACATGATAGCCTCTTTAAGTTATGTGAACTTATTTCTTCTCTTTAACTCCAACTGTCTCGACAAGTTTTGGATATTGAGCTCAAGTTTACAAATTTTCAGAAATTAAACTTAAAGTAATTTATTGTCTTGACTTGGAAAACGTAACTTTTTGAGTTGAAACAAAGGTTATCTTCAAGTTGAGTTTATTCACATTTTTAAGGCAGCAGGTGAACTTTTGTTTCTAAGCTTAACCACCCGAAATGTTTTACTGGTTACCTGATTGTAAGTAGTAGTGTTTGATGGAGAATGTTGAAGGTTGTTGGGTAATAATGGTATTTGAAAAAACTTTTTTGGTTTCAAATAGTGTTTTAGATAATAAAAAAGTTGTTTTGTGGAATATATTGGTGCTTAATGGACCATACTGGTAGGGAGTGTATTGGAGAATGTTGATGTGTGGAGTTAAGTGTATATTAGATTATGTGTGATAGACAATGTTGGGTTTGTTGGAGAATAACGGTATTTGATAAAGGATGGCGGTGAGTTTGATTAAAAAAATGAGTGAAAATGTGTTTGATGGAGAATGCTGGTGTTTTAGGGATAATGGGGACAATGGTGTCTTTGATGGAGATTGGTGCTTGTTGCAATATTGGTATTTGAAAATATTTAAGTCCTTAGTAGGAAATGTGGATTTAAGTTGATGTGTGAAGTGTAGAGGTTTTGGGTGGAATGTCCAAAAATCCAACGTTTATTGGATAATAATGGATTGGACTATAGTTGGAGGAGGGGGTGGGCGGGCTGAGTCTCTGAATGTTGATTTAGTGATGTCACAAGTCTGAGTTTATTTTTTTAATTACTAATGCAAGGCTCTATTTACACAAGCTCTCATACACAGAAACAAGGGGCCTAAATCCCATTACGAGTACGGGGGGGATAAAGAAAAAAATAAACCTGGCATGTCTGTTCTATATGGCCATTTTCCTTTGAGTGATTTTTAGTAACTATGTCCCCTTAATATTTTATTTCTACAGCAGTTCCCCCTTACATAATTTCATCCTCATGACCGTATTTAATATACACTTAGTAGACACTTTATTAGTTACATCAAACTTGTAGCCACACTTATTGGTTTATGTGAAATAGTATATCTTTATATAAAAAAAAAAACCAACTCATAGCACACACACAAAAAGAAAAATCTCAAAATCCAGCTTTTTAAATTTTTGGATAAAATAAAAAACTCACAAAAGACAACAAGCAAAATAACTCTCACTACTTAAGGAAGCAAAAAATAAGTCTCATATATCTAAAATGCACAAGATACCCTTCATATCTCTGGATAAATACAACCAGGGTAGAGTACAAGGGCCTTACACCATGCAAAGTTTAGTAACAAGATCAGAGTTCAAAGACACAGTTTGAAGATAATCATAGCCAGAATCAACACTGTGTCACGCAAACATCCTCATTTGGCAACGTAGAGATGACACAAAAAGGCCAGACTGAGCATTCTTTACCCATGGAATCTGCAATGACATTCCTCTTTTTGCACTAGAAGTATCTCAGTATCAGCCTATTTGTCATTAAATATTTGTGCAGGGTTCTTTTGTGTATGCAGATCAGAGAAGAATAAGTAAAGGCTTTTCTAATCTTCAGGAATGTTCTCAGGCTGAAATTCCATCTCACCATTACAAAGTCTTACCTAATGTGGAAACAAGTACTCAGTGTTTTATAGCCTACAGTAAAAGATTGGGCTAAAATATGATTATTGTCTAATTTTCACCCGAGTACACTCTATCTATCTAGCTATCTATCTATTCCATTTCTTAAAGTTATACTTAGCAATTTCTGAGAAGATAATGATCCACAGACATCCCTCAAGTCACTCTGGCTGCTGGTTGACGTTTGGCAGCATGTTCAGAGAGTAAAAATTATGGTTTTCTGTAGCTTTTGGCAGTGTTTATGCTCACTAGCAGGCACCATTGAAGAACAGAGTCATTTACTATAACCCTACTCAACTACAACACCAAAATCTCTCCAAAGCTCTGCACATCACCCGATTTAAACCCTCTCTTTCTTAATGTGGAACAATTCTAAAAATGCATTGTCCAACACAAGCTTTATGTGCTGGGCTCTGTTTTTCTAATGAACATAAAAACCATATTCTATTACAGTGATGATAGTAAGGCTCATTTAAGCTGAGTATAACAAGATGAAATAAAAGAGTTCATTAAAAAGTAACTGGTATTTGGAAATGTGAAGAAGAACGGTGATGTTAGTGGTGTATTATTCACTCCATTTCCCCTTTCCTATTGGAAACATACGCCAGACATCAGGATGAGCCATGAGCATGGGCCTCCATTTTGATCAGGATTGTTTATCTTGACCAGAGCTAAAACAATAAAAAAGATTCTTTTGGAATTTTTTAATTAGATGTTGCAGTTGTATTGCAGTAAAATTCAAACTGCCTAAAAAGGTGGGTCATAACATTGTTAAGTAGGAAAAACTCCAAAAATGGCTGAAGACAGAATATCCAGACCGAGTACAAACACATGACTTTTGGTACTTGCTGATATCAATACTGGATGCCTCTCAGCTGTGTTTGCAGGAGAAAGAAAAAGTAATAGCGGCCTTCTATTTTGGCAACTCCATCATTCAATTTAAACTGAATAAAGACTAATTGCTTTCACTTGATTCTTCGTATTGTGCCATTTTAATCATGCTTGACCTCACCTCTGCGTTTGATACAATTGATTACAGCATCCTTTTTATCTACTTAATCTTGTGGCAGGAATCCAGTCGCATCCAGTCGGGGAGTCAGTATTTCACCAGTCATAACATCGCTACACTGGCTTTCAGTCAAGTATAGAATCGATTTTAAAATTTTACTGTTTGTTTTTATGGCACTACATGGGATGGCTCTACAATACATCAGCGATATAATTAGTACTTATATTACTGGCAAGGCACTTTAATCTACTGATAAATTACTGTTAACCAGCCCACGTTTATGATTAAAACACAAGGGTGACCATGCATTCTTAGTAGCTGCCTCTAGACTGTGGAATACGCTACCTTTTAGATTAAGATCTGCTTCAACCATTGAATTTAAATCTTCCCTTAAGACCCATCTTTTTTCCTTGGCATACGACAGTATCTAAACCTCGGTTTTTTAAATCATGTGTCTACTATGTATATTTTATTATTTTTAGTCTTGTGCTGTAATGTTGATGTGTCTTAATTGAATACACCTTTTCGAGACCACCCTCTCAGCCAAACTGAGCAAACACTCCCATTTACAACCCCAATTCTGAAAAAGTTGGGACAGTATGGAAAACGCAAAAAAACAAACAAAAGGAGTCATTTGAAAATTAATTTCACCCTGTACTGTATTGAAAACACATTATTAACACATTATATCGTGGTTTACTTTGTCAATTTAATTTATTTCTGAAAATCTGATGACTACAACACATTCCAAAAAAGTTGTGACAGTGGACTGTTTACCACTGTGTAACGTCACCTTTTCTTTTAATAACACCTATTAAGCGTTTGGATGCTGAGTGAAGACACCAGTTGGTTAAGTTTAGCAAGCAGAATTTTCCTCCATTCGTCCATTATGCATTTCTTCAGCTGTGCAACTGTATGGGGCAACTGTGCAACTTCATTGCCTTATTTTTGCTTTTGTAATGCACCACACATTCTGAATCTGAGACAGGTTAGGACTGCAGGCAGGCCATGCTAGCACCCGCACTGTTTACGCAACCATGTGCTTGTAATCCGGGCAGAATATGGTTTGCCGTAGTCCTGCTTTGGATGGCAGCATATGTTGCTCCAAAATGTGTACATATCTTTCTGCATTAATGGTGCCCTTACAGATGTGTAAGTTACCCATGCCATGGGCACTGACACACCCCCATACCATGACAGACGCTGGCTTTTGGACCTGACTCTGATAACAGCTTGGATGGTCCTTTTCCTCTTTGGCCTGGAGAACACCATGGTTGTTTGGTCCAAAAACTATTTGAAATGTTGACTTGTCGGACCACGGAACATGATTCCACTGTGCTACTGTCCATCTCAGATGAGACAGAGCCCAGAAGAGTCCCAGTTGCATCTGTGGATGCAGCGGCGAATGGTGTTCCCTGACAAAGGTTTACCAAAGTATTCCCGAGCCCATGTCAGGATATCCATTACAGAATCATGACGGTTTTTAAGACGTTGACGTCTGAGGGATCGGAGATCACACGCATTCAGAAGTGGTTTTCGGCCTTTCCCTTTATGCACCGAGATTTGACCGGATTCCTTGAATCTTTTAATTATATTGTGCACTGTGAAATGCCCAAAATCCTACCGATTTGTCTTTGGGGAATGTTATTCTCAAAATGTTGGATTATTCGCTGACGCATCTGTTGGCAGACTGGCGAGCCTCAACCCATCCTTGTTCTTGAAGGACTAGGCCTTTTTTGGAGGCTCATTATATACTATGATTAGAAGATTGCCTCACCTGTTTCACAACACCATCTTATTTCAACTTGTCACATCGCTATTAGTCCTAAATTGCCACTGTCCCAGCTTTTCTGAAATGTGTTGCATTCATCAATTTCAAAATAAATCTTTATCTTCAGAAAACTATACAGTTGATTAGGTAAAACATCAAATACCTTGTCTTTATACATTTTTTGTTTAAATACAAGTCAAAGTACATTTGCAAATCACTCCTCTTTGTTTTATTAGCATTTTCCATACTGTCCCAATGTTTTCGGAATTGGGATTGTACTAAATACTGAAGTGCTTTTGCCAAACTGTCGTGAAGCAGGTCATGACATCTTTGTAGCTTATGACAGCGTGTAAAAAGTGCAGTTTTGTGATTTCAGTGGATTTCACTGATGTGCACCAATGAAAACATTAATTAATTAATTAATTAATTGATTGATTTGTATGACGCATTTGGGTGGTCTTTAGTATTAATCAGAGGCATCACTGAACATTTTATTTAGCTCTGTTTATTTCCCTTGTACTTATGCTGCCTTTAAGTACTCCTCTGAAGCTTGTTAGTACAAGTTTGTGGGTGGTGATTACGATGTGGTTTTGTTTGGGAAAAAATGGATAGTGTGATAAAATGTCTTCTAGTTTTATTTCGTTTTTGTATCAGCAATGAAATGAAGTTTATTTAGCCTTACTAAAAGAAAATGAAGAACAGAAGATGCTAAATTACCACTTAAATCTTACCGTCTGCTGTAGGTGTCACATTCGTATTGGTCAAAATTAATTTGCACTAGGAAAGCTGGGGTTCATAGACAAATACGAGTTCCTCATTATGACATTGTGTGTACAAGTGTGTACATGTGTGCTCACCTCATAATTACGATATTTCTGATAGTTGCAATATAGTGACCCTGGATTGAACAAGGTTGTGGTGGAGAAGAGCAGGCTTTGTTTCACTTCAGAAAAGCACTTCTGTACAGTTGTAAGTAAAATATGTTTTTGTTTTCATTACGTCAAATTCCCTTGTCGTCAATGTCAGATAGAGGCTGATCATCAAGAACAATATACTGAGTAAGGGCTGTTATTTTCATTTCCCTAGCATTGTCTTCTATCTTTTATGTACTTCCAACAAATTGCCATAGTTTACAGCATAGTTGCCATAGTTTGCATTGCAAATCATGAAATTTTAATAGCGCCACCTGCATTACGTGACAGTCAATATAAAACCACAGAGAGTATGCAAGCTTGTAAGATTGTGGAGGAGGTTTCGTCTTCATGCAACACTCATGGACGTCATCTCCACATTAAGAATGCTACAACCTTTTGTCTGAATGCCTCCCACGTGTCTGCCACAGAGCACCTCTATGCCATACCATGATGTCATAGTAATAATAACAACAACACATTTCATTTACATTCTGCTTTTGACTAACACAAAAACATCATGGAGGAGACTAGCACATTAGCAAGCCACAATCATCTCATCCAAAGTCATTATTGCACCTCCACCCCTGGGCCAAGGCAAACAATGGCAGGAATCCCCTACAATGCTATCTGAGTAAACACTAGTACAAAAATGTACCCAGCCATTACCAACCTTATCTTACTCCAAAAGTTTTCGAAAAGCAGGAAGTGTGCCAAATTATTAACACAACCTGTTCCCCAATGATGGCTTTGTTTGGAAAGTGCCGTGTTTTGCACAGATACAGGCTTAGGTATGTGGGCATTTATCAGATCAGCTACACTCACACAATATTGTGAAAACAAAATTTCTCTATGGTTAAACAACTTTAATGGATGAGGTTAAACAGCATAAATGCCTGAGCCCTCTATGTTTGCTTTAAGGTACAGTACTGTGCAAAAAGGCACATTCAAAGAAATGCTGTACAGCAAAGATGCCTTCAAAAATAATGAAATTAAATGCTTCTACAAAAAAAAAAATACTATAAAGAGCAGTAAACAGTAATAAATGAAAGGGAGTCAATATTTGTTGTGACGATCCTTTACTTTAAAAAAAATAAATAAAAATTAGTAGTCTCAGGTACAATTAGTGCAGTTATATAAGGAAATGAGCTGTAAGTTTTATTGAGCATCTTGCAGAACCAGCCACAGTTCTTCTGGAGACTTTGACTGTCACACTTGCTTCTATTTTTTCAGCAAAATCCAGCAGCCTTCATTGTGGTTTTTTTTGTCTGAAAAGTGTTTCTTACCACTTAATATGCTGCTTTCTTTATTGACATTTTTCTGTAACATTTAATTTTGTGTTGGAAAACTAATGTTTGGGAATCCAAAATGTTTTTGTACTGAATTGTTAATGTAGAAGTCATAAAATAAAAATCTATAGCAAAGTTTGTGCAAAGAAAATAGGGTGCCTAAAACGTTTGCCCAGTACTGTATATGATGAATAGGGTAAGATTGTGGTTTGATTTTTGGTCACTGTGATCATAGAAAATATATGGCAATGTACACACAAAAGCAGATAAATAAATATATATTTAAAAAAAACAAAAAAAAAAAACAATGGTGCTTGACTGGGAATATCAGAGTTTGGTGAAGAATGTTAGTTTGTCTGTGCTATTTATGTTTATAAAATGTGGGCATTTGATGGTGAATGGTAGTTAAAGAAAGTTCCAACTAACAAAAATATGTAGTGATAAGTAAGTTAGTTGGAAAACTGAAGGGTTTTTTTTATGAATAAATAGGCAATGTTGGTATATGTTGTTCTTGGAGAATGTGTCAGTGTTTACAGGGTTTACTACAGATAACTATTCATTAGTATTTTGTTGATGTTTTGAGAATGGAATTTATTGGAAGTGTCTGTTTGTGCTTTCAGATTTATGCTGTTAGTTTTTTTTAAGTGAATATGTTTGATGAATGTTTGATGGAGCTGTGTGATGCTATGTAATGATTGGTGTTTGCTGATGATTTGTGGTGGTGTCGGTGTGTGTTGAGGAAAACACACTGACCTGGAGTGTATATGAGAGTATACTGGCCATGTTGGCTGTAAAAGGCCTTAGTGCTGGTCTTTTCTTCAGTACAGTTGCAGGACTGGTATCTGTTCCTCTCAGCCTTGATGTGTTTTAGCAGGATGTTAGCAATTTTATTCCCTCCTACTGCTCTGACTAGAGCTTTTGTCATCAGCATCGCCTGGGCCTCTTTCAGACTGGAACAGAGTCACATGCACACACACACACACACACACACACACACACACACACACAGTTTCAGAATGTCTGGCAATATATACTATAGGAATGCGTACTACAGAAGACCACAAGCTGAATGGAAATGTGTAAAAAGTGTATGGATTAGGGGTATAACACAATGACACTATCTATATTCAGTATCCCTATCTGTATTCGGATTTAAACTCAAAGTGGGTGTGACCTAAGCTGACCTATACTTTTAATCCTACTCACTCAGTTATTAATTTTGTTTGTTTTTGCTAGTTGGTTTATAAATATAAAGAAACCAGTAGCCTGAATTAAAACCAGCAAATTAAATGAGTTACTCAGGCAGTTACTAAGGATGAATGATGAACTCATAAGTGCATCACTGTAAATGCATCATTCATGCTAACATTACTGAATGTGGCCTTTCGATGTACTACAAGCTTCATACCTGACGACTTGCTTGCGTAAACAAGCTTCATATCTGACTGCTCGCCCAGAAGAAATTAAAAATAACCCCCACATGACTTTTTCGCAACAGCATCCTATTCATATCTTTATTTGTATCTGTTCAGAACACATTATCTGTTCAATCCAAAGAATGTATTCATATTCAGTTACATCGTTCATTGCATTATTCAGGAGTACATGACAGTGTAATGTGTGTGTGTGTGTGTGTGCATGTGTGTTTGTGTGTGTGTGTGTGTGTTTGTGTGTGTGTTCCAGTTTGTCCATAACTATGTAAGTTTGCCAAGGTTTTTTTGCCATGTTATTGCTCCTCTTTGGAATATTGAACAGAAGAGAATTGATAGAACCATAAAACATCTCCCATACTCTATTTGGATGAAAACATATGAACAATGACACACGGTTTAACGCAGGTCTAAAATGTATTCTAAGAAATGTATGAATGTATTACTTTAGATAAATTGTGAACTGGTTTCCATCCCAGCTGTATACATACACAGACAGAGATGCACTTAATGCTGTTAGGTCATTTTTGGTGAATAAAGCCAAATATATATGAGGCATGGCAAAGTAAACTCATGAGAAGGGACATGACATCAGGTTTGAAGCTGTACAGTCCAAGCACACATAAAAAAACAACCTTTTCATACAAAGTACCCGATTTATTTAGTTTTTTAAAAACGCTGATGTCATTTTATGACTCAGGGCAAATGAATAACAAAACAAGAAAAATCACCTTAGTGTACACACAGAAAGGTGGATCACAGAGACACAGGACATGTTTTGAGGGAGGCCCCATGTTAAAGTGAATATGACATAAGACATTTGGCTTAGATCCAACATACACCCCTGCAACACATCTGGATTTTCACTGAGCCTCACCAAAATGAACACAAATCCAATGCTATCCTCTCTGATATGGTAAAATAATCCGGTGATTGTCCTTATCCTCAGTCTTTCTTTCTCATGACCATTTGAGAATTTACCTAGTTTATATTTGTTGTTATACTGCAAACGTATTACGTCTATATTAGCAAGTGAAGATATATTGAATAAAAGCATTATCTAATATTTCTCATTATGAGCTCATTATATAACAAAAATAAGACTATTAAGCCTATTTATAGACATATTACTAATTTCAAGCTTAAATTCTCTTATTCTATCACCAGAAAATGTACAGTATTTTTCTAGAAATAAACACTTGAAATAATCAAATCTAAAAAAGTGAAATATTAGTTGAATTTTCCTATACATATTCTAAGATATAATATACAATTATTTGCAGTGTACCTTCATTAAACTTTATATTACTATTGTTATAATTGCTATAATTAATACTATCTGCACTGTAGAGAATTTTTGTGTGTTTGTGTTTGATGGTAAATGATTTTGGTATTTTTATTTGTGTTTGTTAGAGTATGGCGATGTTTGATGGTGGGAGAATGTTGGTGATTGATGGTAGAGCATTTGATTGTGGTGTCAAGAGGATTTGAGTGTATATGACAAAAGAGAATTTTGATGGTAAATGCTGTTGTTACTATAAGGGGTGTGCATTTGAGAATGTTAGAGTTTCATGTTAATGCACTCTGCTGTTTCGTGGAGAATATTAGTGCTTCTTGGTGTTTGATGGTGGTGTTGCTGTAGATGTTTTTGGTGTATGTTAGTGTTTGATGGAGAATGTTGATGCTGGATGGGGCATATTGCTGTTTGATGATGTTTGGTGGAGAATGTTGGTGTTTGATGGTGTTTAGTGGAGAATGTTGGTGTTTGGTGGTGTTAGGTGGAGAATGTTGCTGTTTGATGGTGTTTGGTGGAGAATGTTGGTGTTTGGTGGTGTTTGGTGGAGAATGTTGGTGTTTGATGGTGTTTGGTGGAGAATGTTGGTGTTTGATGGTGCTTGGTGGAGAATGTTGGTGTTTGATGGTGTTTGTTGGAGAATGTTGGTGATTGATGGTGTTTGGTGAAGAATACTGGTGTTTGGCAGCGTTTGGTGGAGAATGTTGGTGTTTGGTGGAGAATGTTGGTGTTTGGTAGTGTTTGGTGGATAATGTTGGTGTTTGTTGGTGTTTGGTAGTGTTTGGTGGAATGTTGGTGTTTGTTGGTGTTTGATGGTGTTTGGTGGAGAATGTTGGTGTGATTGTGTTTTGTGGAGAATGTTGGTGTTTGTTGGAGAATGTTGGTCTTTGATGGTGTTTGGTGGAGAATGCTGGTGTTTGGTAGTGTTTGGTGGAGAATGTTGGTGTTTGGTAGTGTTTGGTGGAGAATGTTGGTGTTTGTTGGTGTTTGATGGTGTTTGGTGGAGAATGTTGGTGTTTGCTGGAGAATGTTGGTGTTTGATGCTGTTTCCTGGAGAATGTTGGTGTGATTGTGTTTGGTGGAGAATGTTGGTGTTTGTTGGTATTTCATGGTGTTTGGTGGAGAATGTTGGTGTGATGGTGTTTGGTGGAGAATGTTGGTGTGATTGTGTTTGGTGGAGAATGTTGGTGTTTGGTGGTGTTTTTTGGAGAATGTTGGTGTTTGGTGCTGTTTGGTGGAGAATGTTAGTGTTTGATGGTGTTTGTTGGAGGATGGTGTTTGGTGGAGAATGTTGGTGTTTGATGGTGTTTGGTGGAGAATGTTGGTGTTTGGTGGAGAATGTTGGTGTTTAATGGTATTTCTTGGGAATGTTGGTGTTTGGTGGAGAATGTTGGTGTTTGATGGAGCATGTTGCTGTTTGATGGTATTTGTTGGAGAATGTTGGTGTTTGTTGGTATTTGATGGTGTTTGTTGGAGAATGTTGGTGTTTGGTGGAGAACATTGGTGTTTGTTGGTGTTTGATGGTGGAATGTTAGTGTTTGATGGTGTTTGTTGGAGGATGGTGTTTGGTGGAGAATGTTGGTGTTTTGTGGTGTTTGTTGGAGGATGGTGTTTGGTGGAGAATGTTGGTGTTTGGTGGTGTTTGGTGGAGAATGTTGGTGTTTGGTGGTGTTTGGTGGAGAATGTTGGTGTTTGATGGAGCATGTTGCTGTTTGATGGTGTTTGTTAGAGAATGTTGGTGTTTGTTGGTGTTTGGTGGAGAATGTTGCTGTTTGGCGGTGTTTCTTGGAGAATGTTGGTGTTTGGTGGAGAATGTTGGTGTTTGGTGGAGAATGTTGGTTTTTGTTGGAGAATGTTGGTGTTTGATGGTGTTTGGTGGAAAATGTTGGTGTTTGATGGTGTTTGGTGGAGAATGTTGGTGTTTGGTGGTGTTTGGTGGCGAATGTTGGTGTTTAATGGTGTTTGGCGGAGAATGTTGGTGTTTGATGGAGCATGTTGCTGTTTGATGGTGTTTGTTGGAGAATGTTGGTGTTTAAAGGTGTTTGGTGGAGAATGTTGGTGTTTGATGGAGCATGTTGCTGTTTGATGGTGTTTCTTGGAGAATGTTGGTGTATGATGGTGTTGGAGAATGTTGGTGTTTGATGGTGTTTGCTGGAGCATGTTGCTGTTTGATGTGATTGTTGGAGAATATTGTTTTCATGGGGTTTGTTGATGTTTGTTGGTGTTTGTGTTTGAATGTGATTGTTGGCAATTGGTGGAGTTTCATGGGGAATGTTTGAAGTTTTTGGGGGGAAGATGTTGCTGTTTGATCCTGACCATTGGTGTTGATGTTTGTTGATGGTTATGGAGAATGCTGCTATTTGTTACAGGTTGTTGGCATTTTCTGGAGCCTGTTGGTGCTTGATGGTGTTTGTTGGAGAATGTTGCTGTTTGATCCAGAATTATGTGCTTGTGTGTGTTGGTACTTTGCTTGGAGAATTTTGGTTTTGATGGTATTTGATGGTAATGTATAACAATTGTGAACTTTTTTGTTTCTTAAAATACGGATTTATGGGTTTTGAAGAATATTTGTGTTAGTTAGAGAATGTCTGTTGGTCATTCAAAGTGAATGGGGCAAATTATGGTGCTTAATAGAGAATATTGGTGTTCGTGTTTGTTGGAATGTAATGCTTATTTAATGATGTGGCCAAAGTGAATATTTAAATGAAGATATGGTGCCAATTATTCATCTTTATTCCAACATAGCCAACCTTTCAAACGTCATTACAGTTTTAAATCATACACTATACAATAGATAACAGTTATTTGTATTTTATGTGGGTAATTTGCTTGTTTGTATTATATTTATTGTTTGAAAAGCAACAAAAAGAAAAGATGCCCTTGCATGCATGCATATGGGCAAAATAACAGATACACAAAAAATAAGGACAGGTTAAAAGGGCGTACAAGGGTATATTGCATAAAGGGTAAACGGTATATTGCATAAATGCATAACAAATGTGCTTCATATTTTATTATGTACTAGACATTAAGTACTGGAAATCATTAATAATGATATTTTTGTCTACTTAAAATTTTAATTTTAAGTAAAAATGGCAAATCTGTTTATAGTAATACAAAGGCACTGAAATTTGCTAGGTAATCAGAGTAAATTATGTCAAACTTGTTACAATTGCTTACTTGAGATATTATTATGTAATAATCAGAAAATAAGGTATCATTAGTAAGCAAAATTGTAACAAGTTTGACATAATTTACTCTGACTAACTATCACCATCTAACATCAAACATTCCCTGTGAAACACCAACAATTGCCAACAATCACATTCAAACACAAACACCAACAAACATCAACAAACACCAACATTCTACAACAAACCCCATAAAAAACAACATTCTCCAACAAACACCATCAAACAGCAACATGCTCCATCAAACTTCAACTTTATCCAGCAAACACCATAAAACAGCAACACTGTCCAACAAACTCCATCAAACAGCAACATTCTCCAGCAAACATCATCATACACCAATATGCTCCATCAAACACCAACATTTTCCACCAAACACCATCAAAAAGCAGTACGCTCCATCAAACATAAATAATTATAATGTTATTTGCATTTTATATACGTAGTGTATTAGCATTTTGTACAATACATATCTAAAACTATATTTCAGAATGCATTAATGCGACAAATTATTATAATAATGGGAACTGGTTTATAGAAAATACATCAGATATTATCCTTCTCTCCTTTTCCATCTAAAACTATAATACATCACATAAAATGACCTTATGGTGGTGTATTTTTTCCTTATTATTATTATTATTATTATTATTATTATTATTATTATTATTTAAATCAGATGTGAATCACACTCAAATACACCAGGCTTCTCTCAACACAATATCCGTTTATGACACACAGTAAAGTGTGTTGTTTTCTATTAACCTGGTTTTATGTGAACATGCTCTTTAGAAAATTGAATCAATATAAATTCATAACACAAGACGTTTTTTTCTTCTTGTCTAAGGTGTATCATTTGTATGACGATAAAGAGTATATGTGATATATTTGTCATTATGGTGTACATAGGGAAAGACTGATGGATGCTTCATTCCTAATATTCTTTGCAATATTTTAAATTCTCTTACTGTACAGTTGTATATAGAAGTTTGGGCATCCTTCACCATATTACATATTTTGTAAACATATTATAAACACAACCTCTGCAGCAAATTACTTTTAAAATGTATTAATGCATACTTACTTTATACTTGAATGTAAAAAATACCCCCTTTGACAGATATACCAGCTTATACAAAGTTTATAACAGCAGATATAACAAGAAAAAAAAAGGTTTTCCCATTCTTTCATCTTTCTTTTTTCTCCAAACACTTTGATGATTGTGACCAATGAGCTCCATTTTTATTTATATCAGTCTACAGCACTTTCCAAAATCCAAAATGCCTCTGATTTATCTACATATTGTTTTGCATACATCAGACATTCACATTTGTGTTGAGGTCACCAGTAAGGTTTCCTTCTGATGACTCTTCCATGCAGGTCACGTTTGGTCAAGCAATACTGCACAGGAGAACTATGCATTACTACTTCTGTGTCAGCTAAACCTTTGCTGCAGGTCTTTAATGTCATATGGCAGTTTTCCTTTGCTTTTGTGGCCAGCATAGTCTATTGGCTGTTTTATCTGAAAGTTTTCTTGGTCTTCCAGCTCTTGCCTTGACTTCCACAGTTCTCCATAACTACCATTCTTAAAGACATTTTGGATGGTGGAAATTGTGAGCTGGAGGGACTTTGGTATATTTTTTATAGCCTACCCCTGCTTTGTAGGGACAAATTAGCTTCATTTTCAGATTCTTAGTCAGCTGCTTAGAGGAGCCATTGGTTTGTGAGTATTACTGCAAGCTATGAAGAGTCAGAGAATTTATTATGCCCTGGAATTGTTATTCCTAATGATAATTCTTGACCTCCCTAATGAGTTGATTAAGAAGTTAAGTTCTGAGACTTTACAACTAGAAGGGTGTCCAAACATTTGCACATGCCACACTATTTTATTTTTTTCATACTTTTTATGTTAATCAAATAGAAAGTGACTGTGCATTGACATCTGCAGTGAGATGTTAATTTGTTTTATGAGTTTCCTATGCAGTGGTTGTGTTTAATTCTTTTCACTTCAAAAAGAAATAAAATATGTAATTTGTACAGGGGTGCCCACACTTTTCCATACAACTGTATGTTCACCCATAGAAATTTTTTATATTCTTCTGTAAATCATATTAATGTTACATTTTATTCAACATCAGGGGGGATTGATGGAAATCAATAAGACCATCAGAGATGGAGAAACAACATTTCATTCCAATGTATAAAAGGTACAGTCATATGAAAAAATAAATACAGCCCATGGAAGTTGTTGGCTTTTTTGACATATTTGGACAAGCAAACATTTGATCCTCTTTGAAACCATACTTATTAATAAAGTTAATACACTCTATCAAATGATACATAAAATTGAAATTTTATTTATTTTCACAAGTTAAATGAACAAAAAACAGATCAGTCACATGAAAAAAGTAAGTACACCCTTACATTTATCACGCCTTCAAATCCATAAAATTAAATCAGGTGTTTAAGATTGGGTGCCGGTGATTAGAACCTGCTTAGGGAGTGCAGGTGGAACATGTCTTATTTAAACCCCTCTCATATCTAGTGTCTGGTGTTCCCTTTCTTATTGAGGTGTGTGGTGTCATCATGCCAAGATCTAAAGAGTTCTGTAAGGCCTTCAAAAAAAAGGTTGTGGATACCTATGAGTCTGGCAAGGGATTTAAAAAGATGTCCAAATTATTTGAAATATATCATTCCACTGTAAGGAAAATCATCAACAAGTGGTGATCGACTTCATATGACTGGCAGTTTGTTCAGGACTGGCCATCCCAGCAAATTCAGCCCAAGAGCAGACTGTCTGATGCAAAAACAAGTCTCCAAGAACCCCAAAATTTTATTACAGGATCTGCTAGTAAGTCTTGCAACTGTTGGTGTCAAAGTACATGTTTCTACAATCAGAAAGAGATTGCACAAATTTGACCTGCATGGGAGGCGAGCCAAGAAAAACCCTTTGTAAGACTACAGTTTGCCAATGAGCATATAGGCAGAGATCAGGCCTTCTGGAGTAATGTGCTCTGGACAGACGAATCAAAGATAGAGTTGTTTGGCCACAGTAACAGCAGACATGTTTGGTGCAGACCAAAGACAGCTTTTCAGGAGAAGTAATTCATACCTACTGTGAAGCACAGTGGTGGAAATGTTATGGTTTGGGGTTGCTTCGCTGCTTCAGGGACTGGACAGCTTGCGTTCATTGATTCAACTATGAATTCTGCATCATATCAAAGAGTGCTTGAAGATAATGAGGTCATCTGTCTGAAAGTTGACGCTGAAAAGAAAGTGGACCTTTCAACAGGATAATGATCCTAAGCGCACTAGGAAATCCACCAAGGAATGGCTCAAAAAGAAGAAATGGAGGGTTATGGCCTAGTCAAAACCCGGATTTGAATCCCATTGAAATAATGTGGGGGGATTTGAAACGGGCAGTACATGCAAGAAAACCCTCAAACATCTTGCAACTTAAAGAATATTGCATGGAAGTGTGGTCAAAAATTCCAGCAATTATGCAAAACACCTACAAGACATTATTTCTGCTAAAGGGGGCAATACTAGCTTCTAAGGCCAAGGGTGTACTTACTTTTTCCACAGAAGAATTATCACATCTATTGATATTTCTATTGAATAAATTATTGAAAAAGCTAATTTTCCTTGTTGTTTTGTTCAAATATATCAACTTCATTAATAGGCACTGTTTCAAAGATGATCAAATGTTTGCTTGTCCAAATATGTCAAAAAAAGCCAACAATTTCCATGGGGTGTACTTATTTTTTCACATGATTGTATGTAGGGGAATGACAATAAAACTTCATTTGACTTAACTTGATTTGACTTTGCAGCATGAGGCATCAAGGGTAAGACTCAGGTCAATACTTGACTTGCTTATACAGTGCCCTCCACTAATATTGGCACCCTTGGTAAATATGAGCAAAGAAAGTTGTGAAAAATCGTCTTTATTGTTTAAACTTTTGATCTTTTGTTAAAAAAAATCACAAAAATATTCTGCTCTCCTGGATATCAAACCATCGCAAACACAACACAGGGTTATATATATATAAAACTTTGTTAAATATGTGTGTGTGCCATAATTATTGGCACCCCTATGAATTCATAGATAGAGCAAAAGGCATTTCAGTTACTCTGTCAGATTAGATATTTGAGCTAAAATGAAAGTTGCATCTTCAAATATGACACATTATTATATGTCTGATTTTGTTTTGTTTTTCATTTTATCTCATGCATTTATTATCATCTGAACACAGCAGGCCAGACTTCAAAGGCAGCAAGAACTTCAGAGAATGAGCCAACGGCAATAAATAGATTTGAGTTTTAGTGTAATAATCAAATCTTGGTAAAAGATAGAGAGATGTAATGGAAAATTTCATTTTTCATTACAAGATATGTGTGAGAAGATGTGTAAAATGTGTGAGAAGCTGGAAAGTTCTTAAAGGCAAGCAGGTATTCATTGAGACAGACAGACAGACACCTTTCTATCCATGTCGAAGATCTTCTAATCACATTATTCCATTATTAATGCAGTTTAATTAATAACCCTAACTTTAACTTCAGTAACCAAAATGAAATCTTTTCATTCAAATGTCTTTACAAGATCAAAATTGATATTCCTACCCAAGACATAAAAACATGCGCACAGACAGACAGACAGACAGACAGACACACACACACACACACACACACACATGCACACACACATATGCATACACACACACACACACACACACACACACACAAGTAGTGTAGAGAGCTAACAAGTAAATGAGTGAGTGAGAGAGCAAGAGAGCTTGAGAAAGAGAGAGAATACAGAATAAGACAAAAAGAGTGCCTCCTATAGACGAGTACCCGATAACACATGAATAAACTGCATCAAGACAAATAAAATCATTTTTATAAGAAATTAATTACCTCAGATAAATATTGAGATATTCTGTATCATTTATAAGCATTATTTCTCTGTGAACTGTTATATGGGTCATTGCTTGTAGGCGGTGACTTTTTTCTTCCTGAAGGAAACATTTTTCAACTCTTATATACTGTGTTAGACAGCTAAAATAAAAATAGCTTTTGTCAATGAACCGCTATCATAATATTCATTCATTCATTCATTCATTCATTCATCTATCTTCAGTGCCGCCCTTCTATCATAACAACATTTATTAGACAAACAAATTACTAATCTACTATTAAACCTACTTAAATTATATTAATACATTTTTTTTTTTAAATCTGTATTTTTATTCGGTTGTATTTATTTATGAATATTATTCCCCCTGTCAGTCTGTGCTACTTTTGCTTTAATAAATTAACCCAACCTACTCTGACTTCACAAGAATAAGCATCACACATATTTTAACAAGATTCACTTTTAATATTTTTCATGTTTTGTAAGAACAGTTTGCATGTTTCACTTGTACACAAAATGTAAGCAAAATGACACAAAAAATCTATTCAGTTTCTTTTTTTTTAATTTTTTTTTTTACATATGTGATTAAATATGTTCAAGGCTGTTTCTCGTGGTACAAGGAAAACATGTATCAAGCCTTTTCTCTTCTCTGTATTGCCACCAAGATGGATTCCCCTGGCTGTCAGAACAGGAGTCACTGGCTGTATTCAAATAACTACTAAAGACCCATCTCTTCACTAACCACTTGATCAGTAGTGATCACTAAACCTTTTCTGGAGAGCGGAAAAACCTCAACTTTTACACTTACCAAGATTTCAGCTTAATCGTATACTAAGACCCTAGCCTGTTTGTACTAGCATGAGGACAGGTATTTGGAGAGTGTAAAGCACTTCTGTAAATCACTCTGAATAAAGTCATCCGCTACAAATGTAAAATAAACAGTGCCCTCCACTAATATTGGCACCCTTGGTAAACATAAGCAAAAAAGGCTGTGAAAAATTGTCTTTATGGTTTAACCTTTGTAACTTTTTTTTTTTTTTTTTTAATCACAAAAATACTCAAAAATGCTCTCATGGATATCAAATAAAGGTTTATATATAT
>JANDJT010000179.1:22368257-22384618 GCA_024331685.1 Stegophilus panzeri
TATATATAACTGTTAAGGAAAGAGAAATAAATGCTAACGTATTTGTTTCTTGTGTGTTCTTTCTGTTAGATTTGACATCTAAACCATGCTAAAGTGGTTTGGCTCTGAAGATGCTGGCTCTTCACCCGGAGTAAGTAACAAGATTTATCTTTGTAGTAACTTTGTAGTGTCTTTAGTTTAAACATGATATAAAATTGTGGCATGTTATTATGCTATGATGCATGCTCTGCTACTCCTTTATGAATAATTTATAGTGTCCTATTTTACTTCAGTGGTTATTTTGGGGGTTATATTTTCTTTCTATTTTTTTTTAACTTGACAGAATTTAGCAAAGTGGGTTTGATAAAATCATTCATTGTAATCATATACAGTACTGTGATGTACTGAAAACCGTTGTATCAGCTTGGATGATCATTTCATATCATTCAAATTCTTCAAATTCAGCGCTAAACTTGCACACTGCAAGGCCTGCACGTTTTGCTTTTGCTTGTCGGACCGATTATAGGTGTAGCTGATTTGATGAGACGCGTTATATTATGCCCCAGTGATCTTTATTTGCTCCACTGATTAATACAATACAAGCAGCCAAGCACTGTTTATTTTTTGTCAGTGATCACATGCTTATGTGTAAAACTATTTCTCCGCCAAAACTTTTATTAACTAATTAAATTTTATTAACTATTGATTAGGTTCAAACCGAGGTGATCTGTTTTATATTTATTTTATTAATGTTTTACAAGTGAGTGAAGAATTTTTTTAAGGGTTGGGGGTTTGAAAAGATTGTCTAGGTTCTTGTAAAGTATACATAATTAAAGTAAGTGTGAGAATAACATCAGCTCAATATATTTGTGGATAAATGATGGTATAATCAACTTTGCGTTTAGAAAGAAATATGTTTTTTATATGCAAGTCAAATATTTCGACAGTTCAGGTCAGAATATAGAAAAAATAACATACAATGATGATAAAATTATTTAAAAAAAAAAACTATTGACAATAACTATGATGACAATAATATTTACACCAAGGTCAAATAAAAAAATTCCCCTAACATGGGGGAAATATATATATATATATATATATATATAACATATGTCTCCATGAAATTTTCATCATAATAATGAAATGTCGCCAATCCAAGTGAATTCATTGTGTTTACGGATTCTAAAGGAGATGTTTAATCTATTGAAGTTTACATTAGTTTTATGTGTAAATTTTCACACACTCTGAAGAAAGAGTAGGATACAAATATTTTTTCTGAAAGCATAAGATTTTCATGAATGCCAAATATCTTGTGTAAACGCTCATACGAACGCTTTACTAACAAATCACTTGGTATCCAGCTTGATAGATGAGGCCCGTTGTCCTCAATAGACTAGAGGTTAGAGGAAGTCATTCAAGTTTGAAATGATAACATTGTAATTATTTTAAATCTTTCAAAATCTGTAGCACGAACTGTGTGTCTTTTTATTTTTTATTTTTTTGTGACTGTACATACAGATTCAGATTGATATTGAAGTTTGCCCTTCAGTTATTCTTCCTATTTACATGTTAATTAGTAGGCTTGGGCTATTTTACTTAGGGTTGGGGGAAGTGTCAAACATATCATATTGCAATTCTTGCATGTGTCTTCACAATATATTAGATTTATATCACTACACATAATTTTGCTAATGAAGTACAATTAAAGGCCAGAGATTGGGGATGGGAAGTAGTAGCTCAGCAGTTAAGATGTTGGACTTCTGATGAGAAGGTTGTGAGTTCAAATCCCACCACTGTTGGGTCCTTGAGCAAGGCTCTTAACCCTCAACTGCTTAGTTGTATAAATGAGATAATTGCAAGTCGCTCTGGATAAGGGCGTCTGCCAAATGCTGTAATGTAATGTTGTCCACAATTCCTAAAAATTTTGAATGTTGATATCAATCCATCTTTCCTCCAGTACAGTTTCCTCCCCCAGTCCAGAAACATGCCCTGTAGGCTGATTGGCATTTCTAAAATTGTCTGTAGTGTGTGAATGGATGTGTGAGGGGTGTCCCCCTGGAATAGGCTGCAGGCTCTCCACTGCACTGTGCAGGATAAGCGGTACAGAAAATGAATATGTGGATGGATATCATGCCATCGTATCGTCCAGCCGTATTATTAGTACAAGATTATCTTTTTCACTTGTTTAGATAGCAATATTGTCCAAATTGACTTCTGTATCTTTACTCTACTCCTCCTTTTCTTTTTTTTAATATGGAAAAAGGGCTTTTATTATTTCAAATAATCTGTCAGTCAGAGTATTATTGAATTATTTGGCTGCATGTAAGTATGGCTAGTCAAGCTTTCATTAAACACACATTCTTACTTCTTGCCCCGCGTTTTTATTTTCTGTTTGTCTGTGTCTTGCTGTCTCTCAGGCCGGCGAGGGTGGTGTTAACCCCTCTCTCTCTGAGGAGACTGAGCGTTTGGCTCAGATGGAGCAGCTCGTGTCTCAGTTGAAAGAGATGATCCGAGAAAAAGATGCAGCTCTGCACACTAAAGATGAACAGCTCAAGGTGATCCTCTCTAGAGTACTACATAGTGAATACGTTTCATATTGTTACGCAAATACAATTTGATCGAGTATACCGTTACAGATGAGTGAGTGTGTTGTCCCATCTCTCCATGCCATTCCTACTAAATTAACATAGTATTAATGTTATATGAATACAAATTAGTTACGTATGGAATAAAACACAGCGGGACATGCCGTTATAGGAAAATAATAATAACAACAGTGCGGTATCAACCCAAGGTTGATTGTTTTCATATAACATCACAAAGTGTTGTGTTTTATTCCACTTATAACACAGCAGATTGCCAGTAATAAAAGTTTTTTATTAATTTAAATACCACCATAATTTTTTTAAAGTTTATAATTATGTTTAATGTTGTGGAACGTGTATGACACAGTTTGCGTTGTAACAGTTGTGAACATATATTCCCTCACCAGCCTCTCCTTTTTTTTGTTCCTCTTTAAAAGGTAATGCAAATAAAGGATAATAATTGATTTATAATTGTTGTTTCAGTTTATTTCAGTTGTTGCCTTTAAAATTGATGCATTGATCCAAATCCACTGATTATTACATCCCTTGAATGTAACATTTCAAAATAGTGTACCAACTACTTATGTTTTTGTTAAACTACTTGTGATGTGGCCAAAGGCTTTGCTTTAGTGTTTAACTTGCTAGAATCATACTAAATCTACTGTGTTACTTGGGTACGTTATTTTGCGCAGTAGTATATAACGTGTGTGTCTGGTTGCTGTCGTTTTGATGTCATACCGTTGCTCATCGTCGTATTATTCAGCAGCATAGTAGCTGACAAAAGCACACAATCTTTCCCATTGTACTTGATGACATTTTGCAAAGTCACTTATCATTGGAATGGAATGCAGAGCAAAGTACAAAATAAACACAGCAACAATAGAGCGTTATGGTTATCTGCAGACTTTTGAGCAGTCTGGTTAATCTTTCCGTGCTGTGAGAGATTAACCAGGGTGAATTACACACATACCACAGTGTAATAGAGATGCACAGTTTAGTTATTATCGCAGCCTTAGCACTCACCTGAGAAAATGTGAGAATGGGGGAGAGGTCCTAAGAGTCAAACAATCAAATATCATAATTTTGAGAGATTAAGTCTCTGTTTATATTCCAAACAACAGCACTCAACTTTTATAAAAAAAAAATTTTTAAAAAAGCAAACCATTTCAGATCATTGCAATGCCTTCTGGATAACTGGATTTCAGAACTCTGGAGACTCCTAATCTGATGCTAATCTGAGACATTTCACCTGTAGTAGTGAAAGTAATGGAACAGTCATTAAGGCGGCCGAATGGGCTGTCAAGGGTAAAGGCTGTGGTAAAAACTGTATAAGAACACAAGGCTAATGTATGAGAAGCTAGTGTGATATTTCTTAAAATCAAAACACTTAAATTCTCCTTCTAAATATTATAAATTCTACAGACTGAAAAGGAGGCGTGCGAGGCAAAGCTGTCTAAGATGCGGCTCCAGAACAAAGCGAAGGTCACGTCTCTAAACTCACAGCTGGAGGAGCTGAGGAAACAGCAGGGGGAGCCAGTGGGGTCCAAAAACAAAACGCCACAACTAAAACGGGTAATGGTGCTAATTATCACTTCTTCCTACATTTTGAAAAGGAAACAATCCCATGGCACACCACTAAAACGTCATAACACTGATGATCTTGTCCCTTAAATAGTCCTTTATTGGGATATAATGCTTTATTGGAATTTCTGCCATCATTGAAGAGTTTCTCACCACAGACAAACCAATAAGGATGTGATGTTGAGACCTTTAGAGAAACCAATATTTCATTTATTCCTCACTTTATTGTCTACGTACCAGTTTTACTTTCTCTACAAAGAGGGTCAGGATGAGGATTGTCCAACATTCGTAGTTTTAAACAGTTTTTTTTTTTTTTTTTTCTGTGTCTGAGTGAATGAAATTTGGCTTCAAGAAAATCCAAGCTATTATACTGTCTTATCACCATTACGTTATGACGTAAGAGCGCTTAAAGAGCAGCTCCAGCAGACTTTTTTCCTGTTGTAAGAACCATCTGCTCGCTCGCCACACTGACATAATGACTGGGGAAGAGAAGTCACCTATTGAAAGACGCTCTTTGTTATTTATTTTGCTGGAAGGATCTTGAGATTTTTTTGGGGGGGTCATTTTCACAGCTCAAATACTTGCCAGAGCCTGTGCTGTCGCTCTCACAGTTTTGTTTTTACTCAACATGGAGCACTGTAATGAATTCAAAAGAGGTTAACAGTTAAAAACTCATTGAAGCATTATGAAAAGTGCTGTTTTGACAAATGCTCCACTTAAATGTGAGGTTTTAAAATAATTTTATTAACTTTATTATTTATTTTATAAGCCGACACTGATATTTGGTAAAACACTGATGGTATCCGGTAACCAACATGTGTAGACTGGAAGTGGAGAATCGGGGGAATCGGAGCTCACCGGAGCCAGCAGAGGAAAAATTTTGTTGCTTAAAAAGAAAGTGGAAGACCTCGAGCAGCAGCTTGCACAAAAAAATCAGGAACTGCATCTGAAGGTACAGCAGCTTTGCCCATTTGATGGACAGACATAAAAATGGACTGATGCGTTTCAGCTTATGTTTCTTAAGTGTAATTTCATGTATTAGACACAGGAGCTGGAAGCCCAGAGGGAGCGCGGTGCTGAGATAGATGCCATGTTGGTGGAAAAAGACAAATGCCTGGCTGAGAAAGAGGACTATATCGTTCACTTACAGATGGCCATTGGTGGAGAGAAAGCAGTCACAACAGTGCAGCAAATAACACCGGAAAACAAGGCAAATAAAACTCCCTTTTATTTCTTCACATCAAAAAATAACCATTAATTACTATGTGACAAATAATATCTTAAGCAAGACTCCATAACTAAAGTCCATCTTGGACAGTGTGTTCTTCAATTTTTTAACACAGCTAAACTCTTGATGTGTTAAATAATTCACTATTCAATAATAAAGCTAAATTAAGCACTTTGCAAAGTCTATTGTAACAGATGAAATTATTATTATTGTATTTTATCATTTGCATAATTTCAGGAATCGTCGGTGCAGGAGCTGCAGATGCTGGTGAACAATCTGACCAAAAAAGTTGGCGATGGAGAAGAGAAGTACAGCCTCTTAAAGGAGCAGAACGACAGCTTCAAAGAGCTGTTGGTGACCGAGAGAGCTCAGTTTGAGAAGAAGGAGAACATGTACAAGCAAAATGTGAGATGTACCTTCTGTTTGTGTTTTCATTTCTTTAAACTGACTCCTGATTACTCCATTAATCAGAGAACTTTACTGTGAGGGAGGAAGTGATGGCAAAGAATCATTCATCCATTGGTTCACATATCCATCCATCCATCCATCCATCCATCCATCCTTTCATTCAGTCAGTCCTGTCTTTGCCATCCCTCCATCCATCCTTTCATTCAGGCAGTCCTGTGTTTGCCAACCAACCAACCATCCATCCAGCCATCCTTTCATTCATGCAGTCCTGTATTTGCAATCCATATTTTCATTCAGGCAGTCCTGTCTTTTCCATCCATCCATCCATCCTTCCATCCTTTCATTCTGGCAGTCCTGTCTTTGCCATCCCTCCATCCATCCAGCCAGCCACCCAGCCATGTTTACTTCCCTCCCATTTTCAGTCATTCTTCTGATGATAACAAGTCAGTTAATTTGTTTATTCATCACAAATTCAACATTAGCATAAAACCAGAAACCTTTGTGTTTTTAAATTACAGATCCAGACATTTAAGGACATCATTTTACAAAAAGACAACAGATTAATGGAGATGAATCAGTTGCACGAGCAGGAGCTTTTTAAACTTGCAGCTAAGTCAGACGCTAGTGCAGATCTTGAGCAGGTAAGATAAGGAAGCTTGGAGAATGCATGTCTTTTAATATATATTTTTTTTCATTATTAACCCTTAAATGCATGCATGTTTCGCCAATTATTATTACATATTCAGGTTGTTAGCAGCCCGGAGTTTATATCTAACGCGGGTGGGTCTCTAAACTGCCCCAATAGTATAAAACTGTCGTTATATTTTATTAACAAATACAAAATAACAAAATACAGCATCTTTCGTTATATTTTGACATTTTATTTGTCAATAAACATATAAAATATATACAGCATTAAAATTATGCACTAAAATAGTGAAAGTATTGCAGCGTTTTCATTCAGTCGTTTGAGTCACCATAACAAAATTAAAATAATTACAATATTTAGTATTTTCGTAATTAAAGTAATTTTATAATGTATAATTTTCATGGGTAAAAACAGGGACTGTTCCGGGGTTGAGCCCAGATTCTTCTCCATGCATTTTTTCCAGCTCAGCTAGTATCCTTCCATAAAGTTTTGATTTATGGACGCTGAGGTAACTTAGTTGTCAATGTATGACATAATCAGAAAAAGTTGGATTTATCATAAAACTTTCCTCGGTTGTTGCCATTGTTTGTAGGATTACCATATATAAAATATAAAACTTTTCTAACTAGGCTAGTTTTGTGGTGTTAGCCAAAGGGAGGCACAGCTAAGCTATGGGTAGCTCCTACAGTGCCATGCAAAGTACAAGTATATCTTTCCTTATGCTCTGCTCATATCATGTCCACGTAAACTGGAACTCATGTAGACATTTACACACCTTGTTTTCCTGCTCAGCATCAGAGGATGTTAGTGTTTCAGTTTCCCCTTTACTGGTATAAAAAAAACAGAAAAAAAATCAGTGTATGTCCATTGTCCTTACACTGACTGTATGAGCTAGTGACAGAACTGAGAGCTGTTAGCCAATAAGACACGAGTGTTTCCGCGTATTTTCCTGTAAACCCTGTCTGTTTGGTCTCGCCTCCGTTCACTGAAGATATAAAATTACAACAACACTGTCTTCTTTTACTGACGTGCAGTTACGTAGTGACAAACTGCTCCAAGTGGAGGATTATTCAGGGCTAAAGAAAAAATCTTCGGGGCTACAGTCCCTAATGCCCAGACCAGGTTACGTGCCTGCCTGAAAAAAATATTATCAAGTAATATTATGATTGGCAAATGTGGCACCTTCTGTGCTTCCCCCGGTAAATTCAGCATCTGGTTCACATTCAGTATCTGGATCATTCGAGGCTATTATCATGTTCATAATCATCAAAATGAATCGTTTGTTTGCTGACAGCTTCATCATCAAATCCACCATCAATCGACGCTAGTATTTGATTAGAAACTTGTTCTGCAGTAAATCGCTAAGTCATGTCAAGTTTTTAATGTTTCTTTTTCGTCTAGGGTCACTATGATTGACACATTACATCATCAGTGTTTACCAAACATTCCCACCTTGAGGAATAAAAGTGAATTGCACTTATTGAGCCATGAAAGATTCCATATTGTTGCACAGAAAAATATACTTACGCTATAGGGTCAGTAGTGACTCTATAGACTTTTACACTAAATTAATTATAAAACAGATATTATTCTACAATTTTATATATTTTTTTCGTGTTCTATTGTTGATAGTAAATAGATTGAGGAATACGAAGAAGGTGGAGGTCTAATGTGAAAAAATTAACGAGGGGGAGGGTACTGAATGACGTCCCACGTCACTAACAACCCGAGGTATATGTTTAAGGGTTAAGGATATTTTTTTTTTTTTTTTTTTGCTATTTAACACCAAAGTACGTAAGTCTACTATACTGAGTAAGGTATATTATTTTTATAGAAATAAGGAAAAATATAAGGAACAAACATTTAAATAAAAGACTTATCTAATTTCTTTTCATTAAAGGGATGATTTTGACATGTTTGGTGTCCAGTTGTTCCTCTTCCATAAGTACGTGTGTTCTAGAAACAGTGGGGGCAGTGGTGGCTTGATGGTTAAGGCTCTGGGTTACTGATCGGAAGATCGGTGGTTCAAGCCCCAGCTCTGCTAATCTGCCACTGTTGGGCCCTTGAGCAAGGGGCGCTGTATCATGGCTGACCCTGCGCTCAGACCCCAGCTTCCTGACATGCTGGGGTATGCGAAGAAAAAAAATTCACTGTGCTGTAGTGTATATGTGATCAATAAAGACTCATTATCATTAAAAATGCAGCCAGATCACATCACTAAATCTACAGTTCACTAAAGAACTGGTGTGGTTTGAGGCACATGTTTATAACATGTTTATAACATGTTTATAAAAAAGCTGTTGACTTTGTGACATCACTTGTAGGCTAAAGTACCCTAGTGTAAAACTAAAGGAGTGAACTTCAGACACCAAACAGGGTCACACAGATTTTCCAAAAAATCACACAGGTGATTCACAAACTGTTTACCCAGCTTTCTAAAACAATAAATATTTAAACTCAAGCTTTAACTATGTAACATTTCCTAAACTCTATAAATACACTATTAATGTTTTAAAAACTATTTTCTTATAGTAAAGCATTTTGGGGGTGATTCCCTGTGGCCTGCTACAGATGTATTACAGTGCACTGTGTGTGGTGTTTAATACTGCTTCTCTTTGATATCATCCTTTCAGCTTTTGAAGGCTCTTAAACAGAAACTGCATGAAAAGGAAGAGGTTCTTCTGGGAAAAACTCAGGTGATTGACGTCCTTCAGGGAGAAGTGGATGGAAGAGATCAACAAATCCAGGTGAGGAATAGGAAATGATCCTCTATTCAACTACATTTCCATGCACATGTGAAGACCGTTTCAGGAAATGGCATCTCCCGATGACAGGGCGAAATGATGGTTTTCTATACACGTAGTCTAAACTCAAAGACCCCACAGGCTCTTAAACAAATCTATCTGTCTGACTCGTTTCCTCCTATCTAGGAGTTGAACGAGCGCTTGAAACGCTTACAGAGCGAAAAGGAAAACCTTCAGTCTAAGATGGAGGCTGAGAAACACATCATGCGCACTCAGGTTCGGGACCTCATGGAGAAACACCAAGAGGAGCTGAAGAAAGTGACAGAGAAATACGAGATGGAGATGTCAGAGAAGGAGATCATGATGTCCTCAGCCATCACGTCTGCAGACTTGCTTTCTGACCCATCGATGAACCAGAGACTCTTAGAACTTGAAGGTAATTTTTTTTTGTAGTAGCATTTTGTTATTAGCATATACTGTACAGTACTTTGCAAATAAGTTTCACTGACCCAGGCTATTTCCTGACACATAGCCTACGTAGCAAGTAAGATGTGTGGTTAAGGATGTGTTCGTCATTAGGATTCCCCAGACTACTCTCATTCAGCCACTTTGTTGAGTTGTTCAGTATCTCAAACAAACTTGTTTATGGTTAACTTGTTGTGGTTTCTGACACTGTATGAGTGTTATTTATGAATAATAGTGTGAAGAATGTTGCTGAACCAGTAGTACAAATACAGAGTCTGGTATCTCTTTCCATCCTGCATCAGGTTTGAGTAGTAGGTTTCCAAAGTTTTGTAGTAAGGGGGAGATTGTGTTTCATTTCATTTTTGACCAAACTTGCCCTGGCTGTTAGTAGGGCTGTGGAATACGACTATTTAACGTTAGTATCATGATAAATTATATCACAGTGCACAGATATCATTGATATTGTGGCATCTTTTTATAAAGTAAAATAATATTTTTTTTCAATGATTAAGTGACAGGAAGAAGCTGACATAATGTTCAAATTTTGAACATAATTTGAAAAAAATAAATTTAATTGTAATAAAATCCTTCATTAAAATTGTAAAATGTTTTTACATTTGAAAATTGTTAATTTTCTTATTAATAATAAACAAATTTATTATAGTTTTGACTGATTTTTATGTGCAGCACTGCTGTGTTGCTGGCAGTTTATGAGCAAACCAATATATTGTTATACATATCAAGTATCATATAAGCTCCTTTGAGAATCGTGATATGATATTTTTGTCTTCTCATCCCCCTCTTGCTAAAAGATTCATGTTTGTTTGTTTGTTTGTTTGTTTGTTTGTTTGTTTGACCAACCTATCCAACTTCAGTTTTGTGAGAGCTGTAGGTGCAGACAGCAATGAAACACTGGTCCAGTTTTAAGTTTATAAGCATTGCTTGTTAAAATGAGATTTGGTCAAGCCATGCTGGTCAAGACAATCAAAATCTGTTTGACTTGAACAGGCCACTTCTATATGTTGTACAATGATGTTGTTCTAGCGCTAAAATATTTTTTAAAAATCTGTTTTCATCAATATTGTCCACTTATGCAATAATAGTAATCCATGTATTATTGAATAATTAATTATGTTTTCATAATTGTGCTGTATTTTGTGTGTGCTCTTTTTTTATTATTTTTTTATTATTATTATTTTTAATTAGCCCAAGCCAAGCTAAAGGCAGAAGAGGCCAGCAAATCGGACGCAAAGTTCTTAAAGATGAAAGCCTGGTCCAAATCCCGCATCAGACAGCTAGAAGATGAACTGAAGAAAGCGCAGGTTAGCTATACTGATCAAACTTGTATCTGAAAGAAAAAAAAAAGAAGAAAAAAAAAAAGAATTCTAATTAAAATAAACAGGGAAGGCAATATATAGTTTAATATATCCTTTCAACACTTTACATTACTTTGATTGGTTTGTTAAGTCCTGGTTTTGTGACCATGAAAGTGAGAAAGACTTGATTTTAAAAATAAACCAAGTAAATATAATGTGTATTTTTATAAATCTGCATTAACCTTGCAAATTAAAATGCATTATATTTTTGTGGGGTTTTTTATTTTTATATTTAATGTATAATTGTAGAGTGAAATAAGGTATGTAAAAGTGCTATAGTAAGTACCCACTTTCTTCTTTTTGTTCTGCTTGTTTGACCTGCCAGTGTGGAAATGTGGCCCCTGATGTAGGCGCACTCCGTAGCCGTGCTAACGAACTTGAAGAGGAGAGAGACGAGCTGCTGTGTAAACTCGAGCAATACGATGAGCTCAAGGCCAAAAACGGTAAGAAGCAAAAAGAAAAAAACTAACCTATTGCACAAAACATCTACTGCATCTAATTATTGAAATCATTATCGCATAAAACAGTCATAACTATTACAGATAATTGTCTTTACACATTAAAAACGCATTCTGAGGTGGAACATTTTGAATGCTATTGTCCTAGAGGCAGAATCACTTTACTGTATTAAGTACATGGTAATGTGATTTACATTAATGTTTTCTGCTTTTAAAAAATTTTTGTTTTTATGATCAAATATGTTTGTCAGAAATAAACGCATACTTTAATATTTGTTTGTCTCTATATTATATATTGTATATTATATACTTAATATACGTTTCTAGTTATATTATTTGCATGTAAAATGGTGCATATAAATCTTTGGTTGGTTGATCGTGTGTAGATGTTTTAGAAGCCAAGCTGGTGGTTTATGAGGAACAGCAGAGAAAAATGCAGGCGGATCTGGAACAGGTCACCAAGAGAGCCGCCTCCCAGGTCAGATCTTTTAATTTATTCACACGGTACAGCATGTAGGCTGTATGCAGTTGCTACAATAACATGTAGAGGAGCAAGTGTGGGAAATGTGGGATCGTATCAAATGTTCATCTTCAACAAACCACATCAGTTCACACAATAGAATTCTGATTTGAACAAAGATATCACACACTGGATGTGTCTTATTGTTAGATGATGGATTGCTGAATGTTAAGGATTAGCTAAGGAAACTGATCACTGATTATCTCCTCTGCAGGCAAGTGAATCTGGAAGCATGGATGATGCTCAGAGTCAGGTGATGGAGTGGCAGGATATGATGACGATGGTGGCTGAAGCTGAAGCGGCACGAAATCAGATCCGAGAGGAGAAAAATGTGCTGGAAATCCGAATGAGCCACATAGAGGAGGAAAGAGAGGGTGAGGAGAGGGAGAGGGGATAATAATAATAATAGTAGTAGTAGTAGTAATAATAATAATAATAATAATAATAATAATAATGATAATAATAGCAGCTGTCTGAGATGGTGCCCTATGCTCTATTCTTTATGTTAATATGTGATCATTTCTTAATATGGTACGACATAATCATGGGATGACACAGTCAAAAGCATTAGCAATAACATTACATATTTAAACAAGCAGAGGTCTTACACATTGTGAACCTCCCTTTATTTCCATTTTTTTTTCATGCAAGAGTTAAAGCATGGTCCCTTATTTATTTTTTAATTTTCTCTCCACCGTCAATGAGCTGTGCATTGGCCCATCATGCCTCGTGCCCTTCATCTCCCCATCCCTCTCTCCCTCCCTCTTTGTGATTGGTTCAGCCAAAGAGAAACAGTTTCCCGTCAGTTTTGTGCATGCAGGTTTCACTCAGCATCTGTCTTCCTGCTGTACTGCTTCTTGTTTCCCATAATCCTTTTTACTCATCAATGTGGAAACAGGAGCAGTACAGCTGAGGCTGGTGTCTGGCATCATCATTTCCTTTATTTCATCTTCCTTTTTTTCCTACATGTTTTCATTTTCTATTTATTTCCTGTATCTGATGACCTCTTGTTGACCAGGCCTGGCTTGACACTCACCTGCTGTTTGACACTCTAGATGCGATATATGCTTTTGGTGTTGGTGTTTTAATAACATTTGAATAGGCATGTGTGGATAAACAATATTAACACAATATAACCACAATGAAAGGAATTGCTTTCTTTAAGAAGGACCCTTACACTGCGTTTAGAATGGGGCAGCTGTTATCTCAGTGCCCCTAAATGCACTATTTTCAGCACATGCCTATTTATAACAAAATGGTGAACTCATATTTAATAACCTTGTTAGTTGTTTAACATTAAAGTTATACCCAATTTTCACTTATTACAACTTAATATCATATCAAAGGGGGGCGCACGGTGGCTTAGTGGTTAGCACGTTCGCCTCACACCTCCAGGGTTGGGGGTTCAATTCCCACCGTGGCCTTGTGTGTGCAGAGTTTGCATGTTTTCCCCGTGCTGCGGGGGTTTCCTCCGGGTACTCCAGTTTCCTCCCCCAGTCCAAAGACATGCATGTAGTGTATGAATGGGTGTGTGAGTGTGTATTTGATTGTGCCCTTCGATGGATTGGCACCCTGTCCAGGGTATACCCCGCCTTGTGCCCGATGCTCCCTGGGATAGGCTCCAGGCTCCCTGTGACCCTGAAAAGGATAAGCGGTATAGAAGATGGATGGATTTTCACTTTTTCACTTATTAGTAGTAACATTAGTAGTAGATTTTCACAATATTGGTTTGCCATCTTTTCTTTTTTTTTTTGCATTTTTTTTTTCTTTTTCATTTAAATGGTTTTAGATTGCTTGTGCTGGGTCCTGGAGTTGTTAAATTCACATTATTAACACACACACTTGTTGTTTTTGTTTTGTTTTTTTAACCAGATTTTCCAAGTACTAATTCTGACATCACTGTTTTAATGCTATTTTTGTTGTTTTATCCTGCGTTCACACTTGCAGTGATCCAACACAACAAAGCAATCAGTGATGTTCTGTTGCTTTGAGTATTGCAAGTCGGAGCAAAGGGACAATTCTAGCACTAATCTCACAAATGAAGTTCACTGTCCTCTTTCCAGAAAATTGTGCTGTTAAATCTTGATACTGTTTTAAGAGATGCTCCAAAAGTCTGAATTTGAGGGGAAACAAGTGATAGATACCAGTTTTACATGAGAATTTCACACAATGCCAAAATTCATTGATGCATTGTAAATGGTGCATGCTTGAACAACAAGGAGCATCTGAATATATGCTTTTGACTATAGTGGATTACAAATGGCTCTTAGTTGTACACTCAGACTTTTGGGCATTACGATGTTCACTACTGCATGTTTCCTAATCTTTATATTTCATTCTGTTTATTCATTCAGTTATTCGTTAATAGTCCTCATGCAGCAGTAATCTCAGTTGACAGTTTTATTGGGAAGACCTACCTTATATCTACACTCAGTGGCTATGTTATCAGGCACAGAAAGGCACTTTGAAGGTACTAACTGTGCTATGGACCATTTTCTACTGAACGGCACTGCAGAGTTACATAACTAATCCAAACTCTGATGTATGTGTATCCTTGTTGAGTGCCTGCGACGTTTTCCCACCACATACCCCTACCTATTAATGTAGGAGGGGCTTGTCTGGAGGTGGACGGGCAACTAGTGATGATGGGCATGTAGTAAGATATTGCATTCAATTCACAAGTTGTTGATATGAATATAAAATCAGGCCTCGCTTGTCATTGAGGCACTGCCATGTGTCTCCCTTATCTCCCTTGGGATAACTTTTGAGTGTGAGACACAAATTTTCATGGTGGCCATCAACCCAAACAAAGTCAATATGCCAGTATTTTAATTGTAGTGTAAATAGAGAAAATGTTTGTGAGCAGATTGGTCAGATGATGATAAAAATACAACAAAAGCACACAGGCTGACAATTTTTGTGACTGACTCTGAAATGGCATTCTCCTGTGCGTGTAGGGCTTTAGGAATGGAACACAGCGCTGCTATGTTGTATCCGCTGAGCTAACATGTTGGCATGTGGGATTCGGCTTAACTTGACGATTGTGGATTTTATGTGGATTAAGGGCAATAAATAAACATATACATATTACTGTTTGTTTACTGAGTGTATACTGAGTGTAAAATCATTACACTGCTACTGAAGATTGCTGTGCCATACTGTGTGCTAGAAAAGAAATTCTAGCAAGAAGTTGTGATCAGAGATTCAGAAATTATGAGTCAGGAGACAGGAGGCTGGATTGATCAGATGCTCAATATTTATTTGAAAGCTTGATCTTTATCATATGTAGTGAAGCCAGAAAGTGAAGCCAGAAAGGAGTTCAGACAGAATAATTACTACTTCTGACCATGGTGTGATCTCAGCCCCATCATGGTGAGACTCAAGGAATAAATACACCATATTCCGAGACATAAGACATATTTAAGATGGAGAGTCTGAGATAAACATGAATGAACATAAAGCTTTAGCAAATGATCCTAGAATCAGAGGCAGTTAATAAAAGTCAAATATTTCTTTCGCTCGGTTTTCATGGTACCTGGACAAGAAGAGTGGCCACATTAAGCATGGGTACGGCAAAGCTCGCTTTGCAGTGGAAACAAAGACAAGATCAAATAATTAATAAGCCAAGCTGCACTGTCCTGTAGAAAAGTGTCTACTTTGTTAATCAGTGCAAATGGGCTATCATAGCATCATCACTGCACTGTCTAGATGATAACTAACCAGTGGAGATTTTCAGCACTGTAGTGACCCTGACACTAGTAGTGAGTGCTGCTCTGGTGGCGGCTCCTGGTTACTTATGGGTAAAACCAGGCTGCAATTTGTGTATAACAGATGAGTTATAGTCATTAAGTGTAACCTTTAAAGTGACCTGATAAAAAAAAGCCAATGAGTGTAGCGACAAAGTATGTGTACCTAATAAACTGTCAACTGAATGTTTACCTCAAGCCTGTCCTTTTTTTCCCCCCATCACTTCCTTTCATTAATCTTTTGATCTACTTTCTTAGCCAGACTTCACTGTTGCCACAAAACAGATGGGGATATGTTTTGTGCCGATTATTCACAATGCTACACACATACCAATTAGATGTTGATGTAAGCACGCTTTCAAAAATTTCACTTTATTATCTAAAACCCAATAGCTTTGCCCTTTCACAAAGCAGAAATTGGGAGGAATTTCCCAATGCAATCGAAGCACATTCCCTTGCGGTCAGTGTGTCAGCTTCTGGACAATGCTGCCTTTATAATTTATTCTTATAAGATATAGTGGGGGAAATAAGTATTGAATGCGTCAACATTTTTTTCAGTAAATATATTTCCAATGAGGTTATTCACATAAAATTTTCACCAGACATCAGTATTAACTCA
>JANDJT010000179.1:22391481-22410854 GCA_024331685.1 Stegophilus panzeri
TTTTTTTTTTTTTTTTTTTTTTTTTACAGTTGCAGTCAGGTTGATATTTCTTGTTCTTTTTCTAAATGACACTTTTTGTCCCTTGTTCATATTTGGACATCCAGTAATTTGCATGTGCTCTTTCCAAGAACTTTATAATACATCCTTCTAACACAGGTGACCTTCGATGTAGATGAAGGAGGTTGGCCATTTTGGGTTTCTCAGGTGTGTGTTTAGTGTGTGAGAAGGTGTGTATATGTGAGAGCAGGTGTATGTGTATTACACACGGTGTCATTTAATCTTGTGGCTTGGTTGTGTTTGTTGTACTCACTGCTCTCCTGTTTATGTTTGGGGTTTTGGTGCTTTTGAAACTAACTTCCAGGTAAAGTGGTTTTCTGCCATGACCTTCACTATTTTACAGTACCTTTTGCCTTTCAGAATGAAACTGAGAAATTGCAAGCTCAGCTTAGCAGCCTGCGCAGTCAGCAAACCAGAGATGCTGAAAAGCATCAGCTCCTTGTCACAAGTTTGAATGAACAACTCAAAGGGTAATCTTTTTATTTATTTATTTATTTATTTATTTATTTCCTTAATGCAAACATGCTAATGATATTTCTCAGCTATATTTGATCAGCCAAAATTTTTTTCACTGAAGTCTAATGTTGCCAACAAGTAAGGAACACATTTGTAGCATTTAGCATCATGCAGACTGCATGTCTAAGTCATCACACACTCATGAGTCATGATATCACTTTTTTTCTCAGCAGCATAAGATTCAGATTGGAGGTAACGGCAGAACTGTATGTTAAGAGTTATCCTTGAAAATAATGTAGTTCTATTTTTTTTTATTTGTGTATATATAGTATTATATCGGATTAAAAGCTCACAGACCACACCGTAACATGCGGGCATACTGGATGCAGTGTGTTTGCTGTGTATGGTCTAAATTGGACTACCCCTTTATTTATGCCTTATCCTGGGCAGGTTTAAATGATTTATTTCATTACATTTTATCGAATAGAACCAACTAAATTTGTTAGAAAATATCGATGGAGGCTACAAACAGAAGTGAGTGTGGAAGCAGGCAGGATTGCTCAAACTCTCTGCGGGAGTGTCCAAATCTCGCGCACATCTCTACTGGAAGCTTTTCTTACTTGTTTAGTTGGGACTTGGTTTGGGACAATTGTCGATATTATCGGAAATTTCAGATTGCGGAATTGCGGAAATTAAATGTATTTCGGAAAATATGGTGCCTGCAGCTTTAAAGATCGACAAAAATACATTGTGTTATACCTTGTAATGTGTATTTCCTGTTGGCATATTTTATACACTGTATGAATCATATGAATGCTTTTGCATTTAACCCCCTTAAAGGGGGTTAAATTAAGACCATGAAACAATGTGTTGTTTATCAGGGCTACTTCGCTATACAAGAATTCAATAAGTATCTCCACTGCTGTTCACCACAGAGCATATGCATGCATCGTTTATATAATTTTATTTACAATTTATAATTTGCTTAGATGACTTTGGTTTTATAAGCATTCCTGAACTTTTTAATGGGTTATTAATAAAAAAAAATAAAAAATAAAAAAAACAGATTAAATACTAATGCTAGTCAATAGCCACTATTCCGTTATTTTTTAATATTTTTTTTTTACCTGTAATGACATTACATGTACACGATATACACTACCGGTCAAAAGATTAGAAACATTTGTTCTTTATTTTTAAAGCATTTTTTCCCCACATTTTAGAATAATATTAGTCATCAAAGTCATCAAAACTCTGGATTGAAACAAATGGAACTATGGTAATTATTTTGTGATTAAAAAAATAAAACAAAATAATTTAATATTTTAGCATCTTCACCCTTTTTTGCCTACAATTTCCAGAAATGTATTCTTGGCATTTTCTCATCCGATTTCTCGAGGAATCCCCCTGAGATGCTTTTTTAAACAGTATTAAAGGAGTTTCCACCTATGTTGGACACTTATTGGCTGCTTTTCGGAATATTTCACTCCAAGTTATCAGTTTAAAAATATATTTTTTTGTAAATAAAATGTTAGTTTTCTAATGAAAGAAATGAATATGTTGGCATAAGTATATTTTTGTCTACAACACCGATTTCAAACATTTAATCATACACCTTCAGATCAAAAGGGTTTTAAGATCATGAGAAACATTTCAGTCAAGTGTCTGCAAACTTTTGACCAGTAGTGTAGAACGGCCCCCTCGTAGAACAATTGCATATTACACATGATCACACAAACCTAGTTGGGATCCACCACATATTGCAGCACCTCAATTTGTCACTGATGCGAGTGTATTTTTTTTATTTTTTATTTTTTAATGTATTTTACTTGCCAAATAAATGCACTTTAAATACTTCAAATTATTAATTTGTAACAAAACTTAACAAAAGTAATAAGAGAAAAAATATATAAACAAATATCCCACTGATAAAATTCTTGGAGAAATTATTAGAACTTTTAACTGCAATAAATCAAGAATTAAATGATGATGATCAGGTACAGCTTGTTTTACATGGAATATGTTCCATATAATATCATTGTTATATGCAAATACTGCCAGAAATTTTAGTTTTTATTTTGTCCCTCTATAAATTAATTCATTCTGTAAATCAGGCTGAGCAGCACACAAGAGAGTCTTGAATCATCTCTGATGGAGAAAGAGCACATACTCGCCCAAACATCAGAAAAACTAGAGCTTATCAACAGTCTGAGAGATGGACTGAAGGAGAAGGAGGAGCAACACAAAGAAGTTGCTGATAAACTACTACAGACTGAAAACAATGTGAGTAATGTTGCAGTTTTATAAGCTTTACACTTTAAATGTAAACTTTTTTTTTTGGAGATGATTAGTTTGGTTGGTTTTCTTTATCCAGCTGACTGAAGTGACCAAGAAGTGCAGTACATTTGAGAAGCAGTGCACAGAAATGAAAGCAACAGTTGCAGAGCTCATGCAGAAGCTTAATGTGCTGAAGGAGAAGGTGAGCGATTTTATTAGTTTGTATATTAACTTTATAAAAGCCCAGAGTTATATAAGCAACTGCATCTAGTTTATTCTGCAAGCTGAATGTGTCTTCATCTTAAATTAGAACTGCTGTTCATAGTAAATCAGTGTAGGTAGGCACAATAATATAGAGCCCTGGAGATGACTTAAAAATAATATTTTTTTAACAATTATTTTGCATGAGCACTGTGCTAAATCAGGTCACAAAATAGGTGGAATTTGATGATTTGAATGTTTTACTCTTTGTGCACATGTTTTTGTGTGAAAATCCCAGGAGATGAGCAGTTTCTGAAATGTGCTAATTGGCCCATGTAGCAACCAACAACCAGGCCACTGTCAAAGTCACTGAGATCACATTTTTACCCATTCTGATGTTTGATGCAAACATAAACCTATCTGAATGATTTATGGATTGTGCTGGTGCCACGTGATTGACTGATTAGATAGTTGCATGAATAAGGCGGTGTACAGGTGTTCCTAAAAAAAAGTGGCCAGTGAGTCTATATAAAAATGTAAAAGTGTGCATTTGGTTTTTTTTTACTGCTGTTGGTGGGAAACAGTGAACTACAGCAACACGGTGTGCAAACTGCAATTTTAGTGGCAGGACAAACATGGAAGATTAAAATGCTTGCTATGTCACTGTGATGTACACAGAAAAGTGTATATTGTTTTTTTCTTTCTCTCTAAGCAGACGGGTTTGTATTTCAGAAAATACAGAGTATGAACCGACACCTCATGACATTCTTTTTTTTATTATGACTTTTCAGACGCAGAGACAAGAAGCTACGATTGAATCGTTGCAGAGCGACTTGGATCAAACCAATGATGAGCTGGACAAGCTAAACACCACACATTTAGAAGAAAGAGCGCAGCTTATTCACGATCTCCAGAGCTGCGAAAGAGAAATTGACAGCCTCAAAGACATTATTGCAGACAAGGACAAGGAAATTTCAGCTCTTTCAGGCAATATGATGGAATACGCAGAGCAAATTCAAGAGCTTAAACAGGAAATAAGGCATAAAGAGGAGGATTTAGTTCGTATTGAGAGTGCTCTGGTTAAAGCAGAACAGGAAGCTCAAATCATTAGAGAATCACAGTCTTCTGACCAGCATTCCCTTAATATGAAAGTAGCTGAGCTGATGGACCAACTCAGGGTCTCGGAGAGCGATCTAAATGAGGCCCGAAAAGACAAAGAGTCAAAATTAAATGAAATTAAGGAACTGCTTAATCAACTGGAAGAGGACAAGCTCACGATACAAAATCTCAACATGGAAATTCAGAAGCTGAATGCAAGTCAGTGTGCTCACCTTACTGAATGCGAAACTCAAATTTCATCACTGAAGGAACAAATGCTCACTGCTACTCAAAAACTTCAAGACTCTGAGGATGTTCTTGCACAGCTAAAGGACACCAGAAATTCCAACGAGAAGCTTAAAGAGCAGATCATCAACCAGGAACAGACTTACGAGAAGGAGATGAAGACTCTCAAGGAGGAACGTAACAAGCTGCTGGCAGAGGTTACAAAATATAATAACGAACTTAAGTCTTTATCCAGTCAGCTTCAAGAACAGGTCAAGTGCCAGGAACAGGTCAAACTTGGGGTTGAAGAGAAACTGGAAACTATAACATCGCTGGAGGAAAAGCTTAGGAATGTGCAGGAAAAGACAGAAGAAGAAAAGAATATACTACAAAAAGAGTTGGCTGGCAAAACAAAGACTATTTCAAAGCTGGAAGCAAAGTTGAAATCACTTAAGGGTGAAAATCTAGGTCTTCAAAAATCTCTTGAGGAGAATTCACAGACCCAAAAACAACTTTTGCAAGAATCCCAGGAAAAAATGGATGTAGTGCACAACCAGAATGTCAGTTTGCAGTCCCAAGTGGAGGATCTCACCAAAGAGAATCACGTTCTTAAGCAGGAAGTTGAGAACAAGGTTCAGTCGCTGCAACAAGTTTCAGAGGAGAAAGACATGCTGCTGAGGAAAACAGCAGAACTTGAATCGCAGCATGTAGAAAATGGAAAAATGCTAGAAGACCTGATTAAAGATAAGGAACAGCTCAATGATCGAGTCACAGAGCTTGATCAAAACAAGAAGTCTCTTTCTGAACATTTGTTGGAGAAGACAAGAGAGTGTAGTCAGCTTAAAGAGTTATTAGAGAACAGTAAAGAGCTGGTCGGTCCTTTACAAAGCCAAATTGAGGCCTTGAACACTCAGGTACACCAATTCAACTGTAAAATATCAGAAAATGAGATGGCTCTGGTTGAGAAAAGTGCACAAATAGATGCTCAGCAGTGTCAAATCATGCAGCTACAGGAGAATTTGAATTCAGGACAATTGGAGAAGGATAACCTTTTACAGCAACAAGCTTCTCAGTTCATTTCTTTACAGAGTGAACTTGCACAACAGAGGGATCTTTTTTCGAAGCTTCATATCGAGTATGATTCCCTCAGAGAAGAATGTACACAACTCAGTCAAAGCCTTCAGGAGCGAAACACAGCTCTCAGTGATAAGACTCATGAGTGTCAAACCCATATAAACGAACTGGACAAGAGGAACGCATCTCTTGCTTCCCTCAGCAGTCAGTTAGGGACCATGAATGAGCTTAATGCTAAACTTGAGGCTGAAAATGGCGACATGAAAAAGTCCCTAGAAGAGATGCTTGCCAATAACAAGAAACTAACTGAAGAATTCACTCTCAGGCAGGCTAATATTATTGAGCTTCATAACAACATTCAGACACTGAGCATGCAAAACCTACAAATAAGAGCTTTATATGAGAATAAAGAGAAGGAGCTAGCTGAGTTAAGTCAGGTTGTGTCTGAAATGGATAAAAAGGTAGCAATGACACTGGATGAGAAGGGAAACCTTGCTTCTCAAATCTCAATCCTCACTGAGCAAAATAGTAACATTCAGAAAGAGCTAGATGATTTAGCAAAGGAAAGAAGCTTGTTGAATGACAAAATATCTGGGTTTGAGATGCAGCATGCAGAAAACCGTAAAATTATAGAGGGCTTGCTTAAAGACAAAGAAGAGCTTAGCAAAACAATCGAGCAAAAGCAGGAAACCATACGTGAAAAGACAACTGAATGTGAATCTCTCTCAAGACAGTTAAAGGAGAGCAAAGAGACCATAAACCACTTGAATGAACAGGTGAAGATGTCAGATTCTCAATTTAACAGCAGTTTTGCTGAAAAAGACCAGGTCATTTCAGATCTACGTAAACAGCTCAAGGGTTATCAGGACCAGCTTACTCAGCTGCAAGAAACTCTCTCATTACTTCAGGAGCAGGGCAGTGCTCTTAAATTAGGACTTATGGAAAAAGATGCTATTTTACAACAACAGTCTAAGGAGTGTTCTTCCTTACAAGGTGAGCTTAATCATCAGCAAGAGCTTTACACAAACCTCCAAACTGAGAACGAGAAGCTTAAAGGGGAATGTTCACAATTGGTCCAGGATTTGAAAGCGAAAGAAGGTGAATGTTGTAATCATACTGACGAGCTCAACAAAAGAAAGGAGTCACTCATCTCACTTAATAGTCAGTTGGCTTCCACAAATGAAAATGTTGCGAAGCTTCTCTTGGATAATGAGCATCTTAGAAGTTCTTTGGAGAGTCATTTAGCTGAAAGTGCAACACTGAAAGAGGAACTGACCCAGAAACAAGTCGAGCTGGTGAATCTTCAAGATAACATTCAGGCACTAAGTGAGGCAAATAGTACAATGAAAGCAGAACTCCAAAAATCAGTGGGAGAGATTTCCATAAGGAAAGAAGAAATCTGTGCTCTTCAGAGTCAGTTGTCCAACAGGGATGCCGATTTAACCTGTTTGACTCAGCAGCTAGCAACCGAGCGTTCCAAAGCCGAAAGCTTACATCTGGAATTGCAGCAAAAGGAAGAGTCCTTTAGACAACAGGAGACATTCTTGAGTCAATTACAGGTCAGATTTGAATCAGACGAAGATCAGATCAGCCAGAAAATGGAAGCCATTGCTGAGGTACAGAGGGATGCTCAGAACTTACAAAGATCACTGCAGGAGAAAGATGTCTTGCTGCTCAAGAAAGATCAAGAGATCGCTCAGTTGGGTGAAAAGATAACAGCAGAATTAGAGGTGTCTAAAGCACGAATGAAATCTGACATGGAGGTCATCTCTAAATTACAAGGAGACTTGCAGATGTTGTTTGAGAAAAATGACAGCCTCGTGGCTGCTTTAGCTGAAAAAGAAGCTCTGTTGAAGAATGAAGTAAGGAAGGAGCTGAGCATGAAGGCTAGTGCTGCCAAGCTTGAAGACACAATTTCCCAACTGACTTGTGAAGCACAGGGCTTATCCTCAGAGACAGCACAACTCAGGGTCATAATAGCTGAGAAAGATCAGGTCCTTCTTGACACTACATCTAAACACTCTGCAGAGGTCAGCAGCCTGAATGAAACCCTGAAAGTCAAAGATTTAGAAAATGACAACTTAAGACAAGAGTTGACCCAACTCCAAGAATCGGTTTCAGTATTGAACAGCAATCTTGGTGAACAGTCTGCAGAGGTAACAAGACTAAAAGCATCCCTTGAAGAAAGTGGTTGCACTATGATGGACCAAACTAAAGCTCTTCAGGATCTTCAGAGGAAAGCTGATGAGGCTGCCTTGTTCAAGAGTCAGTTTATGGAAAGTACAGAACTAGTGTCTGAGCTGCAGAGTCAAACTCAGGCACTCAAGGAAGAGACTGTGAGGCTTTCCATAGCAATAGAAGAGAAGCAAAGTGCCTTAATAAACCTTCAGGATAAATTTGCTTTTCAAGTGGAAGAACTTCAAGAAGCAAAGAATCTGCTGTCCCAAAAGAACGAAGAATTGTTGAACCTCAGCCAGATGATAAGTGAGCGAGATGGACAAATATACGCCCTTAAACAGGATTCGTTGTCATTACAGAATGAGATCCAACAACTGCGATTGTTTAGTGCTGTTGTTTCAAAGCAAAAGGATGATGCATTAGTTGCCCAGCAAATGAACGCCAACTCCCTGACTATAGAAATTGAGAGATTAAAGGAACAGCACCTTCAGGTTGCAGCCCAAGTTAATTCCCTGACTGAGAACCTTGAGCAAAGGGAATTGGCTCTACATGCTATTAATAATCAATACACTGCTCAGGTAAAACATACAGAACATGTCATTTCAGAGATACAAAAAATGAATGAGTTGTGCAAGAAGCTGCAAGAGGAAAACAGTTTGACCAAGCAGGAGCTAGAGCGAGTCAACAGTGAAAGGACACAAAAGGAAGAAGAGGTCCATAAATTAGTTCTGGAAAAAGAGGAGTTCAGTAGAAATTACAGTTATGAGATTCAGCGGACACAAGAACAACTGCAGCTCCAAAGTCAACAGCAGCATGGTAGCATGGAGAATATGAAGACAGAGATGGAGCAGCTCCAGGTCCAGGTTAGTGCCAAAGATGATATTATCACCGGATTGAAATCAGAAGTTCAGAGAGTTGAACAAACTCTTCAGGAGTCTGAAAAAGAGTGGCTTTCAGTTCTTGATAGGGACACACAGGCTAAGAATGTCCTTGCTGAGCAGCTCCAAGAAATTGAGCATGAATTGATGTCCAAAGATAGTAAAGTGCATGCTCTGAAACAGGACCTAGATCATTTAAATGAAAAGCTAGCTGAAGCCACACTGGCTATTGAACAAGGCTCAGAGAGACTTAAGGAGAAAGAATTGGATGCTTTAATGAGTCGTAGCAAATTAGAGGAGATTGTGTCCACCGTTCAAGTAAAGGATAGGGAGAATATTGAATTAAGACAAGCCTTACATGATAAGCAAATAGAGCTCCAGAAATTGGAAGAAAGCCAGGAGTATGCTCAGAAAGAGATATCCCGTTTAACACAGTACATGTCAGATAAAGAAATGGCTTTTGGAGAAGAAAATGTTTCCTTGCAATCCACAATTAAACAGCTGCAAGAAGACCATAAGTCTCAAGTATCTTCCTTTAAACAGGAATTAGCTAAGTTAAAAAGGGAGCTAGAGCAAAGGCATGTGGAGGGCCTAGACAATAAAAGGGATAGTGAAAGCAAGATCGCTTCATTGTCTGAAAGTATTAAAGATCTTGAAGAAAAACTCATGACAGAAATCCAGAAATCAGAAATGCTCAAAGAGACTAGTTTGAAACACAATGCACTTATCCAAAAGAAAGATGATGAAATCAGTTGTATGAGTATTCAGATCAGTCAGCAAAAAGAACTGCTCACTGCACTCAGCCAGCAGTTAAAAGTGAGGGATACATCAGTAACACAGGTGGTTGCAGCTGCCTCAAATGAAAGGATAAAACACGAGGAGCAGAAAAGCAATCTGCTTTCACAGCTGGAAGAGACAAAAGGACATCTGTCTCTTTGCCAAAGTCAAATGGAAAATACAGAATTGGAAAACAAGACTTTGGTGAAAGACAACAGTGAACTTAAAATTGAAATTTCCAATGTAACTAAAGAAAAAGAGGCCATGAAGAAAAAGCTTCAAGCAGCACTTGTTGTCAGAAAAGAGTTGCTAAAGAAAATAGAGGAACATGAAAAACAAAATGCAGAAAGTGCAGAGAACAAAGTAGAAATGTCAGCTTTGCAGGAGAAATTGGAAGGACTAAAGATGCAAATAAACTCTCTCACAAAAGAACATAATACAACTGTTTCTGATCTTAGTCAGCAATTAAAGGATAAAGACAGTAAAATCAATGAGTTATTGCTCTTCTTGTCAGAAAAAGAGCAGATCATAGTGCAGATGGAAGACAGTGCTCATTGTTTACAAGGCAGATTGAAGGAACAGGAAGAGAATTTGATCTCCACACTCCATAAACTAGAAGAACAGAGGCATTTAATTGACCAGCTGCAAATTACCAGCGATGAAAAAGATGTTGCTTTCGAGACGGAGAAGCTGAAATTGAGTGCCAAACTTGAGCAACTTGAGAAAGACATCAGCATGACTGACAGCGATGCAACAAGAGAGATATCACGTCATACTGAAGAATTAGAAAATGAGTTGACCAAGGTAAAGAAAGAGAAAGCCGAGCTGCAGAAGAAAGCTCATGCTGCATTGTTGGCCCGCAAAAAATCTCAAGAAAGTCAGAAAATATTCAACGATGAGCTTTGTGAAATCAAGGCCAACTTCAAATCTCTTCAGGAGAAGCACGATCAGCAAACACATGAATTTATGGCTGTCCAAACGAGTTATGATCTCAAAGTTCAAGAGCTGGAATGTGTACTACAGAATTCAAAATGTCTGCAAGACAAAATAGAGACCTTAGAGAGAGAGATTGAAGAAAGAGAAACATCCTTGCAGCATTTACGAGTGTCCTTAGAAACACAATCAGTGCAAACATCATCGCTTCTTGTAGAGCTAGAGTGTTTTAAACAAAACCTGGAAAATGTGAAATCTGAATTGGCTCATAAAGATGATTTACTAATCAGTTTGAAAGAACAGTCTAAAGAAATGGCAGAAAACATGATGTGTGCAAGATCTGAACTTGCTAAAGAAATCACAGAGAAGAATGATGAAATTGCAAAGCAAAAGGCTTACATCCAAACTACTGAACAGCAGCTTAAGGACCTGCAACAAAGCATGACCAAGCTGCAATCTGACAATCAAAATCAATTGGATATGCTTAATGCATCTGTTGAAGAAACACGATCATCCATACTTTGTGAAGAGTTAGAGGGTCTTAAACAGAAACTAGAAAAGGTAACCTATGAAATGGTCCATAAAGATGAACTACTGGTCAAGTTGGAGGAAAGCTCCAAAGAAATGGTGGAGAAGTCACTGTTTGAAAGATCTGAACTTGTTAGAGAGATCAGTGAGAAGAACCAAGAAATTGAGAGCCAAAAGTTATGCATTCAAACAACCGAAAGACAACTTGAGCAGCTTAAAGATAATATGACCAAGCTACAGACTGAGCATCAGAATCAATCGGCATCTTTTGAAGAGCTTAAATTGAGTTTGAAGGCAGCTGAAAGTGAAGAATGCAAGAAAAACCAGAATGACAAGGAAAGACTTCGTCAAGATGTCGTAACGACAGAGCAGGAGTCTGCCTTACAAATGGTCACTCATACATCGGACCAAGTGCAAGCTTTGCAGAATGAATTAACCGTAACTCGGCAGCAAGTTTCTGTGGAACGATTCCAGTGGCAAGAAGCAAAATCTGAAGTTGAGCAACTGAAATTGGAAATAGAAACACTACAGAGAGAAAAAGAGAGCTCCATCATGAACTTTGAAAAGTCCAAACAGGATTTTGCACAACTTGAGTCACTGATAAAGCAACTTGAAGCACAAAACAAGGAGCTTCTGATTAAGACTGCATTAATTGACAAGACGGTTGCATCAGACGATAAGCCATCCGTACCATCTGAATGCTCAAGAGTGACCTGCGAACAGCAATCCCATATTAAAGAGGCTTCTAATAATACTCTGTTAGAGTTTCAGTCTCTGATCTCAGAAAAGGAGGCACTCATATCTGCTCTAGAACAACAACTTCAGAGACAAATTCATCTGCATGAGGTAGAAATGGAAAAAATGAGAATTGAGGTCAGTGAGCGGCAACAAAAACCAGCAGAAATTGGAGAAAATAAGTCAGTAGATCAGCTAACAAAAAAACTTCAAGCTGCTTTGATTTCTCGTAAGGAGCTTTTGAAGGAGAACCGGACCATCACAGAAGAAATCCAGAAACTACATTCAAAGAATGAACATATACAAAGTGAAATGTCATCTTTAGAAAGTTTAGTTTCTGAACTCAGACGTCAGAAAAATGAACTGGAAAGTAACATATCCAAGCTGAATGTTGAAAAACAGAACCTTGCCACGGATGTGGATCGAATTCTGAGCGATAATCACAACTTATCTGCAGCCTGTGAAAGCCTTAAACTCACAATCGAGAACATCACACAACAGAAGCAAGCCTTCTCATGTCAACTAGAGTCCCTAAAAGACTCTCAGACTGAGGAGTTATCCGAATGGAAATCCAAGCATGCCGATTTGAAGCAGGAGTATGAATCTCTCCTCCAAGCTTATGAGAATGTTAGCAGTGAAATGGACAAGATGAGGCAGCTTCTTGAAGGTGCTAAGAGAGAGAGACAGGAAGCTCTTTTAAAGTCTCACAAATATGAATCTGAAAGGGACATTCTTGGAAAGCAGATTGGTGAATTAGAGGAAGAAAATGACAAAATTAAAGAAAAAATTAGAAAGATTGCCAAGTTGAAGCAACAAAAGATTGAAGAGCTTGAAGTGGAAAATGAAAAGATAAGAAAGGACCTGATGTCTTTTGATGACAAACAAAAATGCACAGTTGATGAATTAACTTTAAGAAATAGTCAGTTGGAAAGTGAAATGAAGTCCCTTCAAGAATCATCAGAGGAGCTCCGAGGAAAGATGTGTGAACTTCAGCAGGATAACCAGATCTTAGCAAAGGAACTCAGAGAAACAAGCTTATCTCTTGAGAAGTGGCACAAGGAATCGAAATCGACTGAAAGTAGTCTGCAGCTCAAATTAAGTGAGGCTCTCCATTTGAATGAAACTTTCACAGAGCAAATAGAGACTCAAAAAACAGATTTAGCAATACATACTGAGATGGTTGCACTACTACAAAAGGAAAAGTCAAATCTTACTGAGAAATTAAAACAGGCAGAGCATGAGCATGAAGTAGAAGTGCGTGAGCGAGACAAAATTATATCAGATCTTCGGCAGGTGATCGAAAGAAACACACAAGAAACCATAAACCTAAGTGAAAAGGTTACCATTTTGGAAGATGACAAATGTATGCTGCAAGAGGAACTTGAGAACGTCCAAGAGACATCTGATAAGGTAAAAAACGAAAACGAGTATTTGGAGACTGTGCTTCTAAAAAATTCTGAAAGAATTGATGAACTGACCGAGGCAGTTAATGTCTTGCAGTCACAAAGACTGCAGCTCTCAGCTCAGCTTAAGGAAGTCAAGGAGGACAAGGCAAAGATTTGTCAAGAAAAGGAACAGCTGCACTTGAAGCTTGTGAAAGAATTTGAAGAGAAGCTCAAAGCTTTGCAAAGAGGCACCGAAGGCTCTAAAAACATGAAGAGGGAACTTCAAGAGTTGCTAAAAGAAAAGCATCAAGAGATCAACCAGCTACAACAGGATTGTATTAAATATCAGGAACTGATTTTGAATCTAGAAAGGTCTTTAAAGCACTCTGAGACCCAATACCAACATGCACAGAAGGAGCTCAGAGACATGACTGAGAAGGTCACAGATTTGCAGAAGGAGAATGGGAGTCTTGAAAAAGAACTCAAAACGCACAAAAATATTCTCAACGAGACCAGTAAGGAACTATCCAGAGTAACATCTGAGAAAGACGTACTTAAGCAGAAACTTGCAGAGAGGCAAGAACGGTCCAAATTTGAGTCGGTGGAAAAGGAGAAGTCCTTGGAAAAAATGGCAGAACAGCAGCAAGCCCTTTTGAAAGAACAGCAGTCTGAGCTGCAGAAACAAATCAATGACTTGCAAGAGCAGAATAACAGGGAAGCTCAAGTTATTGCATCCTTACACAAACAAGTCGAGTCCAGAGATTTGCAGATTAAAACTCTGAAGAGAGAAGCAGAGACTAATTCGGCCAAACTAGCAGTGTTAAATGTAGATCCAAACATTAGCGATGCTACAAAGCAATGGGACAATATATTCCAAAAAGTCTTGCATGATAAGGATAGCCAGCTTCTTGAACAAGGCTTGGTTATTACTCAACTGTCAGAGGACAATAGCGAGAAAGCTAGAATGCTAAAAGATATGCAGGTTACCAACAGGAAATTGGAGGGGACTTTGAACGAATATTCGGTTGCAGCTGCAGCACACCAGAGGCAGCTCTTTGTAATGCGTGCAAGCAATACTGAACTCAATCAAAACCTTGAAATACTTACAAAACGGTCATCCGAACAAAGTGCCTTAATCGAGAGGTTAGTAAATGATAAAAGCACACTTGTGAAACAACTTGATGAGCAAAAATACTCTGTTTCCCAAGTAAAGTCCAGTCTTGAGCACTCATCTAAAATGTTATCAGACAAAGAATCTGAGCTCCTTTTAGTCCAGGCCCAGTACAGCAAACTTCTAGTTGACTTGGAGAAACAAGAAGCCATTTCATTGCACTTGAAATCTCTTATTCAGTGCAAAGATTCTGAGATATCCTCTCTGTTATCCTCAAAAGATGGGCAGTTGTCAGGGTATCTGGAGCAGCTTCAGGCTAATCATCATGCTCAATTAGCAGGGTATGAGGATAGATTAGCTGCTCTCTATACCAAGCAAGAAAGTTCTGAGAAAGAAGTGAAGGCTTTAGAAAGCAAAGTCCGAAGTCTTCAGGCCAGATTGGACAGAGGTGCTCAGGAGAAGGAACAGATGGTAATAAATGTTGACACTTTAAGGAACTCAATATTGTCTTTGCAATCTGAGAACGAACGTTTGACCTCAGAATTAAAGCAGATTAAGGAACAGGGTAAAGAAGAATCTGCTGAGAATGTGACCAAGAGCTTAAAACAAGAGATCAAAACCCTTCTTCATCAGATGGATGACCTCAATTCAGAGAATGCTATGCTCAAAGCGCAGCTCATCAGATACAGAGAGGATTTAAACCAGGTGTTATCCCTTAAAGACAACCAGCTGAAGGATCTACTCAAAAAGCAGCAGGATTCAATTAGAAACCTTGAGAACCAAAAAAGAACTGTTGAAATGCATCATCGTGATGCCCTCCTAGAGGTACAGAAGGAAGCAGAGGAAATCAAAGCCTTAAAAGAAGAAAAATTTAACCTACATTCTCAGGTACAAGAACTGCAAGACAGTTTATCGGCCTTACAGAAGGAGAGACAGGAGACAAATGAGAGTAAAGTGATTGCTGATTTGCAGCAAGCCATAGCAGCGAAAGCTTCTGAATGTAATGAACTTCAGCAAAAGTTGTTTACCCAAAAAGTGGCTGCAGATGACTTAAACAGGAGCCTAAAGGAAACTATCAAAAAGTCTGAGAGAAAATTGGTGGAGGCTGAAGAAAAATATAATGAAGAACTAAGCACTTTTGAGCGTGAAGTTAATTTGCTGAGAAACGAGAGAGAAACTGCAGACCAGAGGGTTGCAGATTTGGCCAAAGACATTATGCAAGCAGAGCAGGATTTGTCTGAAGCTAAAAGCCAAAACAAGAATCTGAAATCTCAGAATGAATCGCTTGGGAAAGCCATGGCAGCGCTGCAAAATGACCGGGATCAGCTCATCGACGAGTTCAAGATTTTACGCAGCAGATACGATGAAGAACTCAGGGAAGCTACAGCATCCATGAATAAATATGAGCGTCAGCTAAATGATTCCAACTCGGAGATATCAGCTCTAGCTACAGAAAAGAATGTCTTGGTCCAAAAGCTTCTGGCACTGGAAAGCAAAGATCCACACTCCAAATTATCGGCGCTGGTGAACGATCTTTCACAAGCAGTATCGGAGAAAGAGGCCCAGCTTAAAGAGGCATCGCTGGAGAAGAGCTCCTATAGCAGACAGGTTAATGCATTTTCTAAAGCAATGGTCAGTCTGCAGTCTGACCGAGACAGACTGTTGGAGGAACTCAGGAAGGCCAAGAAGGAAGTTGAACATGGACAGCAAACAAGCGCTGATACACTCAAGTCTATAAAATCGGAGGATTCCAATAGTCTTAGCATCAGTGTTGGTGCTCTTCAGACTGAGAGAGATGGCCTGGTGAGTCCTAGGCTGTGTCTCTGTTTAGATTCAGTACTATTTGTAGCATGTGGGCATTCACTAAGGGCATGCAAGTCTGGTTGGTGTGCTTTGATGTGGCTTTGATTTTGGATGTGCTAGAGCATGGGATTCTGTCTTTAAACTTTTTTGGTTCAAAATGACCCATTGTACATTTGAACCAAAAGTAGCTGTCCCATTTCTTCCATCTCTTGTGCACCAGGCATGGGAATGGCTTTTGAGGCCCTCTTTCCGTCAGTATTGCTTATGTAACTCATCACCGAGATTTAGTGGCGATCAACTGGGATTTGTACCCTTACAATTCTATAAAATACAAGGAGATGGCTTGAAGCCATGGGACAGAGCATTAAACAGATTATGACTGTTTTCAGCATTTTAGATTTTTTGTATTTTCTGCTATAGCTTTTAAAGACAATCTTCTTTTCCTTCCAGCTTAAGGAGGTTGTAAATTTGCGGTCTCAGAACGCCGAGCTGGTGGAGTTGAAGCAGAAATATGATGACCAACAGAGGGCGCTGCAACAAGCACACACTTACAAACAACAGTTTGAAAAAGACATTCTGGGATACCAGGCAGAGCTGGCAGAGCTGAGGTAATTCTCGGATAATTCTCTTTTCTTTTCTTTTCTTTTCTTTTTTTTTTTAGAGAGAGAGAGAGAGAGAGAAAATTCTGTCACTCTTCACTAACTGTGAAGTGTGTTCCGCTTGGCTGAAAGCAGTATAGACAATAATACAATAGGGAAGTAATTGAGTCTGTTAATTATTATTTAGTAAGAGACAATTAAAGCTTGGGAAGATTGATGCCAACTATCACGATGACTATCAGGTTGGACGATTTAAACATCTGCAGCTTTAAGAGCAACAAGAATAGTGTTGTATCTTGAAAATATTTGTTTCATTGTAATACTATCTTCAACCTGTGATAGTTAGGGGGCACAATAAGACAATGGAATGTGACACTATTGTAATTACAGTCTCACAAGCTGAACAATTACGATGTGTTCCAGGCTATGAGGCACTCTTTTCCTGCTGTCTAGAAAGCTGTAGCCAGTGGAAAAGTTAAGAATCAGGATTAGGAAGTTTCTGTTATTTTCTCATTCTGGAATCTTGCCTTGTGGTAGCAGAAGTGAATGATGAGATTTAATTATTAACCATTGCAGTGCATCAGACTTTATTAGATTTTCTAGGCCTGAGAGAGGGACTAAGATCAAAATTGTACAGTGTTAGAGACAGTATTAATATGGGAAATTAAAAGCCTTATACATTATTGCAGCTTATACAATAAAATTATTGTTGTTGTTTTGTTGTTTCAGTTTTAAGTAATGGATTTTTATATATAATTAGGATCAAATAAGGGGTAAATAAGGCATTAGCGTTTGATCGGGGGGAACTATTATATGAAGTCATAGTAATTCTTTCCTATGTTCCACAAAAGGACTATTCAGGATTTTTGTTTCTGTGACTGATGCTGGTCCTCTTTGTTAGTTAAGCAAATCTGTCAATGCTGGTGATAAATGTAGCATGATGAATATGTCCACGCTGTCCTTTCAACATGCCTGAGCGCACTACCCAGAGCAGTTTATATTTAAAGATTCGTATTCTAAAGGACAGAGCTGTCACTTAGAATAGCCTGCTGCGTCATTCTTTAAAATGACCTGTTTTTAATAAATAATTCATTAGCCCTTAGCGAAATATTGTTGCATTTTAACGACACTCAATATTGACTCCACTATGTGCTACTCATTAACCTCCCTATAGCTTTTTACCAATGAGTATGCAGTGATCTGGATGAACTGTAGTGTAGTATTCTGGTAATCTGGTAATAATCTGACTGATATCTTAATCTGAATGAAACCTCTTAATGTGCTAACCTCAACTAACTGAGGTCAGTATGAAAGGTCTTTCTATCCTATGATCAGTATGATAATCCATTAAATAGAGAAATAATCACAGTGCGAGTTTTAGAATGTGATTACCTTCACAATTCAAATTCAAATTGCTAATTTTAAAACTTTTATTAACACAACTTTTTTGAATGTTAGTTTACATTTTAACAGGACTCGCATGCTTCTTATTGTTAGGGTGTCAGTGACACTAATGACACTAGAATGACACCGACACAAAATGCCTCTGCATTTGCATGTACCTTTGGTACAGATTGTATTGTACAATGTATTGTAAATAAAGATTTTTAAACAGATCGCCACTGTTTATAGTGAAAATATCATCATCATCAAAATGAATTCAGTTACATGGAAAAAAATAATTGTATGTAAACATGGCAGTGATTGTCAGTTATTGAATGAAAATTATTGTTGTTGTTTTTTAGATTAAACAGTGTCCCAAAATACCCCCTCAATAAACTAAAACAGGATGGGTAACCATTCTTAGGATTTTACTGTTATTATCAGGACTGGACTGACTTAGAGAAACAGACATTAGTGGCACACACACACACACACACACACACACATATATACACAGTAGGTCATTAGCACTATGCTTGGTATGATGTGCAGGAAAAATATGTGTACCATTTCATGGAAGAAAGGTGTGTGTGTGTGTGTGTGTGTGTGTACAGTGACATCATTGTGTTTTTTTTTCATACCCCCAACCATGCAGGTCTGAAAAGAGCCGACTGCAGTTTGAATGTCAAGCTCTCAGGGAGACCAGCAAGGTAACATAATACAGGCCTTATTCCATACAGACAGGGAGGTCACACAGTTCTGCATATAAAGTACATTGAAAAATGTTTTGATTTTTATCAGATCAACACTAAAGTATGCTAGAACAGGGATGGACAAATTATAAATCCATTAGCTAGCACACCAGGTAGGTGAAAGCTCTGTGTGCTTGCCAAGTTACTTGTCTTGGTTCTCAGGAACTCTATTTGACCAAGCTAAAAGTGGTAGCTATCATTATATAAAAGTATGCTGAGCTAGTTAGCTACTCCAGCTCATTAATACACAAATGAGTAAATACATTTCCACATAGGGGATGAATTGTCCATGGTCAAGTCATCTGGTAATTTATGTCATCTTTGCAAGCTAATTATGAGTAGTGTGCACTATAGTTATAGTGCCAAGTCTGCACCACAGTGACAAAATTGGGGGTGGGCTTTCATGAATGTAATGTGTGTGTATGTGTGTGTGTGCGCGTGCACATGGACGTGTGTAGGAGTCAGGGCTTGTTTCAGGTAAAGGCACATCTTCAGAGCAGGTTGTACAGCTGCAGACACATCTGCAGCACTGCCTGATGGAGATTCAGCAGCGAGATATTGGCTTCCAGCAGCTTAACATCAAGGTGTGTACTCAAACCATTACACAAAAGCTCTTAATATCTGCAAAAATAACATACTATAACATATATACAGTTGCGGTCGGACGTTTGTATACACTCGTGTAATTTTGATCCTGTGTTGATTACAGAAAACCTCAAATGAATTAAAACTTGTGCACCGAATTCTTTTCTTTTTTTTCTTTTCTTTTTTTTTTTTTTTCTTTTTTTTAATAAAAGATGTATGTTGTACATGTTGTACATTGTTCAAAGAAATTTTTGAAAGCCCAATATTGCCATGACATTCATGCCCATGATGAGTGTATGTAAACTTCTGACCGCAGCTGTATACAGTTGCAATAAAAA
>JANDJT010000179.1:22435050-22456377 GCA_024331685.1 Stegophilus panzeri
TCCCACTTTTCCACTTTTCCATTTTATTACTTTGCCATTGCACTTGTTCTTATTGTGCATTGCATTTAATATATGCATTTAAACTAATCTCTGTGCCTTGTGTTGTTATTTCACTGTCATAATCCAACTTTTGGCTTCAGCGAGTGAACCTATGATCTTCTGATCTGAACAAATTCCGAACATCTAGATACCTTGACTACTCATTACTGCCATGCGAATCTGTGGTTACCTATAATAGTGGCCAGTCTTTGAGTAGCTGGTTACAACACACTATTAGCATCACATAAATATATATAAATAAGATTGGTTTCACTTTGCCCACGTTTTACATTTTTTCCTACATTCTTTTGAATATCCATGGAATATCAGATGCCACCGTTTACACGTTTGAGTGGACATGTAATACGAAGCAATGTGATAACATGAAATTAAAAATGACCTTATATGGCCATGGGCATAGTTTTTACTCAGGACAGCTGTCATTTGCTGCTATTGTCAAGCAAATGTTTGATGCCATACACAACAGCACTTCACCTTCACATGTTCGCTGAGAGTAGGTTACTGTTTGAGAGGCAGAAATTTGGCCAATAGTCGCTGCAAGCCTTTTAGAATCGACCAATTGGTGTGCGAGAAGGCGGGAATTACAGAGAGGGGTTAAAGCAAAGCAAATATGTGCACACATGATGCAGTATTAGACCATAAGCACATCATAATGAAACTAAAGCCGATTCCCAGACATTTTCTCTAATTTAGAAGTCCCGGCCGGATGCTTTTTTAAGGTCTGAAAAATAGGACGTATGGTCACCCTAACAAAAGCATTTCAGAGAACAATTTGTGTTCATTTCTATCAAATTAACTTTGTGCAAAATTTATTTGCGCATGCACCAGGAGGTTGCTCATGTGAGCCACGACTGGCAAGAGAGAACCAGAACTATAATCAAGCAGCTGTCTATATTGTGTTATGTCAAAAGATTAATTTCCTTTATTTTAAATAAAAAAAAATTGTAATCCTGATAGTATTCCCATTTTTTACAAAATGTACGTGTAATCTGATTACTTTGTTGTCTGAGGTAACTGTAACGGATTACAGTTACCCGTTTTTTGTCTCTTGATTACATAACGCCGTTACATGTATTCCATTACTCCCCAAGCCTGCTAATAACTGGTCTTGAGCTGCAAAGGTTGAATGAATATCTCATACCTCTGCAAAGCCTTCTGTAACATACAGTAATATCAGACAGTGTCAAACATGTTAGGCAAGGATCAAACACAATAATAGAAGACACAGATGAAAGGCCCAAAACTTACACAGATAATGATATTGTTAAGTCTTCACAAAGAGAATCAGTGAACATGTGCTTTAAATAATCTATAAACAGGATATGAGAAATAACCAAGGACAAGTCTTTAATATTCAGACAAGGGGGCCCTCTGTTGATGTGGGGGTGAATTGTCCCTGATAAATGTGAAGTATGAATATAGCACACCCACCTCCTCAGTCATTTGCCTTTTCTCTGTCTCTTCTAGTACTTTCCTCAAATAACAAAATTAAAATTTCTTGTGTAGAAATTGAAAATGTTTTTGTACTGACTCAATAATGCAGAAATTGTAAAATAAATCTGTAGCAAAAAAAATGTATTAAAAAAGGGTGCCTGAGACTTGCAAAGTGTTATAAAACATATTTGTTTTTCCCTTTTCTCCCTAAATTCTTAAAGCAGTCACTAAACAAGGCTTGAAGTGAACGTCATCCATTGTTACAGGAAAACAACACAAGCACTGTGGCAGAGCTTTACCTGAAAGTGCCCTACCTTCTTGATACATGTTTCAAACAGTAAGCAGCATTCAGTGGTAATCATGGCAGAGGAAAGGGCAGATTAAGTGGTCAGTGGTAGGTGATTTTTCTATTACTTGAAATACAACATGCTTTTAGTAGTCACCAGTTAGTAGTCTGTCCAGAGTGTCCCCTGCCTTGTACCCCGAGTTCCCTGGGATAAGCTCCAGGCTCCCCCATGACCCTGTGTAGGATAAGCAGTACAGAAGATGGATGCATGGCATGTTGGAGCTCATGCCTATAGTATATCTATACAATATCTACATACTATATCTATTCAAGTGACTGTTGAGTACTCTAAATGTATAGGAGAGATGGTATAACTGTAATATTCTTTGGGTACAATTGAGGTAAATTGAGTTACATGACTAAACAATGGTTTCAGTTACAGACTTCATACTTTCCACATAACATCAGGCATGTTTACTTTTACCAAGTGCAAGTTTACTGATGTCATCATCGAGTTCTGTACAATTTCATTGAAACCAAAAGGAGTCTCATATTACAGTAAGCTTCACAATGGTAACGTTGTGTGCATCAGTTGTATTACCACACAAAAGTACTGTTAACTTACATCAGATAATAAATCTAATTAAACCGCAATACATTCGTTACTCTATGTGATATACATTTGAGTACCTTAGAAACTATAAATAATTACAGATCATTGGATCATTGCACACTTGCCCACACAGAACAGTCATCAATTTAAAGATGTACTGTGATTGATTGAGCATTCATAAATCTGTTTGCTTTTGTTTTCACTTGTTAAATTATTCTTTTTTTTTTTGTTAAATAATAGTAACCGTGATGACTGTGGTAGAGTATATGGTAAATATGGTTTACCTATAAATCTGTGATTTAAAAAAGGACAATCCTTTATGAGCTCTGCATCAATTTCAATTCATCCTTATCTGTATACAAGCATGAATATTAGTGGGTGTGTTTTTTCTGTGTCAGTGCTGCCACATTTCTCTACTCCTAACACTCTGAGACACCTCCAATGCATGACGCAGTTTTGTTACAATAGCCACTAGGGATGCAACAATACAGTTAGCCCACGGTTCAATACATACCTCGGTGTTTTAACCACGGTTTTCGGTTTGTTCAGTTCCTATGACTTGGCACATCAGTGTGTTTTTTTGTTATCTTATGCTTAGGCGACAGGAACAGTAAGAGATTAAGGAGAAAAAAATACTATTTTTTAATTGCAATGCTCTTTCTTTATTTTACTTAAAAGCAAAAAAAAAAAATCCATTTGTACACATTCCTAGTGTATTGTATAATGTAAAATAAATATATATAAAAATTAACACTGGCAGCTCTGGTAGCCCATATACAAACTGAGGAACACATGAATTCCTCAATTTTAAAAATAAGCATACATGTAAACATAAATTGACCATTTCAGGTAAACATACCTTTACTTCAGTAAACATAAATTAACCATCTCAATTCAACTTACCAGTACTCCAGTACAGTATCCTTCATTCGGAATGTTAAGTGCAATAGCCTATCACTTAGGTCAGCTATCTATTCCTGTATTTTGAGGTTCTTCTATAAAAAGATAAGCCTGTCAACATTCTCTGCAGCAAGGCGAGAGCGGTTTGCACTTACAATGTCCACGGCAGTGGAGAAAATTCTCTCACTTGCAACAGGGGGTCCTGGGACACAGAGGTGTCATTGTGCAGCTTCTGCTACATGGGGGAACTTGCATTCATTTGTTTTCCACCACATGAATGGATCAGCATCTACATGAATATTGTCTGCTAATTTGTATGTGGTGACTTCCTCCTCAGTGATCTGAGGAAAGGGCCTGGTCTGTTGTTTCTTTGTTCTGAAAAGCTCTCCAAACACCTGTGACATTGCTGTCTTCTTCTTGGGGGGTGCATTTTCTTCCTCTGTGCAGGGCACAGGATTCTGTACTAGTCCCAGTGTATCAAAAATCCTTTAGTATAATTACACCTCCCCCACACAGATGCACACACATGCATGCACAGCTCAGAACCACAACCATATCCAGTGTAACATATCAGAAATGTGAAATTATTTTTATTTGTGAAAAGGATACAAGATATGTCACAACTAGTGATGGACTGAAAGGAAAATTCTGGGCCGAAACCGAAACTGAAAATTCAGGATGCACTTGGCCAAAAACCAAAAAATAATTTTTTTTAAACCCCATTTTAAAATAGTTTTTTGTATACCTGTATTAATATTAGACTTTTTTAATTCATTTCATGAATTTAATGAATCTGAATTTTAAAACTATAAACCAATAAAATGATCACACCAAAACAAAAACAATATTAAATATATTATTCTTCATTCATTCTGTAACAAATGTAACATATTTTTTTAATCCAATTATCCAAATAATGTAAAGTTCTAGAAAACTAATATGCAAAACAGCAGTCAAGTAATGAACTAGGTCTCTATTCTGTTTATGTAAACGTATTTCCACATTAATTTAAGATTACTGAGCAAAACAACAGCGCAAAACATCAGCGCAAAACATCAGCAATAAAACTAAAACCACCCTCAAACTGTAAACAACAGATGTGGCCTCAAGTCAAGAGCAAAGTTTTGCAGGGCTACATGAATTTTAATGTAATTGCTATACACATAGCAAATTAGACTGCTTTCTATTTAAGCAAAAGTGGCAGGTTTCTGTTCAAGAACAAAAGTTGCTCAGCTTTCTGGCAGGAGAGACGTTTCCTCTTCTCAGCAAGAACATGAGATGCTGCACTGAATAGTCTCTCACTCTCTGTGCTGGTACTCGGGGCAGATAAACACCTACGTGCAATCCGCGCAAGCAATGGAAAGCGTAGCTGCGCTTGTTGTGGCGCTGCTGTGGATCAGGCTGCTTTCCTGTAGAATCTCGTCAAACATGTCAGAAAGTGAGCGAGTTTGCGCCTCATCACTGGTACGCACCCGTTTCTCTGGCACACTTTGCTCTGTGCTGTGAGTCGATCCTTCAGCAGATGCATTCATCACCTCCAGCTCTGCCTTTATCATTTCCCATGTATGCTGCTTTTTCTCTACGTCAAAATAGTGCTCTTTAAATCGTGGATTTAGTAATGTTGCAATGCAACGTTAGATTGAGAGTCAAATTTGAGCGCCGAGCATTGAGGGGCGGGGCGTAACGGCATATAATTTCGGCTCATATTTTCGGCTTTTTTTCTATTTGGGCCAAAAACTGAAAATGCCATTTTCGGCAGCCAAAATTTCAGTGCATCCATAGTAACTACCATCTATATAGAGATAAAACAATCAAAATCAAACACGGTTAACGGAAAACATAATCATATAGTACCTGCTGTTCATGCTCCAGAATTTCTCGTATGATATTCCTGTAGGGTTTATCTCGAGAGTCGTCATTAAGGTAAGGCAGGGATTTAAACCTGGGTTCCAGGGCTGTGGCCATTCGGAGGTAATCATGAAGATTAGGGTCAGTGTACCTCCTTGCCAGGTCATTTGTAATGGCTGTTTTGGCTTCTTTGACTGTTGCACTGTCCTGGTCTCCTGGTGCCATGGATTTGAGAATCATCTCTTTCAGAGGAAGGAGCATCGATATAGTGGGGGTTGTTTCACTGCTCATGAGAGTTGTCACTGTTTTCAGTGGTTTGAGGAGCTGAATCAGTTCTGCCAGTTTCTGTTCACTGTCATTGTTATGTTCTTGACAGATGCCTTCAGACCTTTGTCCAGTAAGGCAGGCTATTGTTCTGTGTATCTTTCTAACATGTCGTACTGTATTCCACCAAATTGTGACATCATGGAGTAACTTGTGTCTGGGCAAGTTTAATATATGCTTCACAGTCAAAACATGGTCTACTTTGGTGCTATGGTTGCTATTTTTCTGACCCTCCCCAGGAGGCAGGACACCGTGTTGACTGACACTGCTTTCTTGGCTGCGAGCTTTACAGCATGTGCAAAGCAACTTATCTGTGGCCCCAGCCCATCAGCTTCATGATTGCATTCACAATATTTTCAGCATTATCTGTGGTTACTGGGAGTAACATGTTTGGCCTCCCCAACTTCCATGTATTCACTGCATTTGTCAACTCTTCTGCCAAATGAGCGCTTGTATGTATACAGGGAACAGGTTTGGAGTACTGCAGTTTTAAATATTGCAGTTTGAATGGGTTTCAGTGGGGATATTTTTACTCCATAAGGTCCTGAGTGTAACTATTTTGTGTATCTAGTTTAAAACAGATTCATGAAAGCAAATGAGGGTTGAAATATTAAAATTCCAATTCCAATACACACCTTTTGCTAAATTTATGCTGTTTGCATTAACACAGACAAAATTATTATTTTTTTAAATAATTAAAAAGACAAAAATGTCCAGAAGGACACACAAGGGTTAAGATATTTTGGAGCACATTTCCTTCAAAATTAAACTTCTCCACTGCATCTTCAGTGGCTCTGATGCTGGGAGTACTTGAAGACACTTATGTTCATTCTTACAGCCAACAACAGAACACTTACAAAGCTTACTAAGCTGAGACATTCTTCTTATCACTGTAGCTGGTCCAGCACAGAGAACATGGCAGACTGTATGCAGCTCACTCAGGGGAGGATCTATACTAATAGGGCAGAGTCCCTGGGCGGGGCTTGTTACAACATGACGTCACGTTAGGGCAAAAATGAAAATGGCTGATTTTGAGACATTGTTTATGATTTATTAGGAATATAAACAGGAGTGGGTTTATTTTTTACCATTGTAGGGTGCTTGTGTACACACACTGCCAACAGAGATTTATGTTCAAACACCATTTAAAAGTGAATTTTGCATAATAGGTCCTCTTTAACCCATGATCCATTCAAGTGACGATTGAATGCTTCCTGTTCTTCTGAGACAATGGGTCCAGAATAACCTTTGATGAGCCAAGGCAGAGGTGGATAAGCTGGATCTCCTGCCACTAGCAGAGGCACCTGGACTCCTTACACATCAATTGTAACATGAGGGTGTCTCTGAGTAATACAAATACAGCAAAGCTCATTTACTGTGCCAATCAAAAGATTTAACACACCTCATTTGGGCTATGCATGTTTTCATTATTTAAACAATTTGTTCTTTAAATGGCAAATATTTCAGCTTCTATATATGTCAAATTTCTTCCCATTGTTATTAACTTTAAATCTTTTAATACCTCAAGTTACTTTCAAATTACTTTCAATGTATAGTTCAGTGATATTTAGAATGGTAAGATATTGAACAACAATCTCTAGCTTGTGTTAATCATTACGACTGTGCGTGTAGCATTACTCGTACTGGTAATTGAATCCAATTGCTGAATGGTCTTAACTAGGTTAGGCTTACCTGAACAGATCTGACGTTGCGAGCACAGCTGTGCCACGGGCACTTCCAGGCGTGCCAACACAAATATCTCGTATCATGCACCTGTCATCGACAAGTGCCTGGAGAACAATAGATGGCCACCCTTTGCAATTAATATAATCATGGTAGCCATCCATTGGTGGAAGAATAGAGATGTGCGTGCCATCCAGGGCACCGTAAAACTGTGGCACAAGATGGCACAAGGAATGACTGCATGCTATCTCTCTGGCCTCCGCTATATTCAGCAGCCTTATATAACTCTGCATTCATTTTTCTTTTTACAGTAAGCTGGCCAATTTCAATGAATTGTTTCAATACTCTCGGCATTTTATAGATTTAAGGATGTGGTACACAATTTGCGATATACACAAAATTAGGTATGGAAACTGCTCAAGGCCAGATTTCTTTTGCGATACACCAAAACTTATGCAACAATTTGTTTGTTTTTTAAGGATGATATCATCACACACCATTTTATCGGTAAAAGGCCAGTTGGATGGAAACAAGTGGGAGACACTAAATATCACAAACTTTTTTTACACATTGTCACATTGTCGATAACAGAAAAATGCAAAAAAAAGTGGATGGAAACTTAATAAATTGTACCACAGGTCATGCCCATGCTTACTCATAATCTTGAAAATAGAATTAATATGCAAACTCTATACTCAAACTGGGATGGTGGTCCATATTTAAAAAAAAAAAAAGAAAAAAAAAAAGGGAACAGAGTGTGTCTTCCAGTTATTGAGAAAATACACTCCCCCACCTCCCAGGCAAAATCTATGCCAGGGTTCTTGGAAGGAACAAGAGAATAGTGTGGGTTCCATCCAGGCCATGGAACTGTGGACCAGTGCTTTATCTCACCTAACCTTAGTGGGTAAGAAGTATGCTCATCCAGTTTACATACGGTTTGTGGACTTGGAGAATGCCAGTGATAGTGTACCTAGACATATGTTGAGGGAGGTACTGCAGGAGAAGGTTAGAGTGATGTCATTACTGTCTATATAATTTTTGAGAATATCTTTCAAATATTGCATCGCTTCTGAAAAAAAAACCCTATCCATTTATTTAGATAAGTCATGCACTTGCAAATTTTACATGTTGTGCACAGTTAATCACAGTTTCACATGCTTTTAAAATGCTCCTCTCTTATAATCTAATGTGATGGAAAACTTTTTGCAAGTAAAGTTTTTGCAAGTTGAGCTTGTCAGATACCATCAAACTGAATATCAGTGATCAATTGGTGTGGTGAATGTTTGGAGTATGACTTCAGCTGTCCAGAATGTGTGCACAGATGAGAAGATGGTAATCTCACATCTACCTGAGATAAAATAGGATAAAAGAGAAAACACAAACTACATTTGCCCATGATTGAGAGGGACAATTAGCTGTACTATGCCCACATAGAGAAATCTACGTAGAAGCTTCTCCATAATTAAGTGCCTAATATGCACAAGAGTAGCTTGTCCTCAGACATGTCACCAGAGCTGACCAGTACAGTAACATTTGCAGTGATAATATATATGCAGTGTGTGTATGTATATATATATATATATATATATGTGTGTGTGTGTGTGTGTGTGTGTATATATATATATATGATGAGGAATAGAGAAGGCCTCTCTAATCCTAATATTACAGCTGGCAAGGTGAAAGGGCCCACAAAAAAGTACTGAAGGGAAAAACCAAAAATAAATATGAATTATAATAGTGTTAGAACAGTGTTTTTGCCTACACAAAGATTGAAAGGCAGGACTCCTCCATGCCCACTGCCAGTCAAAATCGAATTTGGCAGTTTAATGCATGCAAGTGCTCAAATACAATTGCACATTCTAATACAGTATAAATATAATTTTACGTGCACAATTTTTCCAACCCATATTACACACACACATTATTGATTATGGGTGTGATATTGCTATCTTCATGCCATAAATGTAAACAAAATTGAAGACATTTTTCTTTTTATCTAAGGACATGTAGGTTGTGCTTGTGACCACTATGTGGCAGTATTTGTTCATTATACTCATACTTTGGAAATGCATATTCTGTACTGTTTGCATTGTAAGTGGATTGTGAACAGGTCAAGAAGAATGAAAGGATGCTAAGCTGGAAGTTGAAGATGGATAGAAAGATGGGGGTGAGCATTTAGAGAAGGAGGGATAGAGAGAGGGAGGGATAATGAGCAGGGAGAGGATGGATGAAAGGATAATGAGGAGGGAGGAAACAATTAATGGAGAGCATGTAGAGGCTTCATCGTCTTCCAATTTGTTTGACCATTTTATGCAGATTCAAATAAACATTAATTCTTTCATTCATCTTCAGTAACAACTAGATCTAGGGTGTTTAGGATAACTGGTTGTGAGGCGAGAATACACCCTAGATGGGACACCAGTCTATCAAAGGGCATCATGTACACACATGTGCATACTCTTTCACACATAGAAGCAATTTTGAATAGCCAGCCCACCTATCAGCATGTTTTTAGGTTGTGAGAGGAAACCGGAGGAAACCCATGTGGGAGAACATGTAAAACTCCACCCAGGCAGTAACCTGAGCTCAGGATGGAATTGTGAACCCTGGAGCAGTGTCACTATGCTGCCCCAAATAAAACATTAGGTATTAAAGTGCTCTCTTTGCATCTTTAGCATTGTGATTGAAATTGGTAGGATAGTTGTTACCCAGTTTACATACATTACCCTTATGTCGCACCACAACAGTGAAAAAAAAAAGATTCTGGAAATTATCTTCACTTGTTTCCTTAGACTCCCCATTTTGGAACACAGTTCGCTATTACTGACTGTAACATTAATATTATATTGAAATTTAACCTGTCTTTATAGGTGTCCTTTAATTAATGACCATTTAGAAGTGGCCTTTGAAGTAACTGTTTCAATGATTACAAATGGCCATGATGAGAATCCTTTCAAATTTCCTGGGCCCAGTTGTTCAAAAAATTGAATCTGGATCAGAATGATCCGGATTTGAAAATCCCATGTTTTGCTATCCAGGATTGAGTAATCCATCTTACTTTTGTGTCGGTTTTTCAAAGCTACATTGGACTGGATCACCCTGATCCAGATACAAACCTTTCAAGAGTACCAAATCCAGATTACTAGTGCTCTAAATCTGACTACATATCACAATGTAGGCTACTAGCTATGTTACGAACAACAGGTAGATTAGCCAGCATGGGGTCACTTTGAGTGTTTTTATTTGAAGAGACAAAAAACAGCATAATAAACAATACAAACATCCCCTTCCTTTTTCAATTTCTTTAAACAGTCAGACCCGCATCTGACCCACAACAAATAAATACAAACAAACAAATATACATTATTCACAAATAAATTATGGATATTTTGAACACTTTTTTTCATAAAAAGTCTAAATGTCCAACAGTTAACAAAACAAGAATGTTCAAAGTTCTTCATGTGTGGAGAGCATTAAGGGATGCAATTGTTAGAAACTACTTTTGACTGGTTCATCTCTGATGATTGTGTCATTGTAATTAATATACAGTGACAAATGACAGTTAAAATTAAATATATTATTTTTGTTTGATATTGACAGCTGTTTGAGGGATTATTTATGGGAACAATATCTTTTTTTTCTTTTTTTACTTTACTGTACTGAAAGGCAGTAGCCTAATGTATACTTTATCTACTTTATCACTGTAACGGTTAAACAAATCCGTGCAAAATATAAATAAATGTATATACTACATGATACAAATATTGTATTATTTGACCAGTTTTAAAGTTTTATTACATTTTGCTCCTGAAATCCTCCCTGAATCAACTATTCTGCTCTGATCAGGATAATCCTGATTGTTTGGATAACAGGTATCCCAATCCTACTAAAAAGTTTTGAACAACACAGACTGAAGGTTTGATCCAGATCAAAAGCAAGATTGGATTACATGATCTAATCTGATTTTAGAATCCTTTTTTTTTTCTTCTTTTGAACAACCCATTTTCAAGATTTGATCCAATCCAATAGCCGAAATCTGATCAGATTTCTTTTGAATAACTGGGCCCTGGTTTCAGTTATTTCATCTTGACTGCACCATAGATCTCATCGGAGGAGCTCCCTCACCGTAACAGAGAGTAAATTTATCCCTCCTTTTATGTGTGTCCTTGTTTCATGACTATGATTTATGATATCTGCTGGAGGGAAGCATTGATGATGTAGCAGAAAGAGAGAGAGAGAGAGAGAGAGAGAGAGAGAGAGAGAGAGAGAGGTGAGGGATCATCATGAGGAAAACCATTATTTTTATTGCATGCATCAGAAAACCATGTGAAACTTCTGACTTTCTACCTTAATTGTAAATGCTTTATTTCTTGTGAGTTCACTAGCTAGCTAATTATCCAGCTGTCACGATCAGATATCTAGCTAGAGTAAAATAACACAGTTCCAGCTTTCAAGTGCAAATGGGATTCAGAGAAAATGAACTATGGAGAAAGGATGGATGGTTGTGCCCCTTAACTCAAACCCTTTTTTAAAATTATTATTAATAATAATACTAGGGAGCCACTGGCTTAATAATTAACACATTTGCCTCACACCTCCAGGGTTGTGGGTTTGGTTCCCACCTCCACCCTGTGTGTGTGCAGAATTTGCATATTCTCCCTGTGCTTTGAGGGTTTCCTCCAGGTACTCTGGTTTCCTCCCCCAGTCCAAAGACATGCGTTGTAGGCTGATTGGCAGCTCTAAATTCTCTGTAGTGTGCCAATGGATGCATGATTGTGTGTGGATTTACTTGTGCCCTGAGTCCTATGGGATAGGCTCCAGGCTCCCCGTGCCCCTGTGTAGAATAACAGAAAATGAATAGATGGATGGATGGATGAATAATATAATTATTATAATAATTATTTATTTATATGTAACTTTCATGGTACCCAATGACACTGTACAGTTGCATTTTATTTAACACTTGTTTAACCAACTTCGCTCAAGTAATGGAACAAACTTTAGGATGGGCACGATGTTCATCCAATGAAATGAATACTGCTGAAAGTTCTCATTCAAAATGGGTTAGAGTTCATTGGCACATAACAGGTCAAAATCATATGACCCCTGCATATCATTTTGTGTGTGTGTGTGTGTGTGTGTGTGTGTGTATGTGTGTGTGTGTGTGTGTGTGTGTGTGTGTGTGTGAGCGAGTAAGTGAGTGAGTGATGATCATTGGACGATTGCTGCATTGAATTCATGTTCATGCATGATTTTTTTTCCCCTGCTCTGCCCTATATAGTGTCCTAGTTTATAATGAGGTCTGTTTCAAGTGAGGAGAGGAGCAATCATTTGCTCTCTCTCTCTCTCTCTTTCTCTCTCTCTCTCTCTCTCTCTCTCGCCTCTTCTTTACTGTCTTCCCAGCCTTCTGTTCTGATGCTGTTTTATAATTTTATATGTTCAATTTTATTCTGTGGAACAGCTATATATTAATACAGTAATATATCGGAGACACTGAGAGTCTAACAAGAGGAAGAAGACCCCATCTTTCCCCATCTCTGTCATCATTATTAATGTTTACGATTAGTTTACTAAGGCCACTTTGTCAGGAAACCGTGTACACTGCAAAAAAAATATAGTAATTGAAGATTTCGTGAATATAGGCAAATGTATTAAATATTTCTTATTGTGAGATTATTATAAATATAAGATTATTCAGCTCTTTTTTAGATGTTTTTATTTAGATTATGTTAATGTTATGTTAATGTTTAGATTATTTCAAGATTGAAATTATCTTTTTCTGTTGGCAGATAATTTAGCTCTTTCCTAAAGCATTTATTCTTAAAAAAAAAATGCTTAAAACAAATCTGCCAAAAAAAAAAAAACAAGACTATTTCAAGCTTGAAATTAGTAAAACAATGTCTAGAAATAGGTTTAAAAATGTTATAGTTGATTTACTGTAATTTTTTAATATTAAATACTAGATAAATATGATCATATTTAAGATATTTTCGTTTGCTAAGATGACTTTTTGTTTTTGCAGCATAAAGAAAAAATCACAATCAAAACCGTTTCAAAATTCTTGTCCCGGACTTAGCAACTAGCTCATTTCCATCTGCAGTACCAGATAAACATAATGATAAATGTGACACAAAACCTCTAAAATTAGTCACAGTTCAAACCCTGATCAAACAAATTTGTAATCTCCTTACTGTATGTTTGATTTTGATTTGCTTTCTCACTGTTCTGTTATTTAACGATTCATTATTTATGTTATTTTAAAAGTTCTGGGTTTTTTTTATTATTATAATATTTTTTTATTAATGGACCAATGATCCAACTCCCAGCAAAACAAAATTCAGTACATCCTGGCCCTGCAAATAAAACTCTATCGATCTATCTAACTTACCATGGGAGAATTTGCTTCAGGGCCAGAAAAGAAAATAGCTGAATTTTTTTAAAGTACCATTCCTGCTTAAAAAAAAAAGAAAGAAAAAATATCAGATATAAAAATACTCAGGAGTAATATAAAAATGCCTGTAAATGGTAGGATATACAGTACACAGTATCCTTTTTGTGGTTAACACCTGATATTTGATCAGTGACTACTCGTCCCTATATGATATCTTCTCTACTGTACCACTTTCTGACAGTAGGAACACACTGTACTGTACTGATATTAGTTGAAGCAAGAGTCTTGAAGAGAAATACTGTATTGTTTAGGATCTGTATTCGAAAGGTGGAGAAACAGAGAGAGAGCGCGTGCACAGATGCAGTGAATGAGAAATGTCTTTTCATTAAGACTTTTAAGCAACCTTAACTCATACATTACAGCTGGTGTAGCAACAATTTTAGATATTTTTTCCTCCCTGTCTACATCTACAAAGGGAAATAATATTGTTTTGTATTCAGGTGGCACATCAAAGCATTGATGATATATTACCACATGTAATCTATTGGCATTTTAGAGGAATATGACATTTGTTTGTTGGACTGAAGGACAATAAAATGGCATGGTTCATCTGAACCAGCAGATGCTACTTTACTAATTCAGTTTTATGTACATTTACCTGAAGATTTTATTCAAAGCAACTCACAATTGAGACAGGATACAACTGAGAAGTTGAAGGTTAAGGATTTTGCTCAAGCAGCCAACTAGTGCTGGGAAATTACAACCGTCTGATCAATAGCTGAAGGCCTTAACCATTGTCCCAATTTCATAGGGGTATTATGTTATATACTGAAATTTGGTATGAATTGGTAATCAGTGGATAATGCAGGTAAAGTGTTAAAGGTGTTTAACATTTAGAAGATGATTACAATAACAACAAACCATATGCTATGAAGGCTTATATCAGTAATGTCCTGTTCAGTGCACCTTTAGAGATGGGGTTATTTGTGAGAATGCAGAATCATACAGTGGGACTATTAACAATAAAGGTAATAGTAGCCATAGAAGAAGATGAAAAAGCTAAATTTACAGTTATTTATTTAGCACAAACATGTATCCAAAGGGACTCATACGTGAGGCAGAATCCAAACCAAATACAGAATTTATCTGTTTGTTTGTCAGGCTATAAGAATTGGTCCACAATCAGTCTCGAGAGTTGTCAAGTGTGACAGAAACTGGATGGTGAGTAGAGGAAAAAATAAATAAATTTTCTTTTCTCTCTGCAGGGGAGACAGATGTTGCTAACTTTCATGACCCATGGGGTAAAGATTTATGGCATGTTTTCAGATAGCATGGGAATAATATTGCAGTTGGATTCATACTGATGCATGACAATCACAATGACATGAGGATAATTTCCAGACCCTTTTTTTTTACTTGTTTCCCTTGCTCACACAGATGAGGTTAACTATCTGCAAAGAATGGGATATTAAATGGGTATGAGTTCTGTAAAATAAATCAAATGATCTGTGCAGAGGAGAATGGAACAGCACAAGCACAGGAACAAGCTCCATTCATTAAGAACATTAAGATATATTCTTCTTCAGAGCAGCTGCAGTATTCGTGCAACATAAAACATCAAGGAAAACTGACCAAACTGTCACGCACTTCCCACTCATGCGACTCTCATGGATGGCACCAGCCCCAAACTTTTTTCACCATTATCAAAGTGTTGTAATGCATGTTGCTTTTAACAAAACCCTTCAGAGCTGCTTCCCACTCTCTGAACTTCTCACAGTTACCCTTTCTAAAAGCAGTGATGTTTTTGGCCTCATATCCATAGACTGTATATAAATTATTATATTCAATCTGTTCACATGTCTCTGCAGTGTGTTCCTGTCTTGAGTTACTGCTGATTGCCATAGTGTTATGGGTAGGACCTGGCTAGTGCAATACGAAGGGGAACAAACTACATAGCTAGTTAAAGAGAGCCTGAAAAACCACCCACATACTTGTGTATAAATTGCATGAAGGCCCTGAAGAGTTAACAGTGAAATTGAAGGTAAGTTGAAAATTGCAGCTATTACCAGAATAAGAATGCAGACAGGCAAGTGAAACAACAACAGGAAGAGCAGAGAGAGACAAATGACAATGGGGACAGACAGGAGGGAAAAGTGAGTGATAGACCTATCATAGAGACAGAAACACTGAAATCTGTGTACATGTAAAAGTATATCAGTGTTTGTTTGTTTGTTTTTTAAATGATTTTGACCAGTATTTATTTTGTCCATAGAGTCTGCAAACTGTCAGAGGTGTTTGGGATGGACAGCATAAGCAAGGGGCAAATTGGATCTTATGAGGTGGGTAGTGCTGTATTACATCACCATTATGCAATTATTTATAATTTCAAATGACTGTACTAGAGCTCAACACTCTTTGCAATTAACTCTAACCTGTGCCTCCTATTATGTTCCTAATTACTCATGAAGGATGTACATTTAGATGGAAGCAATGTGGAATACTCAGAGGAGATCATTTAAAGAGAGGACATGGCCTGACAGGGAGATTGAGAGATAATGTGTCAAACAGTTGAAAGCTAGCATTGCTAACAAGAGAAGGCCAACATGAAGCTAATGGATACCACAGTGTTTGCAGTGTAAACAATGCACTCACAGTGGTAGAATTGAAGAAAAGAAACGAGAGGAGGCTATTTCAGCTTTGGATGACAGGGTACCTGTAGTTAAAACCTGTAGTCACAAGTTGCTACTGTAAGTGGATATCTCCACATGTCCATACATGTGGTCCGACAAGTCTCCAAGGCGAGAAGAAGTAAGCAAAAGATGTCTATTTGACAATGATATTTATTGCCAAAACTGCAGATGTGTCCACATGTGCCACATGTGCCCAATGCACACAAAAAGAGTTATCCAGGTAATTCTCACTGCTGGTGTTTACGAGGGGTTGCCATGCTTTGTCAATCACAATTGTTTCTTCTCCCAGGCTTGCTTTGCCTGATAGAGAGAGAGAGAGAGAGCTCAAAAGTGTGCAATAAATCAGTCAACGGCATTGCATTTTCAGAAATAAGGCCATTAATCAAATAGAACAAGTAATAGATTACATCAGCTCAAATCAAGGTAACTCTGTTCTCTTCCACTGAGCTCAAAGACAAATGAACTCCACTTAAATCAGCTAAAATAAACTGAGCTCAAATAAAATCCAAATTCAGTCCAACCTGATTCAATTAAAGTCTAGCCGGTAGTAAGTTAAGTGAACTTAGCTCAAATCAACTTGTCAGCTCAACTCTGTTGAACTCATGTCAACTCAATGCAATTAATTTTAAATTAACTCAAGGGGTCTACAGTATGTTTGTGCCAGTTACAGTTAGTTGTAGTTGTACATGTTGACTTTTCAGTTGCCAATGTTTTAATGCTTTTGTCTGGGTGCAAAGGCACAAAAAAGTGATATTCGAAATTTAGATCACCCAGCTTCAATATATCAGACAGAATTAGCTGTAACAAGAACAAGAACTCAGTTATGACTATTGTAAACCAACTCGCACCAATTTAGTGGTGGAAACGCTTCTATTTTAACCTTAAATCCACAACAACTAATAGGAATTGCACAGAACTCCTTCCAGAGAAGACCTAACTTGAATGGCTATTGGTACGATAGAGATGTTTAAATGAATGAATGAATGAATGAATGAATGAATGAATGAACAGTAGTTAGCTAGCTTGCTCTGTTCTTCAGTTGAGAGGATGATAGACGCAAAAAAATGAGGGTTAAGTCTGCGTCACCAGACCTTTTCCCAACAACTTGTCCCTGAACCACTCCCTCCTGGTGAAGTGGAAAATGTATGCCTTTATCTGTAATGTTTATGCCCCTTCTCTTGAAATACTCCCATAATTATGAAGCTAATCATATGTAGAAAATGTGAATAATGCATTAATAATAGTTAAAACATTTATATTTAAAACACATAAAAATAATACTTGCTTATTTTGTTTATTTATTTTTAAAATAATGTTTGCAATGCCCAAACTAGGCCAGGAGTCAGTCAGTCAGTCTCAGTCTCTGTCTCTCTTTCTCTCTTTCTCTCTCTCTAATTTTATTTTTTTTGGTTGACAGTAATGTCACACCAGGGCAGTGGTGACTCAGTGCTCGTTAACAGTTGGAAGGTTGTGTGTTCAAATCCCAGCATGCCTAAGATGTTACTGTTGGGCTCAGGAGCAAGAACCATAACCTTCATCTACTCAACTCAACTGTAAATTGCGTTGCATAAAATGATTACATGTGTACAAAGATGTTTTTCCTCTGAACTAACCTTTAAGATTTAGTTAAAGGTTTACTGAAAGAAAATGACTTTTTCAAATGTTATTACATAGGAGAAGGAAATCATTTATTAACAAGATCTCTGAATCTTAATATATAAATGTATATCTAAATAATAACATTACACTATATACAGTCAGGTCCATAAATATTTGTACATAAACAAAGTTATTGTTTTTTTAGCTACCATTAGATAGGATATTTGATATATATAATAATCTATATATAATAATAATAATATATAATATATAATAATAATTAATTTGAACTTTCAGCATTAATCTGAGGGTATTTACATCCAAATCATGTGTACATTGTAGGAATTACATCAAAAGTAATTGGACAAACTACCAATCATTAAATAAATGGTCATTTTTAGTACTTGGTTGCAAATTCTCTGCAATGAATATATCCCTATACACTTCAGAATTCATCCTGATGCTTTTGTCAGCAATCAGATCCCTCAATAAACACAAGGGAACCAGTTCCATTGGCAGCCACACATGCCCAAACCATAAGATGAAGTGCTATGCTTCAGATCATGAGCAGTCCCTTCCTTTCTCCATTTTCTTCCCTTCCCATCTTTCTGGTAAACTTGATTTTGGTGTCATCTGTACATCTGTAGGATGTTGTTCCAGAACTGTACATGCTTTTTAAAATGTTTTTGGCAAACTCTAATTTGGTCCTTCCTGTTTTTGAGGCTTGTGGTTCTGTATTTACTCTGGTGAAGTCTTTTCTTGATTGTTGAATGTTGACATTGATACACCTACCTCCTGCAAGGTGTTCTTGATCTAGCCAATTCTAGGTCACAGGTTGATCTTTTGGGCCTTTTGGGGTTCCAGAGCTCACCAATGTTTATTTATAAAAAATAAATAAATAAATAAATAATAATAATAAAAAAAAAACATTTATATTAAAAAAAAAAAAAAAAATTAGCATATTGTGATTTAGTATGAAGCCAATTTGCCAAGTTTCTATGTGGCTCACATGCATATATAGTGTGTGTGGGTGGGTGTGTATGCATGTGTGTGGGTGGGCACCAAGTGAGGGTTCTGACAGTGTTTCACACCTCTTCTACTATATAGGTCAGTTGCCATGGTGAGCCCGAACAGTTTCACAGGGATTACTTCCTGAACATGACAGAACCAGTAAATGTGTGTGTGCGTGTGTGCGTGTGTGCGTGTGTGTGTGTGTGGTCATGTTTTTATGATGGTGGGGACACCCAGATAGGCATATCTGACAGTTTTAACCTTATAGGGACATTTGGCTGGTCCCACAATAAACAAGGAAAACCTTTTTTAATTTTTGTTAGTGTTAGATTTGTGTTAGATTTTGCTGTAGCCATGGCACTGAATAGCTGCATTAATAACAATGTCAGTGGAGGTCCTCACCAGTACAGTAAGATTAAGTGTCAGATACATATTAGGTTATAGCCTTAAATATAGAAAGAATGAATGAATGCATTAATTAATTAGAACCTGTCCTATTATTTCTCTCTTGTTGCTTCTTTTAGGCCACACCCCCTAAGACATGCCCTGTACCTCCATCTGCCAGGTGTGCATTTCAGGCCTCTCCTATGTGGTCTGGCAAATGTGTGACTTGAGTGTTTGCTAGCTGGATAGTAAGGATTGACCATCACCATATGGAATCCATCTGCCAGCTGTGCAATGCAAGCCATCCCTTCCTTCTATCATTTCTAAAAGCTTTCCAAAGTGTCAAGTATTGATAAAAACAGTGTTGGCTTTCTTGTATAGATGCTCTTTTCCTATAATATGGTGTATAATTTGAATGCTTGATTGTTAGTTCACTGGGCTTGCCTGAGGCATGGTTTTATTTACTGTTGTGGAAGACAGGCAGTCGTCCCCCAAATTATCTTTATACATGTATTTATTTTGCCCCTGTACAGGAACTGTGGCCTGGCTCTTTAGGACTCTTCTTTTAAAAATCCTTCAATCACCTGTAAAGATAAACACCAGATAATGAGCCAAAATGAATGGTTGGAAATGTTTGGTTTTCCATCCATCCATCCATCCATCCATCCATCCATTTTCTGTGCCACTTATCCTACACAGGGCCACAGGGAACCTGGAGCCAATCCCAGGGGACTCAGGGCACAAGGTGCGGTGCCAACTAGTCGAAGGGCACAATCGCATGTTCTATGGACAATTTAGAGATGCCAGTCAGCCTACAACACATGTCTTTGGACATGTAATTTCCCTTTTTCTCCTGCTCAACCATCTCATTTTATATTGTCACTGCCTCTTCTTCTCTCCTCTATCCTGTTTTTAGCCTTTTCTCCTATTCTTTCATTTCTCTCTCCTCCTTCTCCTATTCTTCTTACTATTCATTCTACTCCTTACTATTTAATTGTCATGTTTCCTCTTATGTCCTCTCTAGTATTTCCTCCTACTTGCTCCTCCTCCTATTCCCTCTGCTTTTCCGCCTTGTCTTTTTTTGCTCTTCTTGTTGCCCCTCCTCTTTCCAACTCCTGTTCTTTTCTCCTCCTCCTTCAGCTCTGCTCATCCTCACACTGCGCTCTTACAGTACAGTGGAAAAAGACGGGGTGATGAGCTATAGACTGTAAAGGAAAGAGGAGTGACAGAAGAGAGCAGCAGGTGGATTTACAGGTAAAACTGTGGGTTTATTTATAACTGCACCAAATGAATTCGAAAATGCTGTTTTTCTTGGTGGGTTGTTTAAATAGTCTTTAAGTTTGAAGTATAATGGGAACATAGAAAGCAAGGGACAGTTTGATTTCGCAGGATGCTGTTTCAATTTTAGTAGAAAGTCTTGTTAAGTACAGTTCCCTCATCTTTCTGCTGCTGCAAGCAGTTACATTTATGGCATTTATGGCATTCTGTGCCACATATTCAGGGAGGGCATCTATCTCTCTACTTTGCAATCCATCTTTTTCTTTGCTAAATTTATTTTATGTCTGGATTATGCTTTTACATTGATTTGTTTATGAATTTATGGACTTGTTTCCCTGGAAATGAGTACATGTGGACAGTAACAATTTTAACAGCAGATGGATAAAGAGGGGATAAATGAATAAGTATTGGCTGATGTGTGATCAAATGTGGTGCCAGTATCTACAGCCAGTAATTAAATAATCAGACAAAACAATGTGAATGTGTACATTTTTAATAACAGCAAGCATTTAGTGAAACAAGGCTTATTAACAGGCATCTAAACTTACCTGCAAGCAATATATACATTTACATAAAATATATACAAAATCAAGTACTATATAGCTCATCCAAGAAACAGCAAAGATTTACATAAAAGAGCCTTAGCTAAGTGAAATTAGAGGGGTTTTCTGTCCTGCAAAGGGTATATAGTATCTCACAAAAGTGAGTACATCCCTCACATTTTTGTAAATATTTGATTATAATTTTTAATGTGACAACACTGAAGAAATTACACTTTGCTACAATGTAAAGTAGTGAGTGTACAGCTTGTGTAACAGTGTAAATT
>JANDJT010000179.1:22503932-22519326 GCA_024331685.1 Stegophilus panzeri
CAAAAACAACAAAAACCCTGTCTAGTGTGATAGATTAAATTTTTGGTCTTTACAATCCAGTTATTTTTGGGGTTTAATTGACTTGGTCAGACTTAAATTTGTGAAGTAATTGATTGTGTGTATAAAACACAAACTAAAAAGAGAAATAACTTTATATCTTCTTCAGCTTTTGAACCCTTAAACACAACTGCAAATTCCTATAAATTACAAGACTATATTCCCTTCATAAAATTCATAAAAATGAACAGCTTATACAGACTAAAAGACATTTCATGGCTAAAATAAAACATCAAAGTGTATCCATGTGGATCAGCCCTGTAAGCACATTCACATCCCTAATCCTGTGTATTCAACACATTCATTAAGATGTGTTTGCATGATTTTGTCAAGTCTTAATCATTGCAAATCGCGTCATAATTTTATGTGTATGCTAATTATGCTAAACAGCACCGACACATTCTTTTTCACTAAGGAGCGGATTTAATCAGGCTTTATTGCTTTAGTTTTCATGGAAAGGATTAACAACTTATAAAGCATGCTTTTGTTTCTAACATTATAGTTTGTTATGATTGCCTTTACTTGTGCATTATTTGGGTATAAAATAATGAATTTGCCATTCTTTCATGTTCAGTTTGCCTTTCTTTTGAACTAATTAAAAACAGTAAATCTAAGATGATTGAAGCCTTAAATAAATATACATAAATATAGATCCATTTATGCAACTAATCAACCTGTCTAACATTTTAATATAAAGTAATTATAATAGAAAATTATGTGTGTGTATGTGTGTGTGTTTCCACAGTTGACTCTGTGTGTGTCCCATACTATGCCACGGAGTCCAACATCCAGTGAGGATGAAATGGCTCAGAGCTTTTCTGATTATTCTGATGAGTCTATCTCTGGGAGCTCTAAAGAGGACACTATCTATGAGACTATAAGAGTGCCGGCTGAGAGGCCGCTGAGCTTGATGGAGGACGCTCAGAGCAACACAGTTGTCATCAGGGTGATTATTCCAGATCTGCAGCAGACGGTGAGTCGTGCATGCATGTGTGTGTGTGTGTGTGTGTGTGTGTGTGTGTGTGTGTGTGTGTGTGTAGCTGGGAAGGATTGAACATTTGAGAACTGAAAATTTCTTATGTAGTTTCATTTGATTTCCATTAAGGAGTTTACATTTTCAGGTTGATGTGTATTTGGTTATAAAGGTATATAAAGGTTATAAAGTAAACAAGGACAACAGCCTTTTTGAATACATATACAGTTTGCATTAAAAATGTTTTTATCTCAGCGTATACAGTATGTATCTCTGTGTTAATTGTCTTTGTGTACGTTATTTTGCTCTCTTCTTAATATATATGTTTTTGATGGAACAAAATGAATCATTTGGCTCACTACGGAGTCTTTAATTTGTTTACATCTCATGATAAATTCACACCTTACACAACATTTCAACAGTCAAACACTGATAGTCACAATACATTTGATGGTTAAGACAGAATACTGAAAAATTAATTTCCCTCCTGTGTCACGCCATGTGTGCAACTCCCAAACTTGCAAAGTACAATTTCTTGAAATGACCTTCAGCCCCTCACATCATCTCCAGTCAAGCACCTAACCTCGCTCAAAATCACCAGAATACCATAAACTCACACTCAATGATGAACCTCAGTTTCTATGACAGTGCCTATTTGATGTAACCAGCTTCTCATTGCACAACCTGACAAATATGATGGTGATCCTAGTGTCAACGTTTACTCCTACAGTGCTCGAGAGAGCAAGTCAGGTAAAGATAAGGCAGCTCAGCTCATCTCACTACTCACTGGAAAAACACTCGAGTTGGCCACTGTTGTTTAGATGAATGAAGGTGACGTTATGTAGTCAAGTTCTAAGACAGTTCTGTAGAACTGATTTGCAACATGTTTCATCACCTTAACCATGGCAGTGAAGCAGGTGATCTTCCCATGATTTCAAACAAGGCCAACAGTCAGCAACCAACTATATTTTAGAGTTTTGCACATTGGCTACTGGAAGCAGATGGATCAAACTTGAACCCATCTCTGCCTTCAACCAGAGTTTGAGAGGGAATATGATCACAGAGTTGGCTGGCTGTGACAGTGGGTTGTCAAAAGACCCCACATCAGTTTGGCCAGTTGCCTAGACAAGCTCCTCAACTCTGAGTCTTCTTTTTCTCCCTGCCAGCATCAACAGTGAGATTCCTCCAGCTCCAGAGCTCATGTAAATCACCCATATTCATGTAACCATCAAAAAATGTCAGAAAGGTTTGGAAAGAGGTCTCTGCTACTACTGTGGTGAATATCCAGTCAGTCCCAGTACAGAGAAGGCTTGACATTCTGGTCAGTATGCACTGTATATTTCTATCAATTTCTATCTATTTCTCCAAAATAAATCCATATTTCTATCATGGTCCATATGTCAGATACTGATTTCTGACAGTGATTCCCAAATGATACAGTGAGTCCAAAAAGGTGTTTAACAACACCATGTCCTACACTCTACCTCCTCACAGACCATTTGATTGTGCTATCAACCTGCTCTCAGGTACTATGACACCTGAATATCTACCTGCTAACTTTAACTGAAAACAAGGCTGTAGAAGAGTACATTTCTGAAGCACTACAGCAAGGTTACACGAGACCTTCCATCTCTCCTGCAACTGTGGCATTTTTCTTCATACAGAAGAGGGGAGGGGATCTTCATACCTGCATATATTACCATCACCTGAACCAAATCACGGTTAAATGTAGATACCCACCACACCTGCTGCCCTTGGCCAAACAGCTGAAACAGCACTTAGACCAAGCTGGAGTGGTAGAAAACTCTACTCTACCCTACTATATTTTCCCATTCAAAGTAATAATAATAATAATAATAATAATAATAATAATAAAATAAATTTTTCTATTTCTGCATAAATATGACCTAAAACATCATTACATTTCTAAAAGTAGACCAAGAGAACCAATTAAACAAATGAGACAAAAATATTATGCTTGATCATTTATTTATTGAGGGAAATGTTCCAATATTACACATCTGTGAGTGGCAAAAGTATGTGAACCTTTGCTTTCAGTATCTGGTGTGACCTCATTGTGCAGCAATAACTGCAGCTAATCATTTCCAGTAACTGTTGATCAGTCCTGCACATCGGCTTGGAGGAATTTTAGCCCATTCCTCAGTACAGAACAACTTCAACTCTGGGATGTTGGTGGGTTTTTTGCCTTGCTGCAACATGGCTCTTGCATGAGTAGAACATCACATGTATTGCAAGCAGCGAGGCTCATGGATGTGAGTCGCTGCCCAATCTGAGTACTACATGTGTGAGCATGTCCGCCATCTTGGACAGCTAGGTATGGCAACAGCACTTGGACAAACCTGCAGAACTGCAGTAAAAGTGTGTTATAGTTATTATTATATTTGATAATGATTATTTTGGACAGTGTTGCATGGTTGCCTGTCATAGCATAGCATTTGTAAAAAATTCAGGTCAATTCAATGGGGCTTTATTGGCATGAAAGTTTCAAGAACAATTTCCAAAGCATCAAACAATTTGTCCAAATATTTGGACAGTACACAATAACAGCAATATGAACATTATGCTATGACAGGCAACTTTTGAATTAAATTGACAATTCCTATGTTGAGTTCCTGCACATGACTTGCACATCCAAAACAACTCCTAGCCAGACGTTCTAACACTGAACTGCATATCTACGTCAAAGAGGGGCCGTAGTCAGATGTCCAGATACTGAACCTGATTTGCACATCGTGCAGACATACAGATATGGTTCTGGACTAACCGACACAATATAGACATGATCTACACATCTGGCAGACATCTCATGTTTGCTGAGACAATGTGAACACTGGCTGTCACAGCCAGAAATATGACTTGTAAAGCACGTAGGCATATATAACTGATTTCCAGCTTAAAATAGTAGTAATGGACAGGGCAGAGCTTGCCACCATGATCCTTGCGCTACACCATGATGATCTTTGGGCTACTTTTGTACTTTTGGGCTACTTTTGTCATGACTTTTGTGTCATGAGGCAACTGATAGTTCCAAACACTGAATAGTTCCAGCACTGAACCCCATTCATTTCAACGTTTCCCAAACACAATTGCTGGAAAGATGGCGAAATTATCGCATTTTTTGACATTTTAACGCATTAGCTGACCTCTCATAAATCTAGTCAGTAGTGGTATTTTATGTAGCCAGCTTTAGTTAATTTTTATTGTTATACAATAGCTAGTTACATTGTAATTGCAGTTAGCTAGCCTGAGCAACACTTCACTAGTTACCATAACCAGATGTCAGTTGGCCTACATTTACCTCAAATTAATTGCAGTTATTGCCATTTGTTAACATACAAAGTATATAGTCTGTGATTAGATTTTTTTATTATTATTATTAAATACAGGCAGATAATACAACATAACCACACACACCACTACACACATCAGACTGGTCTGTTAGTATAAGCAGGTATTCTGCTGTTTATGAAGGACTTCATTACTGGGACTCATTAATACTTTCCTTTTATTTTCTTATTTATTTTTTATTTTTTGCATCCAAATGCTGCACAGCCAACCATTGTGAGACCTTGATCTGTAAAAGTTTATTTATTTATTTATTTATTTATTTATGAAATTAACATTATATTTATTGGTTTTTGGCACTGAAAGAACACAGGAAAAATTTCCTGTTAAAAAATATTTAACAGGAAAAATAAAAATAAATAATAAATAATAATATATAATAATAAGAGGTACAGTATTTTTTTATAGGTACTGTCATTTTATTGATCAATTTCGCTCAATAATTTCAGCCTAATCACTTTTCCAGGAAAAAACAAAGAGGAGTGATCTGTAAATGTACTTTGACTTGTATTTAAACAAAAAATGTACAAAGACAAGGTTTTTGATGTTTTACCTAATCAACTGTATAGTTTTTTTGAAGTTAAAAGTTTATTCTGAAATTGGTGCAAGTAACACATTCCAAAAAAGTTGAGATGGGACAATTTAGGACTAATAGAGATGTGACAAGTTGACATAAGAAGGTGATGTGAAACAGGGGAGGCAATCGTCTAACCATAGTATATAAGGAATATAAGTACTAGGCCTCCAAAAAAGGCCTAGTCCCTCAAGAGCAATCTGCCAGCAGATGCGTCAGAAAATAATCCAACACTTCCCCAAAGACAAATCGGTAGGATTTGGGGCATTTCCCTTTCTACAATACACCATATAATTAAAAGATTCAAGGAATCCGGTCAAATCTCGGTGCCTAAAGTGCAAAGTCGAAAACCACTTCTGAATGCGTGTGATCTCCGATCCCTAAGACGTCACTGTCTTAAAAACCGTCATGAGTCTGTAATGGATATCCTGACATGGGCTCGGGAATACTTTGGTAAACCTTTGTCAGTTAACACCATTCACCGCTGCATCCACAAATGCAAGTTAAAGCTTTACAATGCAAAGCAGAAGCCATACATCAACACTGTCCAGAAGCCCACCAACTTCTCTGGGCTCGGTCTCATCTGAGATGAACAGTAGCAAATTATGTTTTGTGGTCTGACGAGTCAACATTTCAAATAGTTTTTGGACAAAACAGCCGTCGTGTTCTCCGAGCCAAAGAGGAAAATGATCATCCAAGCTGTTATCAGCGTCAGGTCCAAAAGCCAGCATCTGTCATGGCATGGGCGTGTGTTTAATGCATAAATATATGCACACATTTTGAAGCAACATATGCTGCCATCAAGATGTCGTCTTTTCCAGGGATGTCCGTGCATTTTCCAGCAGGACAACACCAAACCACATTCTGTCTGGATTACAAGCACATGGTTGCATAAGCAGAGAGTGCGGGTGCTAGCATGGCCTGCCTGCAGTCCTGACCTGTCTCCAACTGAGAATGTGTGGCGCATTATGAAGCACAAAATAAGGCAACTAAGGCCCTGTACAGTTGCGCAGCTGAAGAAATGTATAATGGACGAATGGAAGAAAATTCCGCTTGCTAAACTTAACTAACTGGTGTCTACAGTGCCCAAATGCTTTATAAGTGTTATTAAAAGAAAAGGTGATGTTACACAGTGGCAAACAGTCAACTGTCCCAACTTTTTTGGAATGTGTCATCAGATTTGAAATCTGTGTATATTTTCAAAAATATATTAAATTCACAAAGTAAAACATGAAATGTGTTAATAATGTGTTTTTAATGTGTTAATAATGTGTTTTCAATATAGTACAGGGTGAATTGAATGTTCAAATGACTCTTTTTGATTGGTTTTTTTTTTTTTTTTTTTGCATTTTCCATACTGTCCCAACTTTTTTGGAATTGGGGTTGTATTTTGCACTTTTGACCAAACTTCTTTCTTGGGTTAAATTGAGCAGTTGCTTGCATTCATTGATATTCACTTGTTGTGCATGTTTATGTGAATGTCTTAACATGAGATAACATTAGGATGTGAGTAATTATGACCATAGAAGCAAGAGAAAAATATTAATGCATACATACTGTAAATGAATTCTATGTTATGGGAGCAATCCCCTTTTCTTACAAAAGTGAACACAGAAAAACTGATTAATGCTGTTTCTCCATCACTCCCCAGAAAAAAAATGTTTGCTGTAAATGAACTCAGCATAGTAATCAAAGCACATTATGTCTTAATATTTACCGAAAATTGCTGCAAATACAGTTGCTGCTGCTGTCTGTCTCGCTTAAACACATTCAAACAGGTTGACAGCACAGATTTGTTTGGAACTATTGAAAGCTACATGAAACATGTGACTGTGAGATCAAAGCGTGTAGCAACTCTCTTTTTCAATGGCGCTGGTTTTCAGGGCCTAAATAACAATCGTGTGGTCTACACCAACTTCTATAAACAAACTAATAACCTCAAATAAAAACAAAAACAAACAAACAACAGAATTCCATATGTAGTAATTTTTCCCCAAAAGTAAACCAACATTCAGAAACCAGGTGGGAAAATAGTATACCCTATAATTCAGCCACATGTTGAACCACAACAATAACTTGAAGTAAACTTCTGTAGGAGTTTAACAGTCCCTCACATCAATTTGGAGAAATTTTGTCCCACTCTCCTCTACAACATTGTTTTAGTTCATTGATGTTTGAGGGCATTAGTTTCTGCACAGCTCTCTTAAGATCCCACTACAGCATCTCAATGGGGTTGAGGTCTGGATTTTGACTTGGCCATTCCAACACCTTGATGTTTTCTTCTTTAGTCATTCAGATGTCAATTTGCTGGTGTGTTTGGGATCATGTTACTGTTGCGTTATTTAATTTAGTTTCAGCAGGACAGAAGGCCTCACATTTGTCTCAAGAATATCCTGGTATAAAGAGGAGTTCATCGTTGTCTTAAAGATTGCAAGTTTCCCAGGTCCTGTGGCTGCAAAACAATTCCAAATCATCACCCCTTTACCACCCTGCTTTACAGTTGGTATCAGGCATTTGTGGTGATATGCTGTGTTTGGTTTTTGCCAAACATGGTGCTGTATATGATGAACAAACATTTCCACCTTGGTCTCATAAGTCCAAAGGATACTTTTCCAGAACTTTTGTTGTGCTGACATATTCTTTTTGTAGAGAAGGGCTTTTTCCTAGCCACCATTCCATGAAAGCCATACTTGTTCAGTCTTTTTTTGATTGTGCTGTCATTAACATAAACATTTATTGTGCTTACAGAGAGCTCTTATTATTAATATTTCTTTATATCTCTGACCATTAAATGGTCTGACTTTGGACTGAATTTGCTGGGACTTCCTATTCCTGAGAATATTGGCAACTGTCTTGAAGGCCCTTCATTTGTAAACAATCCTTCTCACTGTAGAATAATGAATAATTTTTTTTTTTTTTGAGATGGCCTTATAACTCTTCCCTGATTGATGAGTAGCAACAGTTGCTTCTCTGAGGTCATGACTGATGTCCTTTCTTCTTGGAATGATGTAGATACACACCTGAGTGCTCCAAAACACCAAACTGCCAAAAATTCTGTTTTTATAGAGGCAGTCACACTTCTTGATGATTAAATAATCTCGAGCATTTCATTTGTTACACCTAGCTGCTAATTACTCTCTTAATGGTTGTGGAAGTAGGAAGGGTGTACTTATTTTTCCCCATCTGGTTTCAGAATGCTGGTTTCCTTTTTTGTGAAAAAAAAAAAAAACTACATATTGAGGTTATTTGTTTGTTTATAGAATTTGGTAAGGATCATGCAATTGTTATTTATAACAAATAATAATTAAAAAAAAACAGAATTGAAGTTCTGTTCTTCTTAAATTATCAACTTGTGTACCAGATCTGAAAACTACACATTTTCCTAAACAACCAGAAGCAATCAAATCTCTATTGAATGAGAATGAGTTGAATGTTTCAGTAAAACCAGATAACAGTTACCAGCTTAATTAAGACATTTGATACTTATAAGATAGAAATACTTCTACTAGGGCCAAAGGCAGGTAGAAGTAAGGTGATTATGTAGTAATTCTGAACTCCTTTATGTGCAGCAGTGAAAGTCCTTTTTGTTATTGTTGACTACAGTCTCGTTTCTCAAGCTCATTTAGGTAATAGTACTAGGACAGCCTTTATTTATTTCAAAAACATTGCTAAGCTAAGAAATATAATGATACATTATGCAATTTTTTTTGCATTTTTTGCATTATAAAATACTGGGTGGCACAGTGGGTAGCATTGCTGTCTCACAGCCCCATGGTACCTGATTTGATCCTTGGGTTACTGTTTGTGTGGAGTTTGCATGGTTTTTCTTCCAGGCTCTAAGAGTTTAGTAGCTTCTGAAATGATAATGACAGGAAATTGAAATGACAGTTTTATCTTCCCAAACAGAAATGTATGAGGTTTGATGTGGACTTGACGGTCTGGGCGGTGAAGCAGCAGATCCTTTGTACTTTGAGTCAAAGCTTAAAGGACGTGCTGAATTATGGCCTCTTCCAGCCAGCAAATAATGGCCGTGATGGAAAGTTCCTGGATGAAGAACGTCTGCTCAGTGAATATCCACAACCAACTAGTAAAAGCATCCCAACTCTGGAGGTAAAAAGGGAAAAGCTCAGTCTCTGTTTATAATGATACAATATACACTACTGTATGCAAAGTTGGACACTTTTGTTTTTTAGTTAATATACTTCCAGTGCATATATCCACCTCAAATTTATACACATAATGTCACATAATGAAAAAAAGTATGCATTCATAAGCATAAACAAATATATGTTTAAAAAGCTAAATTAAAAAAATTAAATGATGAAAAAATGTTCTTGTATAAATTTCACCTGGTATAATTATAAAAACTTCCTACCTTCCTCAAGAACAACAACTATGCCAGGCAAGATTTCACAATGTACTCTAAGGAGGAAGGAAGCTAAAAAGAAAATGTCAGCAGATGCTCAAAAAGAGTTGCAGATGAACTGAAAGCAGCAGGAACAGCAGTTACACAGAAAACAATAAGCAATGAACTGCACCCAACAACAGCTTTACAACAAAGTACCAATATTGTTCATTTGTGGTGTCCAAATACTTGTTTCCCTATCAATTTCATCTTTTTAAACATATCTGTGATTAAATTTGAAGTGGATATACAGTACTGTGCAAAAGTTTTAGGCACCCTATTTTGTTAATAACTTTGTTATAGATTTTTTATTTTATGACTTCTACATTATCAGGTCAATACAAAAACATTTTAGATTCCCAAACATTAGTTTTCCAGCACAAAATTAAATGTTACAGAAAAATGTTTATATGTCATTAAAGAAAGCAGCATATTACATAAGAGACCACTTTTCAGACAAAATATATAATTTTTTGCTGAAGGATTGAAGGATTTTGCTGAAGAAATAAGAAGCAAGTGCGACAGTCAAAGTCTCCAGAAGAACTGTGATTGGTTCTGCAAGATGCTCAATAAAACTTACCAGCTAATTTCTTTATAAAACTACACAAATTGTATCGGAGACTACTATTTTTATTTATTTATTTTTAATATTACTTTGTTTCATTTACCACTGTTTACTGTTCTTTACTGCATTTTTTTTAAAAATGGAGATACATTTAATTTCATTATTTTGAAGTCATCTTTGCTCCACAGCATTTCTTTGCATGTGCCTAAAACTTTTGTACAGTACTGTAATCAGTGGAAGTTTATTAAATAATGAAAGAAAAAACCAATACTTACCTGGAAGTATACAGTATGTGGGGTAGTATATACTTACCGACCGTAGAGCAGTTGTTGTATACTTACAGATAGCTATACTTTCAAAGTGCTTTACATCACTGACCCACACTGGAACAGCCTTTGCAACTTAAAATGGGTTGTGACTCACATTTGAGACTTAAAATAATATCATAATAATACCATTCTGCATTGATATATTTGTATTAGCAATAACCAGCTGGTATAAGTACCTAAAACATGAAGTCAGCTCATGTAAGGAACACTACTGGATGAGAGGAGGGAAAGGGGTGGGGTGGGATATTTTAATAATTTTGTTAGTGTAACTTCCTGATGTAGAAATTTTTCATTAATTTTTTTTTTGGCTGTAAACAATGCAGGGGTTTACTTAAAATCAGTAAAACTGTTATATAATAAGAAATAACTAGCCGGCTGATATAAGTCAAATGTGTTTTCTATCATCTGTCTGCGTTTAAATTATACTTCCACCAGCAAAAGGCCCTAATATAGAGCCCTGCAGCTACCAAACTACTAGGGCAGCTATAGTGTGCGCACAGACTGACAGTTGGGCTGGATCTTAATACCTTCAACACAGCTGTACTGTTCTCTGGTTTCTTTTACAGTTTAGGTATAAAAGCAGAGTATACAAACAACCCAGTGTAGATGAGAAGCAAATTGCCAAATTACATACCAAGGTAAGTTAGCATACATGCTTCATGGCACTTTAAGGCTATTTTACACCAGGAGCCATTCCTGCAATTCAGAAAGACTATTTCTGCCACTTGCCACAAATAGCATGCTAGTGGTGTCTAATTCGAAAGATTGCACAATACCATAATGACGCTATGTTGTGCAGTCTAGGCCAATTGTCAAAAGGACATGGTCTATATTTCATTTTGTACTCCTACTGCAGCAGTGAGAGTCCAAGCAGTTGGTCATAATTCCATACTTCCAAATGGAAGTGCGACCTGCCACTGGGCATAGGAGTGAAGATCTTTTTGGGCTAATACATTTTATATAGTCATATGCAGTGGGAAAATATGTTTTATATTATATTTATATCTCCCAGCTTTCAGTTTGCAGATATTTGCACATTGTAATTACTGACCCATAAAAAGAATATAAACTATTGCTCCATGTTTTATCTAGATGATGCTTGTGAGTCACAGTGTGAACTGAAAACCATCATGGTGTGGTTCCTGGCTTGCCATATGTAGCACGTGGCTTCTGGTTTAAAAATAGGCTTCACTATTCACATTTACTATCTCCCTGGGCTATAAATCAACTTTTTGACCTGGTATCAGTGGTACTAGAAAACGTTGCAAGGATTGTTAATACTTCCTTCAATCCTTCAATACTTCAATCAAGTTGTATAATTAATTGTTTTAACTGTGAAAACAAAAAAGACAAAACATCTTTTGTTTGCTGTTGGCAGATTATGTCTTACTTTGACCAAAACACCAACTTTCAGTCTTGTTTATAAACTGTTTAAAGGGAAATGTGGGTCAAGGTAAAGTAAAATTTCAAGATCAGGCAAATCCCTATGCTATTTACTGTAACTAGCACAATGAGACCACTACACCATTTAAAAAAAAACCTCTCTTACAGTACACAGGGAAAACTGTATACAGTATTGTTCTAACATGTCATTGCCAGCTAAATTTATTAAATTTATATTTAAAAAAAACTTTCAGGAATGAATGCAAATAATAAAACATAACTTTATAGTTTATTTACAATATATACAAATTACTCCATCTCTGCAATCTCCAAGTGATTCCCACTGATATTATGTGATCATATGCATCATATGTGACCTTCATCTGCTTCCCTTTACTTCACTTCTTTCTCACTGTTTTTTTTAAATGTGTATGGGGAGCTGTTCTGTTACCTATTTATAACTGGCCCGAAAAATACAGGGAAAGTCTCTCTCTCTCTCTCTCTCTCTCTCTCTCTCTCTCTCTCTCCTGCTTTAGGCCAATCTGAGGAAGTTTATGGATTACATCCAAAATCACCAGTCAGAGAAAATCTCTAAAATGTTGGATAAAGGACTTGACCCAAACTACCACGATTCAGAAACAGGAGGTACACCCCCCCTTCCACCTTCAAACACACACACACACACACACACACACACACAGACACACACAGAGACTATAGAGTATTATTTTATTCACTACAGCAGGTCTTAATTGATAATTCTGCTACACAATGGCAGTATTGAATTTTCTATTCTGATGGGTCAGAGGGTATTGATTGCTTTTCTATAACAGCATGGATCTGACAAGTAGTACTATCCACAAGGCAAATCACAATTGTTTTATTGTGCTTGATCGAATACACCTCTGTTACTTTAGTAACAGTTAATTCTAAGTACACTTGATTAAAATTGTTGAGAATTTACTATATTCCTGTAGGTTGAATGCTAATTAGGTATGCTGTGGTTCTGTGAACCCTGTATAACCACCACTGGTGGTGTATAACACATGAATAACCCCTTGTACGTGTGCACACACATCCTGAGATATTCCATTAAGGTCAAGTTGTAATGTATTATGCAGCATTCACAAGAAATACTACTGTCATACAACAATTATTTCTTTGAACTTTTTTGTCAAACCAGCCCAGGTTTTGAATTGTAATGTACTATATATAGCTTATATATGGCATTCACAGAACCACAGTTACTAATGTAAGTAGCATTTAATTTCACCCCTTCTAATAGCCAGGGACGGTGTATAATACCTGGATAGTGTCTGCCACTAGTGTGGCCTTTCTAGCTTTGTGCAGGTCGACGGATGTGAACCAATCCTGTGGCTGCATACTTTGAACAATATCTTTTACTCATAGCATGGAAGGGTCTTCAGGAACTAGTTAAAATTTCTCAAGTTTGGATGGAAACTGATTTGTTTCTTTGGTGCAAGAAAGCAGAACCCTCTCTTTTGTCTGCTCATCAATATTGTCTTTGACCAAAAATGACTGAACTTCTTGTGACAGAGTACTGACTTTGTTGGCATTTGAAAGCAGTGAGATCTTGGACTGTGTAAAAGTGGGGGGACAGGGCCAGAAGTTTAGTTTGTACTCCAGCTGGTGTTATATAGGGCCCTCCTTACAAGGTAGATATAGTGTACTCAAATGCCAGAAGCCTGTAGGGTGTACTCAGTGCTTGCCAGTGTACATCTGACACATTTCTTTGTCTGGTGAAAACACAACCATCACCAGCAGGCATATATCCATTAGACAGGACAAATGCCATGGAGCCCAGGTGCAGGTCAGTTGGGCCAACCAAGACTGGTAGAGTCTTTGTATGTCAACATCAGGATGACAAGTCAAGGAGCTATAAGTAGGGTGAGCCTGCGAGTTACACAGCCTCAACTTCTGCTTCATTCATTTCAGATGAGCCACAAGTGCTACCAAGTCATTCATTTGTGACCTTCAGTCTCCAGTTACACTAGAAATGGATGTGTTGCATGTAGCTAGCTAATTTCAGTAATATGTGATGATCTCTAATGGGATGATAATGCTAATCAAAGCCACAATATTCGTTTTCTGTTGCACTGAGGATTTTCAGATAAAAGTTACTTTCTCCTCTGGTTCATCATACTGAGGCTTCTGAAGATTGTTCTTTTCTGTCAGAGTGAAAATAGAATATGGATATTGATTGACAAAGGCCACCTACAGTGCCCTCCAGTAATATTGGCACCCTTGGTAAATATGAGCAAAGAAGGCTGTGAAAAATTGTGTTTAACCTTTTGATCTTTTGTTCATAAAATTCACAAAAATTTCCTCATGGATATCAAACAATTGCAAACAAAACACAGGTTTAGATCTGCAATAAATAATTGATAAAATCGATAATAATCGATTATGAAAATCGTTGTCAACGAATCTCATTATCGATTAGTTGATCTGCGCGTGGCGTGGGGCACCTTTACTCACTACGTTACTTCTCTTCTGAAAACACGCTTTGGAGAGTAAATACTAAAGTTGTGTCCCAAATCACTTACACTATACACTGTATACTCTACCGTCTAGTGTATGACATTTAGAATGGTAATATCATCTCAAATGGAACACGGGTGGTTTTTTACTATCCGGAAGTATAAGCCACTTCCTAGTCGACGGCGCATGACGTCATACGCATGTAATGCGACGCCGCTAGCTTTAGCCTAATACCCAGAGTCACCGACGATAACTTTCTTCAGTTTACTGTTTGGCAACGTTACCTTTTATTCCCAACAAGACCTCAGTCACCATCAGACGGAGGAGAAATCGTCATGTGACTGAGGAACAACGTGCAAGGGGTAGGGGAAATTGGTGCAAGCTGCTTAAAAGGTTTAGTTTAATTCCAGTTTATTGTCATTATATGCTGTATTTGCACGCTTGCAGTGTAACTTCTGTTATTTATTATAACGGAAGTGATGTATTAGTAACGAGGCCGCACATTAATACACGGTGTAGCGCGAGTAAGATCTGTAATGTCTAATTAAAACATTATGATCAAAAGTAAACACAAGTAAAACAATATTCCTAAAGGCAGCAAGTAACAGAAACCACAAGGTGCAGTGAAAGTGAGTTTTTATTATTAATTTAGGACTGTAGTTTATTCAGTGCTTTTTGTGCATCCATAAAAAATAATGCATAAATACTAATCTCTCTCTCTCTCTCTCTCTCTCTCTCTCTCTATATTATATATATATATATATAATATTATACATTTATTTAGTTTATATTATATATAAGCACAAAAAGCACAGAATTAATCTGCAGTCCTAAATTAATAATATATATTCTGGTGTGTGTGTGTACTGGGTTCTTTTCTGTTTTGGACGAACAGTTGTGTAAAGTTTTAGTCTGAATTTATATTTGTAACACTCAGTTTGTGGATTTTACTTTAAAGAAACAAAAAATGGTACCGAAAGTTTGCCCCACCCCATCCGATTAAGCGGAAAAAAATAATTGGCTGAATAATTGATTATGAAAATAATTGTTAGTTGCAGCCCTACACAGGTTTAAAAAAATCTCTGTTAAATATAGGTGTTCAACAATTGTTGGCACCCTTTTAGTCAATACTTTGTGCTACCTCTCTTTGCCAACATAACAGATCTGAGTCTTCTTCTATAATGCCTGATGAGGTTGGAGAATACATGGCAAGGGATCTGAGACCATTCCTCCATACAGA
>JANDJT010000179.1:22531432-22542563 GCA_024331685.1 Stegophilus panzeri
CAGTCCTGACCAAGTATTGAGTGCATAAATTAACATACTTTTCAGAAGGTCGACATTTCTGTATTATAAATTCTTTAATCTAATATTTTGAGATACTGGATTATTTCTTTCCATGAGCTGTAAGCCGTAGTCATCAATATTCAAACAAAAAAAGTCTTGAAATATTTCACTTTATGTGAAATGAATCTAGAATATATGAAAGTTCCACTTTTTGAATTAAATTACGGGAAAAAATTAACTTTTCCACGATATTCAAATTTTTTGAGATGCACCTGTATATTATGTGTACCTGATAAAGTGGCAAGTCTGTGCATATTAGTATCATACCATAGGAGGAACTCATACCGATTAGGGTAGGAAAAAGTGAGGAAAGAAGATAATAATGTGAATACAGTATGCTGTATTCGCAAATAATATAGAGGCTTAAAATCTTGTCACTGTATGATATGATCTGTAAATGTTGAACTGTGTGTGTGTGTGTGTGTGTGTGTGTGTGTGTGTGCATGTGCATGCAGGCTTGTCGACACGGTCATGTCCAGCATCTTGAGCATCTCCTGTTTTATGGAGCTGATATGAGCGCCCAGAATGCATCGGGAAACACGGCGATGCACATTTGTGCTCTCTACAACCAGGTGTGTGGTGGCTGTTTTTTTACTATCGAGAGTAAGGAACTCGCTTACATTTCTTCCATTACATTTTACCCTTTTGTGTGTTCCTCCAGGATAAATGTGCTCGTGTGCTGCTTGTTCGGGGAGCTGATAAAGAGGTGAAGAACTACAACAGCCAAACTTCATTTCAGGTTGGTCTATTTCCTGTTATCTGTTTTTCACTTCCTGTTCCTGTAGAAAGTGTAAAGATGTATTTTGTTCCTGGGCTGTATGTATAAAGCCACTCAGACTAAAATGAGCCTAAGAATAAGAGCAATGGACAAAAAATCACCCATTAAAGAGTTTTGTATTAGAGATGGAGCAGCAAAAGGGAAGGTTTCTGCTGCACTTTTACTGAAATGTAGTGAGCTGTGTGAGTACACACACCTACTTACACTCTGCTCATCTGCACTTACAGTACATTAAGGTGTTAACATCATATTCATGCAACAAAGCAAAAATAATAAGGAATAACCCAGGCTCAGTCTCATGTCCTGTGTAGGACAAGTGGTATGGAAAATGGATGGATGCATAAATAACTGTAATAATAAATTTCAAATATTATATAAAGTATAATATTTTAAAATAATAATAATAATAACGAAATAATAATAAATTAAAAACCAAGATTTAATGCAAAAGACAATGAATGCATGGTGAACGCACTAAAAGTTTCATCCTCTTCCATGTTGTTTACTATAGAATACTGTCCCTAATGTTCTATGATAACACACACACACACACACACACACATTCACACACAAACAGAAAATATATTGTATGAATTGTGTGTTCTGGGTGCACACAGTATGGAATTTTCCAAATGAAGTCATTTGTTTCTGTTGAAAATTCCCTTGTTTCTTTTCTGAATTCTTGAACCTCAATGAACTCTGCTAAAATACTGTGTGTCAGGTGGCCATCATCGCAGGAAATTTTGAGCTTGCTGAGCTGATCAAGAACCACAGAGAGAGTGACGTAGGTGAGAGTCTCACACACAGGCACACACACACACACACACACACACACACACATATACACACACACACAAATTGTGAAAGACCTTATACTTACTGTATTTGAATATAATTTTTAAATAATTGATCACAGTGATGTAAACTTACAATACTGCTTTTTTGTGATTAAGTCTCAGTCTTCAGCATTAATACACTCATTTACAGAGTGTGTAATTATTCTGACACTGAGAGAGAAATTTTTGTGAAACTCAGCGTAAGCAAAAACAAATGATGCGTCACTGGTCACACGCTATTATATACATTATGTACATTAGCTATTTCATGGTATTGTATGTGCAACAAGAAACACAGAGTATGTGTAACAGAGATTCACTTTTCCAGGGGATTTATTCAAACAATAATTAAAGTCACAATAAACGGAACTGAATTAAGAGCACAGCATGAACACAGTACAAGATTATCTCTCAAACCTTGAAGGCAATCAGATGGAAAACTAACAATAATCAGAAATGACAGAAATACATACATTTGAAAAAAAACTTTAAAAAAACAGATTCAAAGTGAGAACAATAACCAACACTATAGCAGGCTAGACTAAATGAAATTATTATGAAATTAAGTAATAATCAATAATCCCATCAATAATCAACGGCAAGGAAATGGCAGAAATCCTGTGGTCTGAATTGAGGAGGAAAGTCCACATGCACAAATGAAAGAATATAAAGGATCACAGTTGATGAAGGGGTGAACCAAGATCCTTCTACAAGGAAGAGATTCAGTGCTGTTATCCTCTCCAAGGCAGACATCACAAAATATTAACTGTAAGTCTGTTGAGAAGTTTGAAACCAATGTTGAAAGTCAAAATAAAAGTAAAAAGTTTAAATAAAACAATATAATGTCTCTGTACATTTGGCCTCAAAGTATCAATTACTGTCCAAGTTAATCTTTCGATATATGTTCGTTTTTTGCTCATTTTTATGAAGGCCGCCAATAATTCTGAAAGGTACACGATTTATATTTCTATGCAATTTAAGGGTAAAAGAATGAAAGTAAGTGTGTGTGTGTGTGTGTGTGTGTGTGTGTGTGTGTGTGTTATTGAATTACTGTTCTTATTTATCTTAGAACTTCTGAAATCCACCAGGTGACACTAACTGAGAGAGAGAGAGAGAGAGAGAGAGAGAGGAAGAAGAGGATCTATTGTTGTATTATTTAGTCCAAGTGTGATAGATAGATAGACAGAGACAGACAGATAGATAGATAGATAGATAGATGGATGTAAAAGAAAGAAAGAAATAAGGCACAGTTAATCCGAGCTTCACAGCTGTCCAGCAGGCGGAATGAGACAAGCTGCAGTTTAAGAGGTTTACATTCTGATCAGGCAGCATCATGGAGACAAAATCGGACATCAGGAACTCCAGATGCATCCGAACTGTCCATTTACTCCTCCTTTATCCCCTTTGCTCCCTTCTTTCCTATTTATTACCCTATTTCCTTGTTTAATCTGGGAATGTACGGTAATCGGCATGGGTTCCTCGTGCTGCACAGAAAAAGGTGCGTTCAAGGATTACTACAATGTTTTGTTGAAATGTTATTTCTTAAAATCCCGTAGTTGTTTTTAATTCACTGAGGAAACTCGTTCATTAAACCTCTAACTGGCTGAGGTGTATTCTTATTAATTAAAAAAAAAAACACTTAATGAATAATGTGTTTTAGGAGTTCCTGCATGTTACTCTTTTTATAGAATGTACCGTATGCCATTTTGAATGATCCAGGCTATTAGTAAACATTAAAAGTATAGTTCAGACAAAAATGAAATGTTCCCTTTACTACTGTAGATTAATGTGGAGGGGGTTTGTTTTTCAGTAGATGTTCACATAGGTCATCTAAACTGTTCCACATGATTCATGACACAATGCAAATTAAAATCATCGTACATGTGAAAGAACAGGTGCAGTGAGGTTTTATTTGTGATTATGCATAAATCTGAGTGCTGTACCAGGAGCTGGTTTTACTTAATAATTTATTAAAAACTAACCTGATCATTTAAAGTGATCTTTATTATTGAAGAATCTATTATTTAACTTTGAGCCACATTTAACTCACAAGTTTAGCTATGTGAGAAATTCCTGTATGAAACTGAAATTCGTCTCATTATGTCCGTATTTAGCAACATTAGTTAAGCTGACCAGCTCCTTATGCCTTTATGCTAATGTTGACTGTTAAGTAGTAAGCTTAGATAATGTTACCTCTCCAGCTACAGAATATTAGCCAAGTTTGCTAACAAGGAAGCTACTGTTAGTCTACATATTATGTAATTAAAAGCAAGCTAGATAACATCAGGTTATTATATTGTGTAAACAGCTAGCAGTAGTTCAGTATCATGCTAGCTACTGTTAGGCTATTGTATTGTCTAAACTAGTAGCCACAGTCATTAGCAAGCTAACTAGCTTTAAGCTTACTATAGTGTAAACCAGTCCCAGACTGGTGTGATAAAGAATGGGATTGGCAATGTGATTGTGTGCAGATGGTATACAATTCTATTCTCACCTGGGTGCAAATAGGCTCTGCTTTGATCTCACAGTTACCTTCAGCACTGCTTGTATGATTGTTGTATGCTATTGTGTATAAAGACAATCACGCTAATAAAGCATTATTAAAAAAAAATTAAGCCGAAAGTAAATGATTTGGTACGAGAGATACAAGAGATTTACTGTATAACTCAGAAAGATTGATACTGAGAGATTAAAAAAATAAAAGAGAGGAAGAAAAGGAAAGGAAGAATGAAAGAAAGATGAGACACAGTAATGCACGTATGCTGAAAGAATCCATGTGAAGGGATGAGTGAGAAGTGAGAAGGGATGGTCAGAGTCATTGAGAGAGAGAGAGAGAGAGAGAGAGAGAGAGTTGGGGGCAGGGTGGAGGGTCCAGTGTGAATCTTTTCCAGTTTATTGCCAGCTCTAGACAAATCATGATCTGTGATCACTGTCTCTCACTCTCACACTTTCTACTGCTGTTTTATTTTTCATTTCCTAATTGAGGAAAAATCTTATTCTGACTATTTCTGGAGAATATATCGGTCAGTGAAAGCTAGTGGAGTAAAAATGAAATCTTTTCTCTCTGCCTTAAAGAAGGAAGGTAAGGGAATGCTTTAACACTTTTAACAACATTACAACATCAGTCACTGTATCATTCTGTTCTCTATAGTTGTGACCTACAGTGGCTCTCTCTCTTAGCTTATTCTCATTGGCTTTTAGCCTTTATCCTATTGCAACCTCTGCTGCCTGCTCTTATTGTCTTGTAATGACAAGCACCCGATGCTTACTCAGTTAGTATGCTACTCTTAATGTATGTAATGTATCATCTCTACTGCTTGCAGTCGATAAGAACACACTGTTTTGACTTATATGGAAGAATGATGGGATTTGTAACTCTGTTCCTGCGCACAGACCAAATCTTAGTATTCATTTTCATTTAATTAAAGTATTAACTGTAACCATTTACAGATCACTCTTGGCTTTAAAGGGTCAAATTTACACAATTCCTCTTTACTGTACCCAATCACATGTAGTCATTCAGCCTAGACGAATATAGTGTCTGAAGTTGTTTCTTTAGATTTGCATTGAAGTCATCTAATCTTCACTTGTCCAGTTCTGGTGAACCTGTGCCCACTGTGGCCCAGATTCCTGTGCTTGGCTGTCTGTTCAACATGATTGTAAAGAGTGGTTGTTTGAGTTACCTTAACCTTCCTGTCAGCTGAAACCAGACTAGCTGACCATTTTCTTATGACTACTCTCATCAGCATCAGCATTGTTGTTGTTGTTAATTGCACCATAAGCTCCACACTATATATAAAAAAAAGACTGTAGATTTTCCAATAATATACATTAATGGGCAACCTGGGTTGCCAGTAAAGTATTGTAAAATTTACAGTAAACAACTGTAAAACATATTTACTGTAATATACTATAATATCTTACATGGTCTAAAAGAACACAGTACATTTATTCTTTTGGCTGATGCAGGATACAACTAAGCAATGCTGCGATATGAACACACAACCTTCTGAACTGCAACACAAAGCCTAAACCACTAAGCACCCACAAGTCACTCAACTAAATAACGTTTAGTGGAGTTAATTCAGAGTTATGAGTGGTTCAATCAATGCACACTAGCTTGTTGTGGTGGCTCAGTGGTTGGTCTTTGATTACAGATCAGAAGGTTGTGTGTTCAAATCCTAGCATTGCCAAACTGCCATGGTTGGGTCTTAGAGCATAACCCTTCAGCTCACGTGTATCCTGCATTGAGCAAATATACTAGATTATGTGTTATTTTATACTATGTAAGATATTACAGTATTTTACAGTAAATATGTTTTCCAGTTGTTTACTCAGAATTTTGCAGCACTTTACTGGCAACCCAGGTTTTTGAAATACTCAAACCAGCCACCAACAATTTCCCCCCTAATTCTGAAATTGGGTATGAACATTAACTGAAGCTCTTGACTTGTATTCGCATGATTTTATGCATTGTACTGCTGCCACATGATTGGCTGATTAGATAACCTTCGAACTTTCCAGCTTCACTTACTTGTTAGCTATTTTAGACTCAGAGCTCTAGTACAGAACTAAAGACTCAAACATACCTTTGGGAATGGTGTAGATTAAATTTATGACTGAAAGATCACTTTAATTCCTGCTGTCTGATGGGAAATAAATGCAAGCGCATAGGTCAATAACTTGTCATTCATGCCTGATGAAAACCTCATCAGAGTTTGGGCGATTAATGAAGTTAATGATGAAGGCAAAGAGTTCTGGGGCAAATGTCCACTCACTCTGTAATGAAAAAGTTATAAGTGAGTGTGTGGGGATTAATTGTGTTAAATGACTACAGCTTGTAAGGTGTACTCTGCTGCCTTAACCATTAACCATCTATTAGAGGTGTAAGGATACACAAAATGTGATTATTTTCTCATCCAGTGATTATTTCTCCATAATAAATATATCTGAGTTTGGGATTGTGTTTTGAAATGGCTGAGTCAAGGCTCAGACTCCAATTGAAAATCTGTGGCATGACCTGAAAATTTCTGTCCACCAGCATTCTCCATCTAATTAGGCAGAGTTGTGGAAAATTTGCATTGACGAATGAAAAAAAAACTATATGCAACGCATATAGAGACACATCTGAGACAACTTCAATCTGTAATTGCAGCAAAAGGACAATTGACACCTTATCTTCGAATAATTCTGAGGACATACTTAATTTTATTTCTATGATATGATATGCTTAAATTTGATGTTGCAATACAGCAAAAAGAGAAATAATCATTGGGGTGAATACTTTCTGGAGGCACTGTATGCCATAAGTTTCTATCATAAACATTCAATAATTATACAATAATTGAAAATTAATGACAGTGTTCAGGTACTGTTTGCATGATCCATTCAGACTCTTAGCAGCACATATCAAAACAAAAGCTGTACATTAGAATGTAACAAATTTAAACATGGCTACTTAAAAATAAGTTCTCTGGCCATGCTTCTGCAGGTTTGTGAAGTCTCAGCAAAATTTCCACCCTAACTACATCTCAAAAACTGCAAAAAATATATATATATAAAAATAAATAAATAATGAAATTAGCCCAAAAAGTTCAAGCATTGGAAATGGGAGACACATTTTTCATGGAACCAACTTCCCTTAACCTTGTTTCAAAACTATCCCAATTGGGCATAAAATACTACAACATTGCCAACCCTGCTTGTGTAACTCTCAACAGGGTATGTCTGAAGTCATGCAGCTCTCTGTAGCTCAAACCAGTTTTTGAATCTTGCCTTCTCCACTATACTGAGTCGAAAGTCATATGTCATTGCAGACAGTAACGAGTCCAGGAACTTTGTCTTTTGACTCTTACAGAAGTACAGAGGACCCTCTCATTACTGCAAAACTACCCTTTTTCCATGGCACATCTCAAGGGACTTTCAATACTTTTTAACAAAATATCAGCTGGATGAAAGCATTTATGAGCACAAATTTGACCATTCTAGTAAAGATAACAGTAAATAACTTTGTATTGTGTTTGTGTGGCTATATATAATGGGGAGGTTGGTCAAGGTAGTAAGTGTGTGAGCGCATCACTCCATTGCAGATGATCAGACCGGATGTGGTGGTTAATCCAAAATTGTGGGCATAGGCCAAGCAGTTGAAGGTGCCATAAAGCTATTGTGTTCTTCTAATTAATCAATATAGCACAAACAAGAGGGCATTAATACCGATAACAGATGTGATTCACCACAGGTGCCATAGGTGATCATAGCCGTGCCGATATTCAGTATAACTGCACACTTGCTCATGCAATATTGCTTTTATACAACAGTTCTATAAACAAGAAATTTATATTGAGTAAGTGATATTTACAATATGAGGAAATGTTCTGTTCATTATTCTGCTGGTGAAAATAGGTCCGGAAGAAGCTACACACTACAGCTATACTTTATAGTATGTCGGTTTGCTGGCTAGCTAACTCAAAGTAACATTCCCGTTAAAGATGCTTCCAGTAAAATTGGCATCCCTTTTTCCTTTTCATCATCAAGCTTTCATATTTTAAGCCAAAACGTTATATTCCTGAAAAGTATTGCTTGTAATGTCCACTGATTATGTCGCTGACTCTACTGTAGTAAAGGTTTTGAAGTGAAATTTTACGTGGCAAGCACAGATGAAGGGAACGATACACACAGTGAAATATAGGTGCTCTTGGAATGCCACTTGACCAATCAAATTAGTGGGCCAGTACAGAGCCCTGCACGTGACATGCGGGTAAAGAAACAATATATTGTGGCCACATTCCCATGGCTTATTAATACGTGAGCACGTTTTATAAATTTTTTCCAACATTTTAGGCAAATTGTGGCCACATTTTACCAATTCGTGTCCGCAATTTCATAAATCTATCGTCTTTTTACTGTGTAGTGATAAGACATCTATAGCTGCTGTTATGGACAGAGACAATTTGATGGAGTTTTATTTTGAGTTGGGAATGAGTTATAGATACAAAAGTCATGCATTGTATGGAATCTTTTTAAGTGAGAGGCACCGACATCACATATTGAGAGCCAGGGGGCTTTACCAGCGACGATAAGGTGACTTAGGGGCTGGGCTCAAGCATTGGTCAGGGAGTTAACTGTGTTAAGCACAGAGAGAATGATATTCTTTTCTGATACAAATACCTCGTTGCAAACACTTTGTATACATCCACCAATATCCATGATCTTTCCCAGGGCCTTGCAGCTGATCAACAATAAAGTCAAAACCAGCCCCTAAGTCACCATATTGTCGCCAGTAAAGTCACTTGGCTCTCAATATGCGTTATAGGCACACATTTGTAAAACATGGGCACGACTGACCTAAAATGATGGTAAGAATTAATCAAACGTGGCCACAACTGACCTAAAATGAGTGAACGAATTAGTAAAACATGCTAACATATTAATAAGTCGTGTAAACGAATTCTTAATTTACAGGGCTTAATTCTCAAGTACAGGGCTCCATAGACTTTAACTAACTGTTGTATAATAGAAATTGGTTCAGTTGAACTATTAATTTACTGTATACCTCAGCACTGTTGAATTGTTTCTTCTGATTGATCAGAAGGTGTTGATTAATTAAAGATTAGCACCCGATACTGGTATAGTCAGTAAACTCCTAAGTGTTATCTCTATGTTATCATCCCTACTGCTCTCAGTCAGTTCAGACAATAAGAGCATGCTATACAATTATTAGTAAAGATAATGTGATAAAATTGCATTCATTTTTTCCTGGAGACTGCAGTTCAGCACAGCGTCCTCATTTTGACTTCTAAATCTGAAACTCTTCACTCCTGATCAGACAGGAAAAGAAAGAGGGAAGGCTATTTTTAGTGTGCTGACGTTGAGAGAACCTGAAGGGAAGAATGATGAGTTGCTCATGTCAGATTTTTAAAATACGTTTTTTTTTTTTTAAATCCCTCAAGAGCATCTTTTACGCCAATCTCAATTTCTCATAACCTCAGCACTCCCAGGTATCCTTGTGATTTTGACATGTGTGATGTAACATATGACATTGACAAACGTCTCCTGTTTGTCCTCAGTTAGTACTGTATATGTAACAAAAAGCATTCAGTTCATCATCTGAGCCAAATCTTAATAGACTCACTGTGATTTTACACGCAGATATTGCTAAGTGTGCCTGAACACAGTTTTGCCTGCTGCTACACAGTGTTTGATCACACTGGAACATCTCCGGAGAATTTTTAAACAGAACAGTCATAGAATGATTAACATTTTTTCGCTTCTTCATCACTGCATCTCTGGAATCCAGTTAGAGGGGAATAAAGAAAATAAGGGTCAGAAACTTACAATTGCACAGGCTGATTAAACAATCTTTTAGAATGCCACCTCTAGGTATAAAATGTAGATTTAAGTTGATATACTTATAAACTATAACAATCCAACAATTCAATAATAATTTTTATAGATGCTCTGCATTCTGGAAGCAGCTGCCTTACTAACCACATCCTTCAGATGTCTCTGTCTCACTGGACAGCATTTTAATCAAGGAATCTGGCTTAAAGCTTCACATTCATACAATTTATTTAGCATTAAGCAGAAGTGCCATAATAGTGCAGCAGTAGTCTTGCTGCCTCATAGTTCCAGGGTCACTAGTTCAATCCTGAGTGTGGGTTATTGTCTGTGTGGAGTTTCACATTTTTTCCACAACGACATAGTTTCCTCTGGGTTCTCTGGTTTCCTCCCACCTCCCAAAAACATGCCGACAGGGGAACTGACTACGCAAAATTGCCTTATCTGTGAATGAGTGTGTGGATGTGTGTGTTCACGGTGCCCTGTGATGGACTGGTGTCCCATCAAAGGTGCATTCCCAGTGTTCCCGGGACAGGCATTGGATCCACCACAACCTTGACCACGATTAGTTTTTACTGAATGAATACATTAATCAGGATACCCTTAAGTAATACATTCCCGTCTGAAACTACTGGAACAGCAAGGTCAATTCATTTGTTTGTGCTATACACCAAAGCAATTTGGCTTTGAGCTAAAAATATGGATATTTCATCTTTTATTTCTTGGTATTTACATCTAGATGTGTTGAACAACATAAAACATAGAACCTTTCGTATCAGACGAACCAATTGTTAGGTGAGCAAAAGTATAGGAACAGATAAGTCTTGCAGTAAATTAAAGTAAATAGCCCTTAATATTTGGTTGCATATCCCTTGCTTGTAAAAACTACATCAAGCCTGTGACTCACTGGCATCACCACATTGTTGGTTTCTTCTTTTGTGATGCTTTTCCAGGCTTTTACCATCTGGTGATTGACTTGGCGAGTCTAAAACCTTCCACTTTCCCCCTCCTTTGTTGATTTGGCAGTATGTTTTGAATCAACAGGGGCGGCTGTGGATCAGGTGGTAGAGCGGGTTGTCCACTAATCGTAGGGTTGGCGGTTCGATTCCCGGCCCACATG
>JANDJT010000179.1:22567104-22583579 GCA_024331685.1 Stegophilus panzeri
CGGATAATTTAACGAGTCGTTTGTGACACTGGGGGTGGGGAGGTGGGGTGGGGGGGGTAATGCTGCAGTTTAAATTATGAGCACGTTAAAGTGTTTTTGACCTTGGATGCATGTAAATATATTGTATGAGACCTCTAAAACAAAATTAGGCACGTTTCAAAACCATAATTGGTGCGCTTTAATAATAAACAACAACAACAAAAAATTAACATTAACATTGATTATTACATTGATTAACATTAACATGATCATTATTTTCTTGGTAATAAAATATATTGGAAATCAGTTTTTCCCTTTTTCTATTGTATTAACACACTAATGCAGAAGGGATAAATTCAACATATTAGACTCATATATGAAATGTAGGGTGCTTAAAACTTTTGCACAGTACTATAAATACTTTCAGAGGCCTGTTCCTAGCTGGCAGTGACTCAAATCATTTAATCTAATCATTGTAGCTATATTACTAACTACCTTAGTGGATATTAGTTATTCAAAAAATAGTAATGGTACTGTATTTTCATATAATTCCATAAGGAGTGATAGTGCCAATATTTAAACACTGAAGTACCACAGAAAAATATATATGTAAATAGATTTTAAAACAGCACATTTAATGAACAATAACTAAGAAAGAGGAAGAAGAAGACTATGGCTAATGTTCAGGGAACAGGCTCTAGCATCCTCGTCTTAGAAGGTTTTGTCACAGATGAAACTTTTTTCAGCCTTTTTCCTCTCTTTCATTTACAGTGTTTCCTTTTTTGCAGAGCAGAATTAATAGGCCAGAAATAATGTATGGAAGCATGAACTGTCAGTAGTATCTCCATCCAGTCAGTCATGCATAAAAATATTCATAAGACACACACACACACACACACACACACACACACACAAACACTGTGTTCTTGAGAATGCAAAATTGAAAGTGACATCAGAAGTGTAAAAACGCTGAAAAGCCCAGCTTGTTGTTTCTGATGCAGACATTTATAATATCTATTTCTCTGCAGCACTGACCCAAATGTGCTGCTGCAGTGAAATTGGTTTTTAATGAGATAATTCAGCCTGTTTTTTCTCAAACTCAAGCTGAATTTTCCCTGGGGGGCTGAAACACAACACTGCATTAAATATTAATCTTGGGTTTTTTTTTTTTGGTTTTTTTTTACACACTGACAGAAGGTGCCGTTAAATTTTGCATGTACTGCAAACTGTCTACAGCCTGAATACAAGAGGAGATGGAGGGATCTGAGGAAGAAAGTCTTATGAATCAATAGTTGTGTTATTACTAGAGATGCATTTGGAAAGTTCTTTTGACTGTTAATGGACTATTGTTAGTTGGTAATTAATTGACTAACCCAAAGTTAATTTAAACAAATTTTGATTTGAGGTCAACAAGGCTTTATTTAATGAAATAGAAACGTATAGGCTGTTTTACTGCAATATTTGTAATGTAGTTTTTATGTCCTGACTCCTTTAGCCAGATTAAATTGCCCATTTGCCCTTTCCAGTCAGAGCTGAGAGTCACATATAGCTGAAATGATCATAAGCTTTCTGATCTTGCTCCAGAATTATTGAAGGTCTCACCATATTATTTACACATTCCATTGTTAAAACTTAAAAAAGTTATTGTACTGTAGTGCAGTATCGTCAGTGATGTAATTGGACAATATCTAAAAACTGAGGTAGCGGAAACTTGAAGAATAAAAATAATAGTGTATCCATAGCTGTAGATTTGGTTTGAACACTGGGGGGTTGAAGTGTGAATAGGTGTGCTTCCCGATATTTTTTTTTAATTCATTCATTGAAAAAAAAAATCAGCTTTGTTATATCTGCAGTGTCATTACATAATTTTCCTCTGCTTATCTATCTTTCTATCTATCTACCCATCCATCCATCCATCCATCTATATGTTTAATCTATCTATCTATCGTTCCCAAGCATTTATGGTCAAATGATTGTTTCATTTAAACAAATTACACAGGGCATAATAACAGTCCAAATGAATGTAACTGATTCAAAATTATACACATCATTTTTAGCGGGTCTGTGCCTAGTAGGTCCGTTCAGAAATCTCTCCAAAAATATTTGATTGGCAATATCTGCAGTACACTTTTTTTGCCATCCACTTCACAATCCCTCTTTCCCTCTCCCAGTCTTTGCAGTGTCTTACAACAGAAATTCTTCGCACATCATAAACACAATATCTGAATTTACACATTCCCTTTGATTGTGGGAACTGATTAATTCCGATTATTGCTTTTAAAACAAGAGCATGGCGGCTTGGGATTATTTGTAAACTATCCACCCCAAAAAAAAGCCACCTTGCCAATTACACCCACAACCTTGTTCCAAAACTAGTACGGTGGGTCGTAAACACTGCCAACCTGGCAACCCTGTTGACCACGCCTTCATCCACAATTTGCATTGTAGCTTCTCACACTTATGTGTTACCACATAAAAAGTACAAACAAGTCCAGTGACATTCACGACAGACAGTATTACTCCATTTCTGTGTAGTGATGATGGGATCATGCTTATTTCCATCCTCGTTCAGACGTTTTAGTATTTAGTGTTGTCTATAAACAACATCAAAACACATTATGTGTGTGTGTGTGTGACACTGCACAGCAAAATCTGCAGTGTTGATTTAACACCCAGAGTGTTGATTTTACACCCTACAGTGTTTATATAAGTCAATTGGACACAAATGAACACTCTGGGTGTTAATTCAACACTTGGGATTTTAATGTGTGCATCTTTGCCTGACCATCTAGTGTGTGCTCCCTTAAGACCAAAAACACAAAACTCTACAAATGTACTGATGAGATTTTCTCAGTTTTTAAGGAAACGGTTTTATGTGGATTTGAAAAGTTGCGTCATCATTCGTTATTCTTACGGGTTTGAAAACTCCATCACAGAATTCAATTCACCTGTGTGTGAAATTTAGATCACATGATCACCTGAACCTCCATCAGCACGGCATCTTAAAAAAAAAAAAAAAACAGACTTGGTTGCCAGGGTAACTAAGCATCCTCCGCTCTGTTGCTAGGACTGTAGGACTGCAGAAGTCTCTCACACTCATACACACACTCATGCTCGCACATATAACCTTGTTCTCTCCCTCTCTCTCTCTCCCTCTCTCTCTCTCTCTCTCTCTCTCTCTCTCTCTCTCTGTTTCTCACTCTCACTCACTCACTCACACACACACACATACACACACATACACACATATAGGAAGCAACTTGTAATCTTTTTAGACATATGAAGATTTTTTTATTAATAAGATTAAAGTTATTTACTTAATAATAATAATAATAATAATAATAATAATAATAATAATAACAACAACATTGTTGTTGTTATTATTATTGTTATTATTATTATTTTTATTTTTATTATTAAATAAATCTATTATTAGACAGATATTACTGTATAATAAAACTGTATGTAAATCTTCAAACTGGAAATGATGCTGACTGAGTAGTACATAATGTTGCGTAAAAGAGTGCGAGAGAGATAGTGAACAAGAGAGAGTGAGAGAGAAATGAGTGAGGGAGGGGGAGAGAGAGAGAGAGAGAGAGAGAGAGAGAGAAACCCTCTCCTGCTCTTACACACTCGCTTCTTCATGCTGCCAAAAGGATCGCAGGAATGAAAATGTCACCGCTGCTTCTTGGCTGCTGATGACACACACTCACTCGCACGATCCTTGTGCTTGTGTGCTGCCATCACTCCCTGCACTCATTTTTCCGCTCTACGTTTCCTCTCGTTCCTCTGCTGCCGCTCTTCATCATTTATTTCATCATTTATTCATCGAGCCGGTGATGGTTGTTTTTAGCGACGAGGCCTCGGTGAGCGACTCGCTCTCCGAGGGACGGAGGAAAAGAGGGGATGCGTTAACCCCTCCATTAATTTGAAACACAGCTATCCATCCACCCATCCATCTTTTCCATCCCTCTGGTCCGTCCTCCCTTACCTTCCATCATGATGAACGTGCACTCTGGCCGCAAGGCGGTGGCCATGATGAGGATGATGGGATGCAATAACGGACGCTACGTTCGCAATTTCCTCCGCAGCGACTGCGCCATCGACGAAAAGACCGTGGTGCTGCACAAGAAGGAGAACGAGGGATTCGGGTTCGTGCTGAGAGGAGCGAAAGGTAAGCCAGAGTTCCTACCTTCGTCACCACCACCATCATCATCATCATCATCATCCATCTCACAAATCTGTTCTCAGACACCCACATTATTTCCTCAAGCCAAATTTTCTCAATTGAGTCCATATTATGATATTTCACTTTACATCATCATTATCAGTATCATCAGTATCATTATCACCATCATCATCATTAGAGCTACACTTCTAATGAGACACCAAAACACCCACAAATCGCCATTCATTTAGAGATTAGAAGGCTGGGTTGAGCTCGTGTCAATCCAGTCCACATTTTGGGTCTATTTAGTTTCACACCTTTATAATCAGCATTAATCACCACAGAAAACAGAGGTGTGGACTTAAAATATCATCATCGTCATCATCAACATCATCAGTATCATCATCATTAGCATCATCATCACCATGTCAATTCCAATCCTACTATTACGCGTCAAACACCTAAAACACCCACATTTAGCTATTAACCACAAGAAAAATGTCTGGATTAGTAATCTGGATTGAAAGCATGTGTCAGTCGAGTCTACATTGTTGCTTTATGTTGGGTCACTCCTTCATCATCATCATCATCATCATCATCCCACACCAAACACACAAACATATGATTAATCCAGATTTTTAATCCAGATATTTTCATCTCAGCTCTCACCTTCATCATCATCATCATCATCATCATACACTTCACATCATCACATCATCATGCACCAGAACACACACATTCCAAATGCTGTAGAGCAAAGATCCACAGATCTACATCCTAATTCCAGCGCATACTTCTGGTCCATTTCAGTTCTTCTTCTTCATCACCATCATCACCATTATCTGACACTCCTGGTGAAACACACCATAACAGTTATACCTGTTGTAATAACTGATTTTCTTAGTCCACGTGTATGTTTGTAGTCCCCTAATGCTTCTCCAAACAACCACATCATGCCATTAAAAATCAAGGTGTGCAGGTTTAAACTAGATTTTAGTCATCCAGACCTCTGAGACCCTGAAATTTTGATTATATTTAATTTCTCACAATCCTCATCATTGCCTTCCTCATCATTGATGATCCTCACTCTCCTGCTAATGATAACCAAACACACAACTACAACCATGTCATTACTTTAAGAACAAATTGAAAAACAGATTTCATCCTCAGTTTAGTCTTCTTACCTGAGCCCAAATGAAGTTTTCCCCTTACCCCAAGTGGATTCAACCTAAAATTTAAAGGTTTGTCTCGGTAGAAGCTAATGGCTGCAGGTGAGAAAAATGTAAACTTTTCTTTTTTCTTGTTTTTTTTTTTTTTAATTATTATTTTTTTGTGTGTGTGTAAGATTTGGTGAAGTTCTCCTTATATTCTGGTGTCTGTCAATAAAATAGCACCTCAGATATAAAGCTCCACTGTATGTGGTATCCCAACATGAGAAAAACAAATGATCACTAACATCCAACTAATCAGGACAGGAAATTATACCTACTTGGCTGTAAGTACTGTAGTCTGTTAGTTCAGAAAGTTCTCCTCTTGCACTAGCCCCTTCCCTCAAGCACAAGCACACAAGAGCATTATTTTCCTATTACTGTTCTGTTACTATACAGAATAATAACAGAATATACAGTACTGTGCAAAAGTTTTAGGCACCCTATTTTATGACTTCTGCATTATCGAGTCAGTACAAAAAACATTTGAAAAACATTATTTTTTCAGCACAAAATGAACAAAAAATTTTGCTTATTGTAAATTTTGTTACAGAAAAATGTGTGTATGTCAGGAACGAAAGCAGCATCTTACATAAGAGAACACTTCGAACAAAAAACATAATGAAGGCTGCTGGATTTTGCTGCAAAAATAAGAAGCAAGTTCGACAGTCAAAGTCTCCAGAAGAACTGTGACTGGTTCTGCAACATGCTCAATAAAACTTACAGCTCATTTCCTTATAAAACTGACAAATTGTACCTGAGACTACTAGTTTTTTTTAAAGCAAAGGGCCATCAAACTAAATATTGACTTTGTTTCATTTATTACTGTTTATTACTGCACTTTATAGTTTTTGTTTTTAATGTAGAAACATTTCATGCTATTTTTGAAGGCAACTTTGCTCTACAGCATTTCTTTGCATGTGCCTAAGATTTTTGCACAGTACTGTATATGTATAATTAACATTTTACGCACACACACACACACACACACACACACACACGTGTGTAATGCATGTGAGGTAACATTTTGTAGTTAATGATGGAGGGGCGGTGGTGATGGGGTGGCCAAGGTGGGGCCAAGTATTCCCATAAAATTATGGTGTAATAAAATGTGTGTAATTCAGTATAAAATCAGATTTTTTTAATTTAAATTATTAAAATATTGTATTTTATATGTATATATTATTAAATACCCATAAAATACCACATTTTATAAAGTCTAATTTTATACTGAATTACACATAGAATTATTATGCTGGCGATGACCATAATTTTATGGGAATACTTTGCCCCACCAAGATACACAAATTGGGCAGAATACGGTGAATAGATAAAAAGAAATTAGGAACAATTCTGTACTCACTACACTCTTGTTAAATTTGTACAATGCTTTAAAAAAAAATAGAATGAAACAGAAACTGGTTTGTGATTGTAATAATATACAGTACTGTGCACAAGTCAAGAAATGCTGTAGAGCAAAGATGCCTTCAAAAATAAAGAAATTAAATGTTTCTACATTTAAAAAATACTATATAGAGCAGTAAACAGTAGTAAATGAAACAAAGTCACTATTTAGTTTGACAATCCTTTGCTTTTAAAAAATGAGTAGTCTCAGGTACACCTTCTACAGTTTTATAAGGAAATGAGCTGTAAGTTTTACTTACATCTTGCAGAACCAGTCACAGTTCTTCTGGAGAATTTGACTGTCGCACTTACTTCTTATTTTTGCAGCAAAATCCAGCAGCCTTCATTGTGTTTTTTGTCTGAAAAGTGTTCTCTTACGTAATATGCTGCTTTCTTTACTGACATTAAATTTTGTGCTGGAAAACTAATGTTTGGAAATCTAAAATGTTTTTTGTACTGACTTGATAATGTAAAATAAAAATCTATAACAAAGTTTGTACTAAAAAAATAAGGTGCCTAAAACTTTTGCACAGTACTATATGTGCTCTATTTATACAGTTTTTATACTCTGCTAATCCAGCTGTTAGGGTTAGCATTAATAAATGCTATGAGGATTCCATGCTCTACACATTTTCCATCATTAGCACACCCATCATAAGGACAAAATGGATGTGTTAACAGTGTGTTAGAGTGTGTGTTTAAGCAATGTTTCCCAATCCTGTACCCGGTTTGATTCGAGTTTGATTGGAGCTTAGTGAGAATGTAAACTGTCACCACGATCAAATTCAGGAAATACTGAACTTTTAAAAAATTTCCCCAAATAAGTTACTGAATAGGTTCAGTGCAGTTTTAAGCTATAATGGCTAACGTGAAGCTGCAAATTAGTTGACAGAACAGCCACTGTAAACAGCCATGAACATGAACATTTGATTTTGAGACACAGAGCTAATTTCTGAGCTTAAGAATTTTAAATAAATGTTAATAAATACTTGATAGGAATAAACTAGCCAGATTAATATCTTATATTATCTTTTCAGTCTACAAACACGTTTAATTTAATTTACATACTGCAATATCTTGTTTTTCAACCATTTGGGTTGCAGGTGTTATATTTATGAACCTCTGTGGATGTTATAATATAAAACTTATTTTAAATTGCATAACACATCACTTTTCACTAAGTAGAAATGGTTTCACAGAACTTTTAACCTCAATAATGGATGCAGTGTTTAGTGGTACTGGAAAGCCATGCTATTGGTTGTTGGAGATGGTCAGAATGGTCACTCTCTTTGACAAAATTTAGCTTTATGGTCGCTTTACACAGTTACAATGTCACGTATGTGGTGCAATCAAAATTCTTTGCAACACAAGATTTAACCTAACTACTCTTTACTTTCATGTGTTTACCTTACCTGTACACCTGCTCATTTATGGAGTTATCCAATCAGCCAATCATGTGGCAGCTGTACGATGTATAAAAGCATACAGATACAGGTACAGGAGACTGTGGAACATGATGTGGTCTTCTGCTGTTCTGGCCCATCCACCTCAAGGTTCAATGTTTTGTGCATGCTGAGATGCTTTTCTGCTTGCCACAGTTGTAAAGAGTGATTATTTGAGTTATACTGTACTGTACTATATACTTCCTGGCAGCTTGAAATGAACTTTCTTTTACTTTCACACTATCCGTTGTTACCCAGATGAGGATGGGTTCCCTTCTGAGTCCAGTTCCTCTCAAGGTTTCTTCCTCATATCATCTTAAGGAGTTTTTCCTTGCCACTGTCACCATCGGCTTGCTCAATAGATATAAATTCACACACTTAAAATCTGTATCCTGTGTTTATATGTTTCTGCAAAGCTGCTTTAAGACAATGTCCATTGTTAAAAGCACTATACAAATAAAATTTAACTGAATAAAATTTAATTGAATTGAATTGAAGCCTGAACCAATCTGGCCATTTTCCTCTGACCTCTCTTGTCAACAAGGCGTTTCCAGCAACAGAGCTGCCAACTAGCTTAATGTTTTTTTTGTTTTTCACACCATTCTGTGTAAACTCTAGAGACTTTTGTGTGTGAAAATCCCAGGAGATCAGCAGTTTATGAAATACTCAAAACAGCCCATCTAGCACCAACAACCATGCCACGATCAAAGTCACATTGATCATATATTTTCTTCAATCAGATGTTTGATGTGAACATTAACTGAAGCTCTTGACCTGTATCTGCATGATTTTATGAATTGTGCTGCTACCACATGATTGGCTGATTAGATAAACTGGATAAATCTAGATAAATGTGCAGGTATACAAATGTTCCTAATAAACTGGATGGTAAGTGTAGACTTTGAGACTTTACATCCTGACCATTGATTGCATTTCATATAACTGAATGTGTCTTACAGCAGGAAACAATAATATGTGCAGAGCAGGAGGCAAAAGGAGCAGGAAAACTGTGAACCACTAATCTAGCTTATGCTAACACACTCAAACTATGTTGAATTGTTCATTAATCTCAGACTTGCTTGTGTGGTTTCTGTCACTGTATTTTTTATAAACTGGACAGAAGGACATCACAAAGGTAGAAACAGTAGTAGTGGCCATGTTGAAGTCAGAATCAAGTTCTTAGTGAGCACATAGTTCGGTGTCACTCCGCATAAGTATCAGACAAGCTCACACAAGAACTGAAGGAGGAATGGCATGTTGGATGTGATCTTGAATTTCAAAATACAGTTTTATTCTCCTGTTTTTAGAATCTTTATGTAGAAATGGTATTACATAACCAAAAGATGTCTCTTAAGGTGAAATGTTTTATGATTTTGACCAGTGGTTTTCAAACACTGTTGGGGGGGGAGGGTCTGTTGATATACAAGTGTACATTACTCTTAGCCACACACTGATAAAACCTAAGACTATTTAAAATGGATAAGTTTTAGCTAGAAGACATAGTCTCTTATCTGAGGAAGTTAATACAGAAGAGTCTAGTGTGAAAAAAACAAAACTGTGAAAATTTGACGACTCTAGGGGGCCACAAAGGGATGCATCCTATACAAGGGGGGCCTCGCGCTGAAAAATTTTAAGAACCACTGATTTAGACATGCAGTTTGTTTGATGTCCAACTTCAGGCTAAATGCTTCCCTTACTTACTAGCAACATTAGCCATCATTAGCTCCAGTGTAAGACTAAAGAAGCAAACTTCAGACCCCAAACATGTCTCAGCTTTTGGTTTGGCCAACTATACATGGGGTAAGAGGGCCAAAGTCTGAATTTCATCTCTGGCCAAAGTGTTCCTTTAAACTAATTAATACACACTAATACACAACCATTTTAACCTCATGAGGCTGAATAACTTAATAAACGGAATAAAAATAAATCCACTTCCCCTATCTCCCAAAAAAATCTAACATTTCCATCCCATCAAGGATGTGCACCAATTCCTATACACTATCGTACACTCTATCACTCAATCAAACCCATTTTAACTGTCTTCAAATTTTCTCATTTCTACCTCCCAATACACTCAAAAGCGGACACGCCCATCGAGGAGTTTACACCTACTCCTGCTTTTCCCGCCCTTCAGTATCTGGAGTCAGTGGATGAGGGTGGAGTTGCATGGGAGGCGGGGCTTCGGACTGGTGACTTCCTCATTGAGGTAAGGCGCATTTCAAAGCTCTGTCCTTTCTCAAATGCTGGAATAAATTTTTAATTAGTGTTCTTACTATTATGCCAGCCATAGTTACAAACTAATGATTTATCCAATCAGTTGTCCAGTCCAAATTGAACATTTCATTCAGCTGATCCTTATTATAACAAAACTCCATTGCACCTCAAGCTGTGTATGAAATCACATGCTTCTGTACTATTCTACATGATGTTCGAGTGTACAGTACATAACCGTACATAGTGTGTCCGGCAGGGCCATCTGGTATGAATGGGCTAGCACAGCCATCCATATGCTCTTAATTGTTGTTAACAAATGGGGTTTTTGATTATATTTTACTATTTTGGGGCCAAGAACAACAGCACCTTGAGTGGACATAAGAAGAAATACGTGTAGCATATGAAGTAGAGGTTGGGGCTGATTTCTTTCTAGCTGAGACTGTAGATTTATGCAGCCTATTACAGATAGCCGTGTTAAGTGATTACACATAGTGAAATGCCCCTTAGATTTTGTGTGCATTGAGGCTGGTACAGCCATAACTTGTCATCAGCAGTGATTGTGAAGGCACATGTGAAGGGTATAATAAACATGAACGAGGTTTTTTATTAAATGTCTGAAGGAGAAACTAGAAGAAAGTACATATTACACAATAGGACAAATAATGTTTGGTGTGCCAAGGTGGGGCAAAACTATATCACCTAAAACATTTAATTGATGTGCATGTTGTCTGTGTTTTTGCACATTTTGTACATTTATAAATTTTCTCCAATGATCTTGGTCCAGATGCATGATAATTAAATTTCGGTTGGGCTGTTTTATTGTTGTTGTTGTTGTTTTTGCAACCTACACTTTTTTTTGCCTCCTACAAGTTAGTAGCTACAGTAGCTAGTTAGCCACAAAAACTAGCCACATAAACTAAGTTCTGAGGTTGTGTTATATTAGCTAATTATATTTACCTACTCTACAAACACAAATATGGCTGTTGGATACACTAGGAAACAAAGCACTTTACATTTGCAAACATACTCCTCCGTTTGAATGACAGCTTGTTCCGCCATACTGTGTTTGTTGGAATGTCATGGATATTTCTGATTGTGTGAACAGAATAAGAGGACTGCCTACATTAATAAATATATATATATATATATATATATATATGTGTGTGTGTGTGTGTGTGTGTGTGTGATTCTGCTCTCAAATTTGTACACAATAAGGAAGCTCAGATGTCAGCAGCTGCTTTCTGTATGGGACAGTTATTATTATTTTTGAAGCACATAATTGCTGCACAAAAATCCTATCTAGAGGGCTGCTTTCTGACTGGGACACATTCAATTTGTAAAAAAAAAAAAAAAAAAAAAAAAAGAAGAAGAAATAAAGTAATAGTGTTTGATAACTGATGAAATAAAAGCAGTACTTAATGAGAGATGAAGATGTCAGCTGTGTTTGTGTTGGCTGCCTACAGATCTTTTTTGTAGTTTGCTTCCTCAGAATTAGCACCTCTCAGAGATCAGTTTGCTAACACACACACAGACACACACACACACACACACACACACACACACTCTCTCTTAAGCTGCAGTGTGTGCAGTTTGTCTCTAGTGTGTTGATATAGTCAGGATGCTGTCATTATTATAATAATGAAGCAGTAAAGCTGTACAGTAACTTTCCATCCATTTTCTTTCTTTCTTTCTTTCTTTCTTTCTTTCTTTCTTTCTTTCCACTCCCACATCTCTTTTTACTGTTTTTCACACCACGCTTCACCCTTCCCAGTCTGCCTTTCCTTCTCTTTTTCATTTTATTTCAATTTTATTTACTTCATCTCCAACTTGCCATTCTTGCTCTTTACTCTCTATTTACTCAAGTACTTGCAAAATACAGCAATTGTTGAACTTGACAACACAATAAAATCATTGATCAAAACAATTTTGCCACAGTTGAGTAGAGAACACAAACAGCAAAACATAAAAGGAAATGGAGAAATGGTCTTTGAGGTTTCTTGGCTACAGTTGAATTGAGGATGGGAACTCCAATCTATTGGGTATAGCAGTATAGCTAGACAGGAACGCTGGTTATACTGAAATTGCCAAAGCTGGCAAAAGATCATTTCAGATTCAGAGACTGGAACGCTGGAGCTATGTATTTTATAGCAGAACTGTACTGCTAGCTTGCGAACTATGGTTTCAAGATGGACGGTATTGGGGAAACACTTACCAAAATTAAGCAAAAAGAGTACACTGCTATGCAAAGCTGTCTATCTATCTATCTATCTATCAGGGGTGTAACGATACACAAAATTCCATTTCGCTGCGATTTCCATATAGTGGTATCTCCATATGATACATTTTCGATACAGCAAAAATGAGCATTGCCTGAATATGTGCCTCAATTGATTAAAACATTCAACATTACAAAAGTATAATAATTAATTCTGTATATAACATAGTGTTTGTGTGATCCATTCAGACTCTTGAGGTATAACAAAAAAAGCTGTTCATTAGAATGCAACAAAATGAAATTTAAAATGGGGCGTGTCTGAAGAGCAGGGCTTTTCCCATTTGGCTGCTATATAGTTGTGCTGTCTAAATGCAGCAGAGAGAGAGAGAGAGAGAGAGTGTGTGTGTCGGTGTGTGTGTGTGTCGGTGTGTGTGTGTGTGTCGGAGTGTGTGTGTGTGTGTGTGTGTCTGTGTGTGTGTGTGTGTGTGTGTGACCTGCAGCTCTGTTTCTTTGAAACATGCCCTTCTGCATGCATGATTTACGACACTGCCCAGCTTGGCATAAAACTTTCATAGAGTGTGTGTGTGTGTGTGTGTGTGTGTGTGTGACAGACAACACTACACAATATAGGGTATAATACAATGGTTTACTGTAGGGACAGTATGGCTCCAGGGTCTTTAGTTTAATCCTGAGCTCGCATTACTGTCTGTGCAGAGTTTTGCATGTTATCCTTGTGTTCATGTGGCTTTCTTCCAAGATCTATGGTTTTCTCCCATCTCAGAAAAAACAACAACATGCAGGCAGGAATATTGGCTGCGTGAAATTGCCCCTAGGTGTGAGTGAATGTGTGTGTGCAAGTGGTAGATGTTAGCTGAGTATGTCTTAGATGATGTTTGTTTCAGCAAGATGTCCACCAAAACTACTGTTATCATATAGAAGGAAACAAGAGGAATAATGTGCTTCATGCTTCAAAAAGTTAGTTGGATGCCCTTCACCACCATCCAAACTTAGGGCCATTTAAAAAATAAGAAAAATGTGTGAAATTCAGTTTCTTTGTTAGACTGTGTTTCTACACAGGGCTGCTGTATTTGTTTATCAGCATGCATGCAACTCATTAAATCCTGTGCCTATCCTGGGAACACTGGTCACAAAGCAGGGACACACCCTGGATTGGACATCAGTCCATCATGCATAATTGTCTTGGAGGATAATTAAAGATGACACTTAACCCATTTTTATTTGAGATATGAGAGTACCCTGAGGAACCCCAGGTAAACACAGGGACGAACTCAGCATAGACTTACCCTAACCAAGAACTGGTGGAGTGACACTGACCCCTACTAAAATTTTGTACCATGGCAGTTGGTATATTAATGAGTTAATTTGTCAGTTGAAGAACTATAATGCTATGTATTCACATTTTGTCGCTGCCACTAATGAGGGTATCCACAACTGATTGGTGCACTTTGTACATACAATAAAGTTTTGATATACTGTACAGTAATTATAGTACTATATAATAATATTCTTAATTATAAATATTATAATCTAAATGAACTGTTCCTGATTATAAAATGTTTCAAATTGAGTTAAAAAAAAAAAAAAAAAAAAAAGGTAGCGTGGGAAACAGAAATGATCAGGAAATGCAGTTTATTATCTACAGTAGGTTCGTTTTTATTCACAGGACAGTTAGTACATGAAATAACCTAATAGAATAACAGAATGAATTAATGTCATGTACTGTAACACTTATCTAAAATAACTACTGAGCCAGAATATCTGAGATCTGAGATCTGCTTGCATCTTCATTCATTCTACAAAATACATTTGCATGTGTAGTCATTAACAAGGGCTTGATTTACATTGTTTATTTGCAACCAATACAATTATTAATCATTTCACACTAAGCATATAAAGCGGAACCATTATTGAAAGAATGTGTGATCATTTTACCAGTTTATCCAATCTTGTCAGTTATAACATAGATGCATGAGCACACAAATATAATACATACACATACAAATACAGTTTACAGTGTAAATCATGGTAGGTAGTTGGAAGTAGGGAGTTAGCAATGTTTAGTATTCTCTGATGACCTCCATGCCTAATTCTGTGTCGTGTTTGCTCTGGACACACGACTGCAACCAACCCCACCTCTTCTGCTGAAAGGACATATGCATCATGAGTTTCCTTTTAAAGGAAAGGGGCAGAGCTGAGAAGCTGTGTTTGGGCTGGAGGCGGGGCTAACTGACTAATCGGGTCATTTATACCCAAAGCCACTTATGACTCATTAAGTGAGCTGTGAACACATAAGCCTTACAGAAAAGATCATTTACATATTTGCCCATAGGGCTGCATGATATAGACAAAAGTAGCATTTTACAATTATATTATTTATATTATATTATATGAATTATATATTATATTAGACCCTGTGATATGCCAATATATTAAGAACAAACTGGTGAACCAGTTATGTCAATACCAAATTTAGCAACAGTCCCCAAAAAAGACTTCTCAGGAACCTTTGAAATTGAGCGGCATACACATAGAACAGATAACGTGGTTGGTTAGTGGATATATTTATTGTACAAATAGAAGTCTTCTATCAGTATTGCAAAAAAAAAACAACAAAAAAAAAAACATTATCACTGACTGACTATTAGAAAAATTGGAGTGAAGCTGGGAAAATGCACATGCTCAAGTGCATTGTACATCAACACTAACCTATATATTGTGGCTTGGGGAAACCCTTTGGATGATGAAATTTTCTGTTACATGAATTTTTTGCAAACTACATATCTTCATTAACAAAAATATGTTTTTCTTTTGTATGTATCTAAAAAAAAAAAAAAAAAAAAGTTTAATTAAGTTGTAGCATTTAAAACTGTGGTTATCCCCAGAAGTGAAAAATGAGAAAATTGCAATAATACACTGGCTGTCTAAAAGCAATCGCTATGTAGTAATTAAATTTTTTAAGTTGGTGTCTGGTAAATTAACAGCTATGCACCAGTACCAAATTTTACATTTTGCCAGATGAATGTGTGTTAAAGTCAGACACTGGGGATCTTGTAAATGCTAACATGTAGAACATACAGACGTGTACTGTAGTTTTCCAATTCTGAAAGTACTCAAATGATTCTTCCATTTAATGATTAAAAAAAAACAAATGAACAAACTTTTTTCATCCGACAGCCTCAGTCATCTTACTCTACCGTAGTTTAGGTGTAAAAATCAAGAGATTTATTGAGATTGGGTGATCTATTGGATGAGATTATTAATCTGCATCATGCTAGTGCTAGATCGTGTGTATGTGAGTATGTGTGTGTGTGTGTGTTTGTGTTTGTGTGTGTGTTCAGCTGGTGCTCTTTTACTGTCATATACAGTTGCAATCAAAATTATTCAACCCCCATTGCAAATCCGGTTTATTGTCAAGATTTACAGACTTTCAGCTGTTTGCAATGAACAAATAAAATAAAAACCATTGAAATAGTTCAACACAACGAATGTTTTAATCGGTTTCCCCAAATTCAACTGAAAATGCTTATAATGACTTCTCCAGTCTCAAAATTATTCAACCCCTTCATGGCAAGCATCTTTAGTACTTAGTAGACCACCCTTTTGCTGTTATGACCTGCTGCAAACGAGACGCAGAGCTTCTGGCAGCGTTTCTGAGGAATCTTAGCCCATTCCTCATGAGCAATGGCCTCCAGTTCAGTAATATTCTTGGGATTGCGTGCTGTAACCACCTTCTTCAAATCCCACCATAGATTTTCTATGGGGTTCAAGTCAGGTGACTGTGATGGCCTTGTAGAATCTTCCAGGACTTCTTCTGCAACCAAGCC
>JANDJT010000179.1:22607242-22617357 GCA_024331685.1 Stegophilus panzeri
TTTTGGAATAAGGCTGTAACATAACAAAATGTGGAAAAAGTGAAGCGCTGTGAATACTTTCCGGATGCACTGTACCATGGCCCTGAATTCTCTTTTCTGATTTCCAAACATTGGTCAGAAGGCATTAATTACTATTTTTCTATAACATTAGCTCTGATAATAATGCCAGTTGCATATGAATATCTATATTAGTATGCTCATTCTAATACGCTATGGTTTCTATAGTAACAAGACGTTCAGGGCATGAGAGCAGATTGTGAGTTATTTAATTAAATTTTTTGTACTATACACAAACACATACATATGCATCGGTATACATACTGTGTTTTACACTAATCTAATTTTATCTAATTTGTGAATTATTGTATGCAGGTGAATCAAATAAACCTTAAACATGTGACATAAATTAGATAAACAGACTGTATGCAGCTGTAATTTACTTATTTATTGATGTAGAAAAATAAAATTAAACACTTTTGTGACACCTATTTGTAATAAACAATGGAAAATCTGAAGAAAAAAAATTAAGGTTTTCATTTCTCACATTTGTATAAACAAAACAGTGTGCACGGTTATTCTCTTTAGCCCCGCCTCCTCCGAAGCGAGCACCAACCACAGCACTGTCCATGCGCTCCAAATCTATGACATCAGAACTGGAAGACATAGGTAAGACACACACATTCACAAACAGTAGAGTACAGTACATATGCACACAGATGCCAGTGCCTTACATTATTATTCACCCCTCCTCCATCCAGCCCTCCTAGACACATTCATATAAACATACAAACATACACATAAACACATATACACATATACAAAGTGATGACACACCCAAAGATGCACTCATCCACATAGACATGATACACATACAGGCACACATATACACACACAGTGTATTATCTGTTTTATATCTATTTATATCTATTATTTATATCTTAAAAAAAAAAAAACAGTTTGTTTGTTTTTTGTTAACAGTACCATTATGCCATAAAAAACACTGCAAAATGCTGTATAAAAAAAAAAGTAATGGTCATTACTTACAAAATGGTCATTACTTATAACAACAAATATCAATTTGCATACGGCTAAAAGTTTGTGGACATCTGACCATCACACCCAAAGTTGGAAGCACACAATTATCTAGAATGTATCTTGTAGAATGTCCATAATTGTATTTGTATTAGTTTAGGATGCATTATCTGTTCAATTTGTATAATGTATTCATATTCAGTTACAATCCTAACACACACACACACACACACACACATACACACACACTGTGATGATTTGCTGTGCTGTGCTCACACAGATCTCTCTTCTTATTTTTGTGTGTTTATTTGTGTGTACTCTAATCCGGGTTAACGTGAGCAGTGGATAAAGGTAAGGAAGAGTCTTTTGCCTGCACATTTCTCTACATACCATCTGGTTTATTTGGATTAAATGGCACTGCATGATCACCAAGTGTGTCGTTGCATAGTTGTTGATAAGCCAAGATACATTTAACGAAGTAAACTTCAGACCCCAAACATGTCTTGAATCATTTGGGGTAAATTAAACGATGAATTATGTGTACACTTTACTTTGGGCAGAAATGTACCTTTAATGGTGAGCTCTGGCATGCAAAGTCTGCCTATGTACTTTATATTGTGGTGTTGTTTTTTGTTGGACTTTTGTTGAAATTTAGAGTGTGCTTTGCTTTGTGTATGTCTTGGGCCCGTGTGCAATACTACAACTTTCCAATCTGCATTTCCTGGTAATTAAGTACTTAAGGAAAAATTCCCCCTGAATCTTGTATATCAATAAATATGTGATATTTAAAGGTGTCTAATATCAATATCAAAAAATAAATAAATTCAACAATCTCATATTGCCACACATGCACCATTAGGTAGAGATGAAGCAGGGCCACTGGTGCCACTGTCAGCGGGTATTCAAATGGCAAACCAGGAGAAGCTTCCAGCACAAAATCTGCTCAGAATGTAAATCTGGGAACATAGGAAAGACCCCAATTCAGGAACAGGCTCATGTCATTAGCTAATCTTTAGCTTTGGAATGAATCATAGAGTTCACCTGGAATAAGCTATTTATGTGATATATAGCCATATTGAATTTCACAACACCTCAGGCAAAAACTGAACACCAAGGTTAGCACCATTAGCTTCATGGCTATGGATGAGAGTATGATAATGAGTATGTGTGAGTGTGTGTTTGTCTGGAAGATTTCTATCTTTCCTATACTGATCTGTGCAGTATGATTTCCGCTCTTTCTCCAGCCACCTTGAGGAAAAAGAAAGGTGGTAAGTGTTAGCACTTAAGTTTTAGCAACGTAGCATAGACTCTAAAGTTTTATAGTGGCTAATTTCAAGACCACAAACATCTTTCTTCCATTTTTGCATGAATATATTTCTGTCTTAAGTCACAATTTAACTTATTTTCTATATAACATTAGAATGTTATAACAGAAACATTTGTTGAATAATAGTATTTAAGAGTTTTTAGTCATCCGCTTTTCTTTTCTTTTATCCTTATAAATTGCCATATACAAAACGTTCCAATAATCAGAACTACTGAGCCTGCAAATAGTATTGGTGTTAACATTACTATACAATAGCTTGTATGTTCCTTTGCAATAAGCCTTAAAAAGAAAAGACTTAAAATGAACTCAACCATTACTCGCTTCTGGTTGAGCTCCCACCTGGAGATGCATTTCCCATTATTAAAACTGTAAGCAGGAGCATATTCTGGGGTAAATACTCTGTAATGCATGCCTGCATTAACGTGGATAACCAGAGAAGTTGTGAACTGCAGGTAATGCACAAATGAATCTTCATTTTTAATAAAATATCTTGTTGAACTTTTGTCTTAACGGCACTTACAGTATGTTGTTTTCTTGCATGACTGCAGCAGAGTGCTAGCTAAGTCAATATTATTAATTCAATATTAATTCAAGTACAATCAGTTGTTTCCCATTCCCATTTGAATCCCTTGTTCTAGTCTTGGGTGTGCTAATCGAGAATGTTATGTCTAACGAGGGCACAAATAAGAGGACTCAGTGATCAATAGATTTTATAATGTATGGCATTTGTTTTTAGATTACACAAAGTTGTATGTTAGGAGTCCGAATAATAATTATTAATTGTCAATGCTACATTCCCTTGGGCTTTTTTTGTCTTTCTATCTATCTTTATCTTGAATTCTGATTATCTTCTATACTCCTCACAATAAGCATAAGACTATGGAGGAAGGATTGTGTGCACTTTATATGTAGATATTAATTTAAACTTTTATTTTATCTTTTATTTCTGAATTATTATAAATTTTTTTGCAAAGAAAATATGCACATTATTTAAAATTTCTAATATCATTCATTTCTTCTGGACAAAAAATAGTTCCACCAAGTTGCTTATTGTTATTCTGCAAACAAAGTAACAGTTCTGAATATACTGTATATCTGCTGATGCTTCTGGGCACATAATCAATTATGTATCTGAAATTTACAGCATTTGGCAGACTCCCTTATCCAGAGCGATTTACAGAAGTGAAAGGACATTTATCTTATTTTTACAACTGAGCAGTTGAGAGTTATAAGAGCCTTACTCTAGGACCCAACAGTGGCAGTGCTGGGAATTGAACTCATGACCATCTGATCATTAGTGCAGTGTCTTGCTACCAGTGCCCACTATTTCAGAGCTTTCAACATCCTACAGCCCGGTGACCCAGCTGACTCTACTCAGACCCCAGCTTGTGGCTAGTTAGCTACTGTCCCCATGGCTCTCCTCTCTTAAGGCACAGCCATCTTGAGATTCTTTCCCATATTGGTGATATTATGTATGTATGCTTAGGGCTCTAGACAGAGATAGGGCCATTCTCCAGCCAATCTGCTATGAGTCGCTGACCAGACCCTCTTACTTGCAAAGCTTCCTTTCAAAGGTTTTTTTTCCAGTAGGCTTTATGAGCTCCAGCAGGACAACTTGTTTGGTGGACTAGGACAGTAGGACAATGTCTGGTCTCAAGGTGGTAGTTGCAACATGACTAGGTAACTTCAACTGCAGTTCAATGCCTAATAATAGTTGCTGGACTACTGCAGAGTTGAGAATTCCTGCAGACGATTTCAATGAGGAATGAGGTGATCCACCAGCTCTAATGAATGTGATGGTGAGGCGGGACCACTTGGCATGCCCAACTCCTGTAATGGGGCTAGGTGTACTCATATTAATTTTATCATCCTCAAGGGATGATTTAAGCTGCTGCAGAACATAGTTTGCCCATCACTGATCTAGATGTTTACTACAAAAAAAATTTATATTACTCAGTGGTCACAGTTATAGTTTAGACTACTGTTTTCATAATAGTAATAATAATAAGAGGAAGAAGAAGAAGAAGAAAAGGAGACAACGAAGAAGAATAGTTATTATTATTATTATTATTATTATTATTATTATTATTATTACTACACTATTCTTCCAGATCTGACCAAAGTAGGCTATAGGATGTAAATTGTATGTTATCTTTTCTAAGACTTTTTAATTTTTTTCTAATTTGAAGTCAAGTGGCTTTTATTGTCATTCCTCTATATAACTTGTATACAACGAAATGTTGTTTCTCCAGGACCATGGCACTACACATAACAGTTCAGTAGTACAGTACACAAGACTACATAAAGTGTGAGATGAATGTGCAAAAGAAAAATATATATAATATTAATTAATTAATGTTTCGATAAATACACAGGACAGTGTACGTTGCTTATTTAGCACCAAAAACGAGAAAAGGTTGCCCTTTGTATATGCATGACTGCTGCTTTGCCACTTCCAGCTGTTTTTAAAAGTTATACTTATTAGCATAGCATCATATTGCAAGCAGCACTGCAACGCTTCAAAAGCAACAGACTTGCCACTTTGGAGTTGGAGCTATACTGTCCTTGCATTTAACTGCAGTGGATACAGCCAGCCTTATCTCATCATAGTCCAACCATTCAGCTAATTGTCATGTCTTCTTCTATTTCCCATGAGAACACGTGCATTCTTAGAAAGAAAAAAAAAGATATATTTAGCACTCTAAAGGATTCTCTGATTTGTCACTCTTTTTAAACAAACATTTCTATTTAAAATAGGGTCCCAAGTACAGAGCTTTTAAAAAGCTGGAACCATTTTAAAAATGACGTTGAAGAACCTTTGAACAACTGTAGTGCTTAAAATGGTATATTCAAAATGGTAAATGCTAGGTAGATGCAGTTTATATTAAGAGGATGTGAGGGTGGGTGAAGAAGTCACTTCAGGCTTTGTGGCTGATTCATAGATGGGATTACCGTATGTCACTTACTCCAAACATTGTCCTGCCCAATTCAAACTGGCCAGATAAAATCATTAAATTGATAATTCAACTGATAATGAATCCATCACAGATACTATTGATAATAGCAAGAATCATAAAAATAGAATTCTTAGAAATGTAAGAAAGAATCTGGGTTCATGTATGAATTGAGTGTCATCTAAATGCCTGTGTTTATGAATGTGAGTATGCAGGTATGTATACAGTATATAGAGCGTGTAACTCGATGCACAGTATATGTAGAGTCTGTAGGAGCGTGTGTGGCTTCAGCGTCTAGAGCGCTAAATCATGCTTCTCTCCCCGTCTCTGTGTAGATACTCAGTCTTCTAATGTTGAGGGTCTGAAGAAGAGGATTGTTTTTCAAGTCACACTAAGTAATTACACAAAAATGCATGGAGGCTTTGAACAGAAAACAAAAGAATACATAATGTAATAAATAAAATAAAATTAAAAAACAGTGAATCACTCGCATGCAGCTCGGCAGCAGATGCTAAAGCACAGAGCGCAAAATTCTACAGAGCTTGCACGGCTTTGAGGGCTGTATCCCCCTTTTTTGCTTATTACATTTATTATTGCTTTTAATTTCATCAAAAGTGTCCTTTGATGAAAAGATTGATGCAGTTATTAGCTTTTGGCACCATGGAGATTTTCCTTTCATAGGAGTCAAAAGTTGTCAATATCCTTGTCCTGTTTTTCAGTGTGCAGTGGTTTTTTTTGTCTGTCACAGATAAAGTGGATGAAGTGCCTCCGTCGCAGAAAAACGCAAGGGACAACGGCTCAGTGGACATGAGAGTGGCCACCATTAAGCCTCGCCCCTCCAGCCGCTGCTTGGTCACGCCTACTGATTTCAATGTAATTCCTGCATTTTCCATTTTACCACTGTGTTTGAAATCACATTCTACTCCTTATTCACTATATAGGCCACAAAAACACCATCACTATAGATGTATGCCATATCACATATTCTATTCACTACATAGATCATATTGAATAAACAGTAGATCAGTCCACTCTGGATGTATTCCAAACCACATATCACATTTACTGTACAGGCTGTACATAGTATTAAGCTGTAGAATATCCTCTGCTGGGGTGAATCTAAATATATTTATTTATGTACTTATGATACTGAATGCTTACATTTATATTTTGCAGGCCATGTATGAACGGCAAGGTGTAGCTGTCGTTCCTCCCACCGTTCCTAGCGGTCCCCTTTTGGGTATACAAAAGGGGACAATGAAAAGACAAAAGTCCATTGGTAAGCGAGACACAATAACATTTTATTATGATTTACAAAATATTGTCACATTATATTTGTGGTAAGATACTTACCTGAACTTATTTTTGTAGCATTTATAACTTATATAACTTATTATAACTTATTATCAGAACTTCTATGAAATGAATGATAGTCTGGTAAACTCGTACTTTTAAAACTATTTGTTGAGATCACAACCTTTCTTTTTTTGTGTGTGTTACTGCCCTTACAGCACTACAGATAGAGCTATATGATGTTTTTTGTCTTATAACTATAGACAAATTAATTTAGGAACTTTTCAATGCTAGGGTTAGTCCTAGAGCATTAAAGATTGAGAACATTGAGTCATGTGGTTTGTTGATATTAGAAGCTGAAAAATGCCACTTTATGGACAATATCCCAGGTCAATAATATGATTACTTCATGGCACAGATTCTTTATCCAACCAGAAAGCTCCTGTGATTCTATTTTTACACTTGTTGATTGCTTTTCCCAGGGCAGATTACACTTTTTATCACACAACAGGTTTTGTCTCGCCAGCTGAGCCTAGTTCATTAAGCTATGGTTAAATTAGGCTGATCTGCTTCTGGAGTGGCCAAATTCCTTCGACAACTGGAAAGTACGTTTTAATAAGTGATATTTTTTATTATTCATGGTCCTTTAAATGTCTTTCTGACCATACAGTATGGCCTAAGGCAAGGAATTATGCTGTTGATGTCATTTCTTATCAGACCCAGCACAACCACTGGGAGAAGAGCAGATGAATGTATATGTATGTTTTTGGACATGCCTCACAAAATGTTGAAAGACATTGGGGTTAGATAAAGTTTCACTTACACTTTAGCCAAGATAAGTTGTACTATTTATATGGTGCGTCCTAAGCAGTGTTATTAATTAACTAGTGTTATTATAACAAAAAAAAAGTCTGAATGGGCTAACTTGTGAAGGAAAATTACATAACATTTTTGTTTTTAATTGGTTGTGATGGTCAAATAACATATGCCCCGTTTGTATTGTCTAGGTATTATGGAAGAGGAAAAGCAGTTCCTGACTCCTCCATTGCTAAAGTTCACACGGAGCCTTTCAATGCCTGATACATCAGAAGACATTCCACCTCCACCTGGCATCTCCCCTCCATCACCCCCTTTTAGCCCCAGTGCCCCCAATAGCCGAGGCTATAGCAACAACCAGCCTGGCTTTATGCAACCCCAAGCAGGCAAAGGGTATGTAAATACGAACACCATCAACAGAGATCGAGGTGGTTTCCTGCGACAAAACTCAGAACAGTATGACCCTTCAAACTCCATATCAAACCAGCACAATTCCCGAAATCGAAGCAGGGCCTCAGTCCCTGAGAACCCATATTCGGAAGTAGGAAACAAGGCACCTTATGTCCCAGCCAAGCCAGCACGCAGGAAAGGGATGTTAGTAAAGCAGCCAAATGTTGAAGATAGTCCAGAGAAGACCTGCTCCATTCCAATCCCCACCATCATTGTCAAAGAACCATCCACTAGCAGCAGTGGAAAAAGTAGCCAGGGAAGCAGCATGGAGATTGAGACAAACACTCTGGATCATCCAGGCCAGCTGAGACCAGAGGATACACTCAATGTAAATAATCCCTTTGCTGCTGCTATTGCTGGGGCAGTAAGAGACCGGGAAAAGAGGCTGGAAGCACGTAGAAACTCCCCTGCATTTCTTTCCACAGATTTGGGGGATGAGGATTTCCCAATGCCCAGTCCAACCCCTCGTTTGCGGCAGTCAAAGTCCATTGATGAGGGAATGTTTGCAAATGATGAAAGCCTTCGGACACTCATGGCACCACCTGCTTCGCTGCGTAATGTTTCACAAGGAGGTGAGAGTGAAGGAGGTGGAGGAAGTGGGGGTGGTAGTGGGGGCAATGTGACAGACTTTAACAACCCTGAACCTGTGATTGTACGTGAACCTCTGAACACACGAACAAGGAACTGCCCTGATCTGGATAGTCCAGTCAGCCTTCCAGCAACAATAAAGACCTATACCACCAATGGTGAAGGATACCTACACCCGGTTACGGGTAAAACTCTTGATCCCAATTCCCCGTTAGCTTTGGCTCTGGCAGCCCGAGACAGAGCTATAAAAGAGCAAAAACAGCCTCCTCCACCTCCCCCAAAGGTGGAGCCTCACAAACCAGATATCAATCAACCCCTGTTTATTGATACAAAGCTTCGCTCAGGCATTGAGGCCAAATTTGCTGCCTCTGTTTGCACAGGCCGACCTGGTCTTCGGAGGCAGATTACAGAGTCTAAATATGAAGCAGAAGATCCAAAAGATAGCAAGCAGGTAGAGGAAAAAAAGAACATGGTAATTGACATTGTAGATACTTCACAGCAGAAGCCAGCAGGATTGTTGATGGTGCACACAGTGGATGGAGTGAAGACAGAAGAAAATAATGTAAATGATGAAGGGAAAGAGGAAATAGCACCTCAACAGGACACAGAACTAAGAGACTCAGATTCCAAACTGCCTTCAGCTCCCACCTCCCAGACACTTGCCCCATCCCGAACAAAAAGTATCACAGCAGGTGGATCAGTGGATGAGCCTATCAAACTGCCTTTCCGAATCCCCCCTCCACCACTGGCTTCAGTTGATATTGATGAGGAATTTGTGTTTGCTGAACCTTTACCACCTCCATTGGAGTTTGCCAACAGTATTGACATTCCTGAAGACCAGGTAGCAGAGATTCTTAAGCAGAGGAAAAACAGTATACCAGGGGGACATTTGCCTCTATTCCACCCCCATGCTCCTCCACCCATCAACGTAGAACTGAATCGTCCTGGGATTTTAAACTGCATTCCCCCTTCCAGCTACCCTCCACCTCCTTCTGAGAGCTTTGAGCCAATTACAGACTCTGGAATAGAAATGGATAGCCGAAGTAGCGGAGACCCCCACCTAGAGACCACCAGCACCATCTCTACTGTGTCCAGCATCTCAACACTGTCTTCAGAAGGCAGTGAGGCTTTGGACACCTGCACAGTCTATGCAGACGGGCAGGTCTTCCTGGTGGACCGACCGCCTGTGCCGCCCAAGCCAAAAATGAAGCCCATCATCAACAAGAGCAATGCACTTTACAGGGACCCCTTGATTGAGGAAACTTCCGAATCCTTCAGTCAGCCCCCGCCTGCACCTCCTCCACCTCAGTCCGAGTCCCACAAAACATCCACCCAAAGAGGTTCTAAGCTCTGGAGAGAATCGCCTGAGCTCCGGAGTCCACCCTCGTCCAATCCGGATCCTAAGGCTAATGTGATCAGCGAGCTGAGCTCCATCCTGCAGCACATGAACCGGGAAAAGTCCACAAAACAGGGAGACTCCCTCGATTCTCCCACAGGGTCAAGAAGCTTCACTAACAGGTAAGAATCGGGTCCATCTGCAGTGTGGTCCATACCATGGTTGTTAAAGGTAATGCGTTTGTGGATGTTCTGGGTGGGTGTATCTCCTAAATAACATTGTCCCCTGCTGTTGCCCTAGAGCTTGGGAAAGAGAAAAC
>JANDJT010000179.1:22623252-22635269 GCA_024331685.1 Stegophilus panzeri
TCTGGTCAGACGAGAGCAAAATGTAACTTTTTGGCTGTTATACTACACACCATGTTTGGAGAAGAAATGGCACTGCACATCACCCTTCAAACACTATACCAGCAGTGAAGTTTGGAGGTGGAAGCATCATGGTATTCACACCTGAATACTGCAGCTGATTAAGTTCTTTATACAGGAAGTGTCTTGAAGCTGTCATTACAAACAAAGGCTTCTCCACTAAGTATTAAATAAATTTCAGTTAGCGGGTTCGATACTTTTTTCCTGTGTCATTCTGCTTTATTACACATAACTTCAGTTATGGACTTAAATGTTTGGATTTCTTGAGTTAATCCTGAAATCTGGTGAAAATTTCATGTGAATAGCCTCATAGGAAATATATTTACTGTAAAATATGCTGACCCGTTCAATACTTATATCCCCCACTATATCTGACCATTTATAGAGTGGAATTAATGCTGGTCAAACATAAAACATCAAGTTTAACATTTCAAATTCAGTTGTAATGAAAACAAGAAGTGGAAATACTGTATTTTACAAATGTGTTTTTAAAAGCTGGCAAAATCGGGCTCGGTTTGAACCAACACTGTGCCGATCAAAGAAATGAAATATCATTAAATTATTCTATTTTATTATAACAAAATATGCCCTTATGTCTTAAGCTGTCTTAATTGTATTCCATTCATTAAGCACCGGCTTGTCTTCTGTTCTCTTTCATTATCGTTTTACACATCATTTTCCAGCTGCAGTTTTACATAAGTGAGGATTACAGAAAGAGGAGACTACAGGGCGAGAGAAAGAAAGACGGAGTGGGAGGATAAAAAGGTGGGATATACATGAAGTGGAAGAGAGAGAAGGAGACACATCGAGAGAAAGAGCTGAAGAAAGACATGAAATGAGAAGAGAATGGTGGGAAAATGCAAGACATACTGGGGGGTAGAAGATAGGGAGAAAGAAAGAGACAGAAAAACAGATAAGGGAGTTTAGATAAAGACAAGGTGAAAGAAAGTCTGGAAAGGAGTGTAAGTCTGTGACAGCCTTTATTTCTTTATTAAAAATGTTTCCTACTTGGGCAGATTTCTCCAAGACACAGGACAAATGACGATTTCGAATTGTTAATTTTTAATTCATTCAGTTTTTAGATTCACTTTGATTTTGATTCTAAACATTCCTCCACCTTTATTCCATCCCTGTAATATTTTAAAAAGTGTGTGTTTGTGTGTGAATGTTCAGATGGGCTGTGAGTGAATGATTTTAGAGTTGTCCTATGGTTTATTATTATTATTATTATTATTATTATTATTATTATTACTTGTTGAGAGTGGAAAGGAAACTTGCTGCCCAAGTCACGCTGCTTTGTGTCGACCCTTTTTAAATAGAGATTATTTTACAATAGAGTACAACAGCAAAAACTTAAAGCACAGTATTTTTAATGATTTCTATAGAAATGTATGGAATTTTATAAAAGTTATGGGACTGAAATGGTGCGGTTTGCCAAATTGTGTTTTAGAAATATTTAAATGATATGAAATATGTACATTTATCTGATTCCTTAAGAAGCAATATTTATATTTACGAATCTCCTTGGTTGTGAGTTTCAACAATACATCCTGAAATCTGTGACTGTAAGATCTAAAGATACATCTTTTATGATTTTGTAGGTAAAATAGTCTACATTACTAAATCATAATGGTTGAGTTTCTGTAAAATATGTGTATACCTGACATGCTGTAAATGTATACACAGGCCACGTCTACACTCTCTATATAAAGCTATTTAGCAATGGAAAATGTGACACCACATTCACTGAGTGTGAAAATGTAGATTAAAGTAGTAGTTGAATTCAATGAAACGCTGAACTTCACCGTCAGGCCTCACATCCCCAACATTCAGCTACTATTTATTTTTTAAATAGGTAAGCCTTTTAGCCTCACTCTATTTTTGTGTTCATGTTCTTTATGTTGCTGTAATTTTGTGCAGATCCTCTTATTTAGAAAGTAACAAAATTATTATTAAAATGTCAAAAAAGATCAATTCCTGCGACTGATTTTTTTCCTGCCCAAAATGTTTCATGTATGGAAACCAAACCTAACTATAAGAAATAAATCTAGCATTTATGCCCTAATGTCATACACTGATTAACAGCGTGATTTTGGAAGAAGGAATGCATGCAGACCGTTGGGTGTTCGAGTCCTTATATAAACTCCAAGATGTCCTTTAGAAGTTTGAATAGCACCTGGTGCAAAAAGGTAGTTTCATGACAAGACTAAGATGTTTAGCCAAATATGACAAACATTCTCCTTAGTTTATGTTAACTGGCTGCCTGTAAAAACACTTAAGCATATATACACAGATGTATATATATATGTATGTATGTATGTATGTATGTATGTATGTGTGATATATACATATACATAGTGTTTTAAGGGTGATGTGCAGTGCCATTTCTTCTCCAAACATGGTGTGTAGTATGATGGCCAAAAAGTTCAATTTTGTCCTCATCTGACCAGACTACACTCTCCCAGTATTTCATAGGCTTGTCTTACTTACTGAAAAAAAAATGTTGACACGTCCAATACTAATTTCCCCACTGTGTATATAAGCCAGTAACTTGAAGACGCACAGTTTTTCCCCCCAAAACCATTTATTTATTCATGAAAATGATCCAATATTACATATCTGTGAGTGGCAAAAGTATGTGGACCTCTAGGATTAGCAGTTAATCTGAAGGTGAAATTAGAGTCAGGTGTTTTCAATCAATGGGAAGACAATCAGGTGTGAGTGAGCGCTCTGTTTTATTTAAAGAACAGGGATCTATCAGAGTCTGATCTTCAGAACACGTTTGTAGAAGTGGATTTCTGAGGACCTCTGAAAAAGAGTTGTTGAAGCTCATCAGGCTAGAAAAGGTTACAAAACCATCTCTAAATAGTTTGGACGCCACCAATCCACAGTCAGACAGATTGTGTACAAATGTAGGAAATTTAAGACCATTATTACCCTCCCCAGGAGTGGTCGACTAACAAAGATCACTCGTGTAATAGAGTGCAAAGAGCAAGACGTGTAATAGTCTGCGAGGTCACAAAGGAATCCAGAGTAACTTCTAAGCAACTAAACACTGACTAATGTTAATGTTCATGAGTCCATCATCAGGAGAACACTGAACAAGGGCGTGCATGGCAGGGTTGCAAGGAGAAAGCCACTGCTCTCCAAATAGAACATTGCTGCCCATCTGCAGTTCACTAATGATGACATGGATAAGTCAGAAGGCTATTGGAAAAATGTTTTGTGGATGGATGAGACCAAAATATATATATTTTTTGGTTTAAATTAGAAGTGCTATGTTTGGAGAAAGGAAAACACTGCATTCTAGCATAAGAATCTTATCAAATCCGTGAAACATGCTGGTGGTTAGTATAATGGTTTGGGCCCGTTTCGCTGCATCTGGGCCAAGACGACTTGCCATCATTGATGGAGCAATGAATTCTGAATTATACCAGTGAATTATAAAAGAAAATATCAGCACATCTGTCCATGATCTGAATCTCAAGAGAGAGTATGTCAGGCAGCAAGACAACGACCCTAAGCATACAACTCATTCTACGAAAGAATGGTTAAAGACAAATAAAGTTAATGTTTTGGAATGGCCAAATCAAAAGTCCTGACCTTAATCCAATAAAAATGTTGTGATGTGCAGGACTGAACAATAGTCAATGGAAATGTTTAGATGCAGTTATTGCTGCACAAGGGGGTCACACCAGATATTGAAAGCAAAGGTTCACATACTTTTGCCACTTACAGATATGTAATATTGGATCATTTTCTTCAATAAATAAATGACCAGGTATAATATTTTTGTCTCAACCAAGTATAAATATTTTCGTCTCATTTGTTTCATTGGGTTCTCTTTATCTATGTTTAGGATGTTGTTTTAGGTCATATTTATGCAGATACTGTATATAGAAAATTCTAAAGGGTATACAAACTTTCAACCACCACTGTAATTGTGGTTTTGTGAACCCTGCTTATGTATAAATCAGCTGTATACCACCTTGTGCATGCAGGATGAGATATTCCAACAAAGTCACGTAGTGATGCATGATGTATTTACAATAAATACCAACAAGGTGAGACAGGTTCTGAATGACAATGAATCCGGTGATAAACCACCCCTGGTGAATTGTTTATAATAACTGGCTAACATACCAACAATTTCATGAGAAACCTGAAAGGTACTCAGGACCAACACAGTATCAGGCATTTGGTTTTAATGTTCTGGCTGATCGGTCAGTGCATTTCAGTCTGGGGTGCATGTGGTCCAGTCACAGGCTAATAGCCCATCTCTGGAGTGCCCACAGTTTTAACAGGCCTAGGGGGATTACTATCCTACAATAAATAGTGTGAACATACTCAACATATGCCATTACTGCACATGGTGGCCTGCATGAATCTGAATGGCAAGCAAAATAACCCACACGTTGGGTTAATAGAGTTTCTAGCATTCTCAATTAATTTAGCCTCTTGACACTGAAACAAGTAAGCTGCTTTGGTGTCTGCCCCATGGCACAGATGAAGCCTACTAGATGCCTATACCAGAAGTCTCAAAATTTTGTATTATGAAGGTGGGTCTCCTGTAGGCACAGGAAAGTAAAACCAGGGTGTGGTGCCCTCACCTGGGCCATATCCTGAAGTGAGCTGTCAAACAGTTCCCTAAGACAGGGTTCACATTTTGCAGATTGGAATGCCTATTCCAATGGTAAGGCGTTTCCTGTGTAAGTTTTCATTTGAGCAACTCGTATCTGGGCATATAGCTCCAAATCGCAAGAACATCAGCAGTGCATATGGCCAACACCAACCTGTTCATGATTCACCAGAACCCTGGTGGTCTGGGTTGCGGTTGAGATGGGGTCCATCTGAATTTTCCCTGAAAAGTGTCAATAAAGTCTTTGTACTGTGGCATAGCAAACTCTACCATAAGAGGTGCCATGCAAAAGAGTGGTGATTTGAGGTTTTGGGTCGTACCGAATCGTTCAGCTCTATCACAAAGTCCATCTTTAGAGTGAGTTTCATAGGTAGCGGTCAGGTGACTGAAGGGCAGAACCAAACCCATCTACAGCTGTTGAAACCAGAGTTGAAAGTGCCAGCTCAACTGGTAGGTCATTATCACCCTCCTCTGATAAGGAACAATACAACTGACTGGGCTATAAGGAGGGCTCTTAAAAAGTAAAAGCCTTAGCATTATACGGAGTCAGCACCTGGCTCACTTATGTCTGTGTTGAGTCTAACCTTTCCCACCGTGTTTGTCAGTCATCACTTGACCTGCACTTTTTTGACTACCAATCGATTTAGATTGATGGGCTTGGGCCAGATTTCACTCCAAAACGAGAAGTGCAAGGCGCTAGCATGCCATTTGGAGCAACTTAGGGTTCAGTGTCTTGCCCAAGGACATTTTGGCATGTGGAGTCACGTGGGCCGGAAATCGAATCGCCAACCTACTACGATTAGTGGACAACCCGCTCTACCACCTGAGCCCTTAGCAATAGACAATGCATAGTTTGTGTAGGAAAAAATGCTCAAAAATGCTGATGAAGGAACTGACAACAGGAAAACAATTAAGCTGTTCCTCCAGGTTTTTTCCCTCTTTTGTTTACAGGAAGAAACAAGCATTTCCAATTGTTTATTTCAACTATCCATGTTTTATTAATTGAAATTTCATTTCATACAAAAAAAAACAGGCATGTAATGAGAGGTAAGCCAGCAAGATACAGATAAAAATAACAGATCTGAGAAGGTCACTTTTATAAAACCCCAAACCCAAAAGATTACCTGTTGCTACTTAATAATGGATGCATCATTAATGAATTAAAATCCCACTGCACCAGAATGGGTCAGTTACATATCAGATAAGATCAAGCTCTCTATATAGCTCTGTTCTAAACACTGGAATTCATGCATACTCGTCTTTAGGATGTCCCAAATGCTAGAATCTGTTACACCAAGATAACTTGGTCATTATTCTGTTCAGGTTTCACTACTGGGACAGCCATTATAAGGCCAACTCCAAACCAAAAATGCACTCAATCCAGCAGACTCAGACATAAAACCTCTCAACATTGTGTTGGTCAGGAAGAAAACGATGCAGTGGCTCCAAGTTACAAACCACAAGTTGTACATAGACATGGACAAAAGACGAAAACACTGCATGCCCAGGACGCACATAAAGAAATCTTATCTACATTTCTCCTGCTGCTCAGGCTCAATACATTTCACAAAACAAAATATTTATCTTTTTTTTAAAAAAAGAAAGAAAAAAGACATTTCCTGCCATAACATTCGGAAAGAACTGGTAGCACTTTGGTTATTGTATACCAGTAATTTATAGTATATTTTAGTGTTATATGTTTTTGGTCACATTATACGTTTTTTTATTTTCTGTTAGTGTTGCCAATGCCGAACATATCGAGTTCAGAAGCTACAGATTCACATAGTGTGAAAGGATTTGCAGAGTGTCTCGGACTATGTAATGGCAGCAATGAAAGAAAAAAAGAAAAAAAAAAAACCAAAACACACCAGTCAAAATGAATGGTATTATACATCGATGAAAATCACGCTTCTGTAATCGCATTTTCATAATTAGATTTGTAAATCTGCAGCTGTTATTGTACTCTCAAAACAGAGAGACAAGAAGGCAGAGCTGAAACACCACAATGTACAAATTGCAGCTCTAAATCGGCAAAACCACATATGCAAAGTTGGAATGCGCGCAAATCCATAAAGGTCAAACCCATGAAAAGTGTAAATAATAATAATAATAATAATAATAATGATAATGATGATTTTACAATTTTGGATTGCATTAATGTACTTTGGGCAGGAATTCAAATCCATATATTTGCCTCTCCGCCCAAAAAATGTATAGCATTCCCTTTCCAATACACGCATCATTTTTTTTTTTTGGTTATTTACACCAAATCTTCCACCAACCCTTCCAAAATTTACCACCTGTTAGAAGTCATCGCATCTTCACACTTGCATGTACGCAATCAATTAAACCCGAAGCCAAGATTGTGTTGCATTTTGGTGCCATCATGGACTACACTATTGTTAAAGGTTAACGGGAACAACGAGAAGAGGAAAACGTGTGACAATGAAGGAAGGATTTTGCTCAGGAATAGGGATACGACAGGGCTTATTCTTGGGCAAAGAAAAGGGAAGGGATAAAGTAGGAAGAGAGGAGCAAGACCTGAGGATGCCAAAAGCATCGCAGTGAGGCAAAGGAAAACGAAAGGGATACAAATGGAAAGGTGTGCAAAGGAGATCCCTTCTCCTCCAGGGAGCTGGGCAAGGCTGATGGGCAGGTCTTACTGCCGGACTTCGACATAATTGGCTGGGAAAAGTCCGTAAGCCCCCCTGCACACGCCCCTCCACCAGCCCTCGTCAATCATCTCAATGTTGGTGATGATGTCATCAGGGTCGAAGGAAATCTCGTCATCACCGGCTGTAAATATAAAAAAAACAAAAACATAAAATTACGCTATGCAATTAAAGAAATATCTCAGTATTAAAAAAAAGAAAAAAAGAAAAAAAAAAAAAAAAAAAAAAAGATTACACTGCACAATGTTCCCCTTGTGACAAATGTAGTTAATCAGCCAAGATGTGTTAGTTAATTTTTTTTCCCCTCCTCAACTACCAGCTCAAAATGAACATTTTTTAAGGTCACAGCTCAGCAGAGAATGTGATCAAATTTCTGGAGAAGATACCAGATACTGTAACAACTCTAGCCTTGAATGTCACATTTCTTGTATTGCAATGTAATATTAAGAGACATAACATAGGTCAGGAGATAATAACAGTAGCCGGGGTTTCGGCACATCGCCACCCACTAATCCTGTGGATGAGATAAATCGATGAGTGCAAGTCGATGTAAATCTATTTGTCAGATGTTACACTGTAAATTTAAAAAATGAAAACCGGACTACAGATGGTGGATAGCCGTGTCAGGCGACTGTGGAGATTTAAATGTCATACTCCACGGTATCCTCCATTTCCCATAGCAACAGTAAACTTGAGCGTGAAAACCGTGCCACTCTGTTATCATCAGTGATGGTGCGGGTTTTCACCAGATCTGAAGTCATCCAGCAGTTGCATAGGAAAACACTGATCAAGGTAAGAAAAGTATGACCAAAAGTATGTTCTCTGTAAATTAGCACACACACACACACACACACACACACTGACATGATTAACCCAAGTAGTTTACTTTAACGTTATTAGTGTACTCTACACTACAAATTTTAAATCATGTCAGTATGTACCTGTTAATTGATCTGCGATTGGAGAGCACTCTCTCAGCTCTTCTACTGGTTACGCCTTCCATGTGCAGGCTATCATACAACACTAAGTGGCTTACACACTGCATATGCATCAGCATCATAGCTGTTACTGCTGTAGTGGACTGGGATTGATTATGTAAAGCGTGATCAAACTCAGATCTGGTTAAGCTGACCTTCCATTCATTAAACAGGGTTAGACTTGCCATGTGTAACATGCTAGTGTTTAGCTATTACACAGGACTAACAGTGCATTTAAAGCCGAGAGAAAGGAGCAGACTGCTTTGTAGGTGCTTTTACTGTAGATCCTAAAATGCTTCTTTTAGCCTAACGTACACATCATAACACTATTAATCCGCGAGGGTAAATTTTATATGATATGTGCAGTGTGTGACTGTGTTGCCTAATATACCTAGTAGAAACAGAAATGTTTTTGGCCTATTGTGTATGCATTTCTATAGAGAATCCTCAAAGCTGTGATAAGTTTTCATCACGGTACTGTGATATAAAAGCAAGTTGCAAATTACATGCCATCGTAATCTCTACTTTCAGCTACAGAAAATATACAGATATAAAAATAATCCGAAAGCAGCTTATTGCATCATAGCAGTACAATAACTTCAACTGAGAAACAAATGTAAAAATAGTAATGTAAAATATTTCTTTTAACATAAAACATGTAATATTTGGAACGGACAATTTTTTTTTTTTTTTTTTTTTTTTTGCACAGATGGCTGAAAAGTTTCAGGATGGTTCTGATAAAAGTTCATTCTGCAGTACTGATCATTACCATAACAGTAGCGAGGCTGTAATTGTGCGCACACGTGCACTGTGGTGTTTATGATTTGGCATGTTGATGGCTATGGACAATACAAGGTTTCAGTATCGGAATCAGAAAAGAAAAAGTAGTATCGTAATAATATAATTTATTTGAAAATGAGATTCTGTAGATTATGAATGTCATTTGAAGCAAGACTGCTGTACAAGACCCAAGTGAGGGTGAAAGACTGGCATCTGCTTTGTAGCTTCATGTCAGATATCCAACATGTCTTGGCTCATCAACTACGTTTGGGGTTAAGAGACATTTTGTACTTTTAATGAAAGGTCTGCAGAAAAACACACACACACACACACACACACACACACACACACACACATACATACACATACATACACATACATACATATACATATACACACACACACACACATATATATATAAAAAATGCGCTAGTATGTAGTTAGGACCAAAGACACAAAAAAAGATTGTCTATTGTTTCACTCACTAGCTTGATAATCATACAGAGCCACAGCAGTCACTCCCAGGTCCTCGCCATAATCATAAGACTGAGTGTCTAGACACAAATACGCACAAACACACACAATTAGCACTTCCTGACACACACAAACCAAATGTTGACTGGAGGCCAAAAACATTGCAAACTACAGCAAGCAAAATACAGTCAACCTACTTAGCAAAGCTAGCAAAGTGTCCTGTGTTTGCTAACCGACAAGAACAAGCTAACTATGTCTATTGTAAGCCATTGATTGATATTTTCATAGTATTCGATTTAATAAATAAATAAATAAATAAATGAATAAATAAGTATTTTGGGATGAGTCAATAGGTTGATGCTAGTGAAGATGTAGTTGTCTTCCAGGGCTAATGGCAACTAGTGGCTTGGTAGCTAACCAGCAAGTACAAACTGTTGGCAAGCTAGCTGTTCGTACATTAAATTAAAAAAAAAAAAGTAAGAAAGAAAGGAATACGGAAAGTCTCAAAAAAATTATATAATCTTAAATCCACAAATTCAACACATCACAATTTTGCAGATAACATGTCAGACAGTGGATAGTGAAAAATTTCTGATGGATAAATGAGTCTCTCTCCACATTGTCGTGTCGTGTTGTGAAATGGGTTTGTGGAGACATTACCTGGAGCCTGGTACTGCTCATCCTGATCTGGGGTCAGGTAGAGCTCCTCGTGCTCTGTGCTCGGCTCTACCTCATACACATGCTCCTCGGTCTCCTCTGTCTTCTTGTGTGAATCAAGTATCTGATACTGGGATGAAAATGGAGCAATCAACAACTGCTTATAGAAAGTACACAAACAGTCAACGTTTAACAGAACCACATGGAGTACTGGGCGTGATGGCGGTACAGCGGGTAGCATTGCCGCCTCACAGCTCCAGGGTTCCCGCTGCGATCCTGAGTGGCGTTTTTCATGTTCTCTCCACGTCCACATACTGTATCCTCCCCAAATCCCCAAAACATGCCGGTAGGTGGAGTGGCTAAATTTCCCCTAGGTGTAAATGTGAGTGTGTTTGGTTTGTCCTAGGAGTAGTAGCTTAAAACAAGTAGCTTAAATCAGACTCCGGTTAGTCAACAAGGAAAATCTTACATCATAAGTACTCCAAGTAGTGCAAGACTGTAGTAAAGTGTTTAAACTTGAAAAGAGTTACCTGGTGGGTCTGAGTGGTGGAGGTAGGGCTGGGTTGAGGGGAAGGATCCTTAGTTTTGGTGCTCACCTAAAATAAACCAGGGATCACATGCTTAAACATGCAGGATCAAAACACCACACACGCATGTACGCACGCTACAAAGAACATGACCTCAAATGAAATACTCTAAAATTTTAAAATATAACCAAGAAATAGGTATGAGTGAATCTTTGGTTAGCGAATTGAGAAATGTTAATAATAACAATGTTATTTGATTGAAAACTCTAAATCCAATCTAATCAGAAAAGATACAAAAGTATTTGATCACACACATGCACACACACACACCTCCTCCTTTCTGCGGGCTTCCTCTTGCTCCTGCTTCTCCTTGGCTTGTCGTCTGGCTCGCTCCTCCTGTGCCCGTTTCTTGTCCTCTTCCTCGTTCTGCTTGGCCAGATTCTCAAAACGAGCCTTAATGCTTCCGGTTCCTCTGCCGACTGAAACCAGTCACACATTTACACTCTCAGCAGATAACGACACAGAACATAGACCACCATTCTTTGTTTTTTTGTGCCATTTAAAATTGACTTCAAGCCTTTTATATGGGTTTTAAAGCTCTAGCAGTGTCTTCCATCTCTAAATGATGACAGGCTGTGTTCCAACATCAACTGCTGCCTTCCTGAACTGTACATGAGACACCTTTTGTTTTCACACCCTGCTCAAAGCCGGCTTCACACTTTGGTTTTTATTTATTTATTTAAGTATGACTGTTTAATAATTATTAACAATACCGATTAGTTATTTTATCATTATCTGTGTACTTTACATTATTGATTCCCTATTCAATGAGCATCCTCTTTCATTTTATTAGTCTCTTGGCTTAGTAATTTAAATATGGGGATCTAATCATTTCTAAGGCACAAATGCTTTTACAAATAGTGTCAGTAGGGGTGTAATGATAGAATCCTGACCGTAGTGTATTTGTGATACTGGCTTCACAAATCAATTCTCTGAATATTTTGAACAAAATTTGAATGATGAAAAATTATGATGGAATTGAGATTCTTTTTTAATTTTTTTATTTTTTTTATTTATGTCTGAATTATAAACAATGCAACGAATCAAAAACAATGTGCATTTTTGTCTGTATAAGACTAAGTCTAAAATTGCAATGAACAGAGGGTTAATATTGTAAACAAACTATACTACAGGATCACCACATCCTAAATAAATAAATAAATAAATAAATAAA
>JANDJT010000179.1:22639837-22663544 GCA_024331685.1 Stegophilus panzeri
TATACACACTCAATTATTTAATGATGACCCCTATCAAATTCATCATGTGACTTGCACAAAATTAGAACGCAAAAAAAAAGTTTAAGAGCCAGACAATGGCATCATCTTTTACTAACACCCAGAGAAAACATAGTAATAATAATAATAATAATAATAACAACAATAACAACAACAACAACCATAACTGTGGAGGAATCTACAGTAAGGAAAATTGATTGTGGTAAAACCAAGCTGATATGGTCAATCGAGAACTGGCTCTTTACTGATGGAAAACCAGACTAAGAACCACCATCTTGACATAAAGGCAGTGGTAAAGAGCCATCAACCTGACAGCAAGGTTCTCTCACTCGACTATAATACAGGGAAAAACAAAATCATGCTTCACACGGTCACATCCCTATGTTTCACAGCTTTACCTTCGGTAAAACTTCCTTTCTTTCAGAAACATAAATCAGCAGAGGCGTGTGTTACCTTTCTGAGACTCGTGAAGCTGCAGTTTCTCCTGATGGTCCCAGCCAAGAGCGGATTTATCCACACGGTCCGTCTGCACACCAAACTTTCCTCCAAAGCCCTTCACGTAATCTGGAGTGCACATGAAACACATTTCAAAACATACGAAGAAGGAAAGCTGAAAACACTCGCACGGCTGGATCAGGAAGCTGTCGCAAGCTTGCGATGGACTTGCAATGACATGAATAACACCAGATGTGTTGACACGAGTGGGAACGACGACTGTGTGTTTACAAAGAAACGCCAATCGCGTAGAGGATGTTTTGTAAAAGTTGTAAAGCATTTTGCTAAAAAGTGTTAACTTCACCCTATATATAGAGACTTTTCAGACATCCTGTACATACTCATAACAAAGTAAGACATGTTCTTTAATTTTTTTTTATTATTATACAAATTGTAAGCATTTTGCAAACTGCTGTGATTTAAGAGGAATAAGACAATATGGGATATGCCGTTATAGGTAAATAATCAACTGTGGATTCTTCTACATGTGCAGTTTTCATACATAGACAGTATAATCCATGTACTGCTAAACTTTTGGTCTGAATGGTTTCGGGGATGTTACGTGTGTCACAAACCTTTCTGTGACTCGTGTTTCTCCGTTTTGCCATGATACTCAAAGCCCACAGCACTTTTGTCCACTTTATCAGTTTCCACTCCATATTTCCCACCGAATCCTTTAGCATAATCTGCGGATAAACAAATACAGAAACGAGTAAAGCAAACAGCCATCATATATAAACAAATGCTGTTCATACCACTGGGAGTTCTCCGTGTGCATGTATACAGCGGGCTACAATCTCAGGAAATCATTACAGTTATTTAAAATGATCTAATCGTGACCACTATCAAATTCACCAAGTCAATTACACACAATCAAACCGCAACATAAACAAGATAAATATTGAAATATTTAACCTACCAAAGGGGAAAGAAAAAACAGGCAATAGAATCACGGGAAACAAACCTTTCTGGGATTCGTGTTTCTCTGTTTTTCCCTGATAATCAAAGCCTACAGCGCTCTCGTCCACACGATCAGTCTGAACACCATACCGACCCCCAAAACCACTGGTGTAATCTGGGACACACACACAAACACACCGCAGCAGCCAATCATGGCGAGAGCGGGGGGTTGTGGGGAAAAAAGCAACAGAAATTACACAGAGCAGCAAGCAGAGTTTAAAACACGCGGGGATCCGACGGAAGAGCTGCGGTGTGTTTGAGGGTTTCCATCCAAACACAGCCACTTGTTTCCATTACAAATCAACACGATGGCAAAAGAGGACCAGCTTATCATACAGATACTATAAAGCACCGATTCTCTCTCACACACACAATGTGTAGCCAGTAGCATTTGGATGGAAACCTCACTACTGAGCTAACATTTCTGTGACTGAACTTCAACACCACATACTCACTGTGCACTTTATTAGGAACACCTGGACACCTCCACATTCAAGTAATTATCCAACGGGACAATCGGGCAGCAGCAGCACAAACCATTAAATCATGCAGATACAGGCCAAGAGCTTCAGTTATACTTTATATCATACATTAGACCTGTTATCTCAGTGACACTGACTGTGGTTGTTTGTGCCAGAAAACTTGAATTTTGCAGAAACCACTCATCTCCTATGCTTCAAGAGTTTATATAGAAAAGTGTGAAAAACAAACAAAACAAAAAAAACCATCTGATAAACAGCAGGTCTGTGGGAGGAAACACTTGAAGAGAGGTTGAAGAGAGGTCGCAAGAGAATGGCTCGACTGGTACAAGCTGACAGGAAGTCTACAGTAACACCAATAGCCACTCTTTACAACCATGGTGAGTGGAAAAGCATCTCAAAATGCGCAACACGTCGAACCTTGAGGAGGACAGGCTCAAACAGCCAAAAACAAACAAACAAACATTAACTAAAGCACTTGCCACGTCTCCACAATTTTATGCGCTGTGCGTGAGACACTCGGTCAGCTGATTAGATAATTGCATGAATGAGCATGTGTACCTAAAGTGGACAGTGAGTGTATGTTAAAGTTCACACTACTAAAGAGCGCACACTACTGAAAGCCTCAGGTCTAGCTATACATATTTACTGGGACTAACAGTACCCCAATGTTCACCCATGCTATTCTTCATTCAGATACGTGACAGAGTTATCTAGATATCTATCTACGTGAAGTTTTCTGTGTTCTACGGAGAACAGTGTTTGGTGTGAAGATTTAAATTCTACAATCCCTGTCTATAATGTAATGTAACATGTAATTACAGTACTTACACATGTCAGCTTGGTCAATCTACAACAATCAATATGACTTCCTTCAGAAGTCCTTCCATCAAATCAAGCGAACATATTTTATGGCATTTGGCAGACGCCCTTACCCAGAGCGCAACTTACATTTATCTCAATTATACACCATTGAGCTACCACTGCCTCATCTATAGCTATTGTTTGCTGCAAAAACTGGGCAACTAACTTAATGTCTGTTCAGGTAGTGCTAGGCCATACGTGCATACGTTTACATTTATTCATTTAGCAGGCACTTTTATTCAAAGCAACTTACAAATGAGGAAATACAAGCAAAGCGATATATCAAGCGGAGAACAAAACAAGCAGTGCTACTATACAAGATTTTTGATTGAGTTCTAGAGGAGCAGTGCGCAGAGTGACAGATTCTGCTGTCTGGATTGAGGTTGGAAGTTCATTCCACCACTGAGGGATCAGTGAGATAGGGTCTGATATTCTTGATGTTAAACAGAATGAACCTACAGGGCCATGCAGGGCTAGCTAATGTCAGCTATCTTTTTACACAGACGACTGACATGAAATATACCTCAGGTATATACCTCAGCATATGCATTACTTGGGAATCCGTTTAATTTTTGTCTAGATACAATCGGTTATTTCATGGTCTTTTATAGCAGACAAGTGGCCTCATGTTGCTGTGTACAGAATGACCTCATCAGCTATCTACAGCCCTGATATACACAACACCAAGTAGCACTAAACAGAATTGCTTATATGAAGACGTTTAACTCAGGAGCAAGAGTACATCAGTACATTGATTTTAAGGCAGAGGAGCTGCTTAAACAAATTACAGTACAGACAGGTGACAAATTAAAGGAAAAACTGGTGGTTTTGGTATGCTGTAGGGGGATTTACTTTCCACATGTCCCTTAGAGAGTCATAAAAGCAAGCACGAGCATGTGTGCACATCAGAAAAGGACTATTCACTAAACATGAAGCTGAACAGTGCAACAAGCTCTCACACACTCCAGGAAATGAGTGAAAAGAGGAAAGAAGTGAGCCTCACCTTTCTGTGACGCATGTTTCTCTGTTTTCCCAGCATACTCGAACCCTACAGCAGACTGATTGAGGGTGGAAGAATTCAAAATATAAATTTGTAAAAAGTTATTAAAAAATAGGATGCCTCAGATTTGTATTTCCTAAACATACATTAAAATTTGTCACACACATTTATTTATGCACACACCTGTGCAAAAGTCTTGGCGCACCCCCCCCTTTTATTTATTTATTTTTTAACAAACTTTATTATAGATTTTTTTTTCTTTTTTTTTCTTTTTTTAAATGACTTCTACATTATTGAGTTAGTTCAAAAACAGTTTAGATTTCAAACCATTTGTTTTCCAGCACAAAATTTAATGTTACAGAAAAAGCAGCATGTTAAGTGGTAAGAGACACTTTTCAGATAAAAAACACAATGAAGGCTGCTGGATTTTGCTGCAAAAATAAGAAGCAAGTGCGACAGTCAAAGTCTCCAGAAGAACTGTGACTGGTTCTGCAACATGCTCAATAAAACTTACAGCTCATATCCTTATAAAACTGCACTAATTCTACCTGACACTACTCATTTCTTTTTAAGCAAAGGATTGTCACACCAAATATTGAGCTTGTTTAATTTATTACCGTTTACTACTCTTTATAGTATTTTTATTAATGTAGAAACATTTAATTCCATTATTTTGAGCATTTCTTTGCATATGCCTAATACTTTTGCACAGTATTGTGTGTGTGTGCGCGTGTGTGTGTGTGTGTGTGTGTGCATATATATTTTATATAAAATTGTTTCATTCATTTCAAAACACAAACAAAATAGAATAAACTGACAGAAATCAAAATTTTTTTTAAAAAATATGGCATCCTACACACATTATTTAAATTGCATTACAACAATTATGGACAGACTGAATGAAATAAGAAGTGAATTTGTACCTGGTCCACACGGTCACTCTGAACTCCAAATTTACCCCCGAAGCCTTTAGACGTGTCTGTCTGGGAGCAGTGCTTCGACAGTTTACTCTGATACTCGTGACCCACAGCTGACTGCAACAACACATTCAAAACATGAAGATTTCCCAGAGTTAACATGGTAGTTTTCGTCCTTTTAGCCAAACAATGAATGAGCTGATCATTCATTTCTAAACTTACCACCATACTGTATTATACAGTAGCAGCTCCTCCATTTTTTTTTATTTATTTATTTTTTTTTAATTTTACTGTCACTCTCTTTTGAAAAACAGAACTCAAGGACAAGATACCCACATGCAATACTCCTTCAAATTTGTCCAAATTAAGAAACACCCTTGTAAAAGGAGCTGCAGTGTAATATTTAACTCCGCCCAAACTCACATTAATGTGTGAATGGAGCAAATACCTGTAACTTAGAGTACACGATTTACTACAGTATATGATTTATCTTTAAATCACAACATTATCTTTAGACCGCAACATTTCAGGTTAAACATCCAAGCAGTGGTTTAACTTCTTACCCTAATATCTTGATGAGGTGATGGACAGGTATTTGTTAATGAGCTCTCAGTACCTGTGTAAAACTGTACGGTTAAAAATGAAACAAGACAAGATACAATTAAAAGGTCTTGCTCAAGGACCCAACCATGGCTGGGATTTGAACTAAGAACCTACTGATGAGTAGTCCCAAAGCCATAACCACTGGTTATCTCAAAGTGAAGCGTCTGATGTAGACAACTTCGAGCACACTTCACCCCCTCCCACCCCCCACCCCCCAAGTGATCACACCATTTCAGAAGATGGCACACTTCCTCTTCTAAATTCAGTCATTGTGCACGCCACCGGTATGAATAGTCTGTGTATATGTGGGCATCAGGACGGCACACTGCCCCATCTGCTGTCTGTACTGCACACACTCTGGCCCCAGAGGTGACGGTGGCAAGGAAAAATCCCTGAGACAATATGAGGAAGAAACCTTAAGAGGAACCCATCCTCATCTGGGTGACACAGGACAGCGCCATTATACATAAACCCCTTCTATAACTGTGTACTGCATGGTCAAAAAGTGCAACCAGGAAATTCATTACGGTTTTCATATGAAATCTATTTTGTAGAAGTTATCAACTGTTCACTGCCGGAGAATTGAGTGCAAAACTGTTTGTGGCAATTGCAGTCCTAAAGCTATTATAGAATAACTGTTCATATCAATAAGTAAAATTAGTAAACTTACTTTATTAGTAAATAAAGAGAAAGAATGTGTGCCAGGAGCCTGCTGATAGAACATGCTTCAAAGAGAGAGGGAGAGAAAGAAAAAAAAAACCTCACATCAGCAGCCAAACCCAGTCTGACCCGGCTGTGGATGACATACCAGTGACAGAAATATTGGACTGCCTTCCCAGTGGAAGACACAAAGCACACATTTGGTGCTCCTTCAAATCTGTCCAAGATACATCGCTTCAGAAGACGTCTTTCTTTATGCTGCCTTGTGAACGGGGCCGATTTTCTCTGGAGCTCAAACCCTGCCTACTAATCCAGCTTCCTTCCAAATGTAACAAAGAGTAGTGATGACGTCTCGCGCAGCACACGTGGCATGAAGACCTCACTGCACGGAAAACCTCATTCGACTCCATTTCAATCCACACTGTCAGAGGCGTGTCAGACTCAAGCTCCCACACCGGATGCGACTTATTTCGCTCTATTTTACCACGCGAGTGAAGCGTAAGCCTCATAGAGCTCCAGCGAAATCAGAAAAGCAGACTTTCGATACATTGTGCACTTTATTTCAAATCGTAATCTACAAAAAGGGCGTGGTTGTGCAAAATGTTTGTAAGCTATGACATCTTAATTGTAATTCACTGGGGGGTTCATAGCGGGTCTGAAATAGTACTTACTCTATATTCTTGTTTATAGAAAAGCAATATCGCCACACGCCACTCTTGCTTAAGTAGATCAATGCGTGCTAAATAACTGAGGGACATCTACACAGGAAACCAAGGAGGTAATGAGCAACAGGAGTGTAAACAGTAAACATGAGTTTGTTTATTAATTACGCTCACCTGTCATTTGTGGCAAGAATGATCCCCTTAACTCTGCTTTAACCAGCAATTTCCCCCTACATAACTGAACCCTTCCAGTGTTTCAGTGCTGATGTATAGCATTTCATCATGTGTTCTTTCAAAACTGGATGCTGTAGGCATCTGTGTACTGTGATGTACTGATCATGCTGATTTGTTTTACATTCAGCATTTTTATAAAATTACATGCCTCATTTTTATAAAAAAACAAAAAACAAAAACACTAAGTGTATAAATATCCTGGTTTTTCCTCTGTATTATCAAAGCTATCTTGACAATAATTAAGCAGACAATCACTTGATTCTAAGAAGATTTTTAGTCATATTCAATTCTCCTTTTGTTTTAATTTTCCTTCCTACAAATTCCTAATTTTCTAAAATTTCTTCCTGCAAACAAACAGCTAGTTCTCCCCTGCTGCAGCGAATCGTTGCGATTTTTCTGCTTATGTGCTATCATCAGGATCCAAGCTGACAAGCTCCTCACAATAGTGTGAAAACGACAGACACAAGAAGTGAAAGAAAGGCAGTAGGTGAGGGGGAAAAAAAAAAAAAAAAAAGGTAGTGAAAGAGACACACGTCTCTCACCTTGTCCATTCGGTCCTCCTGAACACCAAACTTCCCGCCATAACCATGCGAAGCTTTGGGCATGGTATCCAGCTCCCGCTGTTTCAAATCACTGTGCTCACACGACACCGTCTCACGAAGCTCGTGGATGCTGAAGGAGCAGGAAAAACACACTGAATATTTAACCTGCTTCGCTGAACAAACAACAGTCCATTCAGGCATCAGAATGACTTCTTGAATGTCCAATCAGGGTAATGAAATAAAATAAAATAAAAAAGGAACACGGATAATTCAAGTTTATTGTCATTATATCCTGTATTCGTGCGCTTGCAGAGTAAATTTTCTTGTTTACTATAACAGGAGCAATCTGTAAGCAATCTATTTGTGACAAGGTACGAAATAAAAAAAGGTATTGAAAATCAGACAAATCATAGAAAAAAATGGCCGATTAATTTATTATGTAAATAATCATTAGTTGCAGCCCTAGTAAAATTGTATCACAGATGTTCACCAAAAAAAAAAAAAAACAACAGTAACACAGACATTAGGGGGAAAAAAATAAAAACTGAGGCAACTGTTTTGATAATAACTCTGACTCACTTAATGTGTTCCTGATGTCCAGAACCCACCACCGTTTTCGCTCCCCATCGCTGCTCTTTCTCAGTCAAATCATTCTGCACAAAAAGAAAAACTCAGCCAAATAAAAAATAAAAAATCTACAGCAACAAGGACACTAGAAACATATATAACCATCACATCCAAAGCAATCAATAATCCTTTAAATAAATGCCAATTTATTACTTCTATAAGCTAATTTCTAAGTGTATTTATATAGAATAAAATGTACTTCATTTAATATTATTTTCATTTATTTCTTCTACCATTTAATATATAAAGGTAATCAAATACAATTTATTTCTACAGTAATCTTCCCATGTGTTTAAATATATACCCACACATGAAACTAACACACACACACACACACACAATGAAGTGGAGCAGTGTAGCTTTAGAAAAAGGAACCTCAAAATAACATCATTCAGTGCCAATCAGTCACATCATTACAAGCGTCATCAGTGGCTTTTCTCTTCTCACTGACAGAGGCCAGCATTACAAACACAGTCCCCATATAAACAGAAACACACACTGTTTAGTATCTCACGCTTGCTAGTGTTCCTGTACACTGTACGCCGCACTTATCTGCAGCTGCACAATGCGGCATTTGATAATTATTTCCACATTGGCTTTCGCGATAATGATATCGCAGAGCTAAAAACAGCCACAGCAGCCATCTTGAAGACAGAAGCAGTTTCTTCCTCAGCACAGTTAGAAGTCACTCAAAAAAAGGTTTATTTTATTTTATTTTTTAAATGTACGCGAGCAATGATTCAGATTGTTACAGACCCCTCCAAAATGACTGGAACGGCAAAGCCAATTTAATTGATTGCTCTGTACACCAAAGACATTTGGGTTTGAGATCAAAAGACGGACATGAGATGAGAGATTATGATCTCGGCTTTTATTTCCCGGTGTTCACATATAGATGTGTCAAACAACATAAAACATAGAACCTTTTGTATCAGACTACTCAATTTGTAGCAAAAGTACAGGAACAGATAAGTCTTGAAGTAAATGAAAGTAAATAACATTTAATATTTGGTTTATTTAATATTTACTTAACAATTGCGTCAAGACTGTGACTCGCTGGCATCATCATATTGTTGGTTTACCGCACCTTCTTTCAGTTGTTGTTTGATTTGTAGGGGTTTCTCCATTCAGGAGGTGAAATGCTGCTCAATTGGGTTAAGGTCTGGTGAGTGACTTGGCCAGTCTAAAACCTTCCTCCTTCCCCCCCAATGAAGTCCTGTGTTGGGTTGGCAATGTGTTTTGGATCATTGTCTTGCTGCATGATAAAGTTCCTCCTGATTCATTTGGATGCATTTATCTATAAATCAGCAGTTAAAGTGTTCCTGTAAACTTCTGAATTCATTCTGCTGCTATGTTCCTGTAAACTTCTGAATTCATTCTGCGGCTACCATCATGGGCTACATCAGAAAAGAAATATTAGTGACCCTGTTCCAGAAGCAGCCATGACACTACCTCCACCATGTTTCACAGATGAGCCTGTATGTTTTGGATCATGATTCTTTCTCCACACTTTGGTCTTTCCATCACTTTGGTAGTGGTTAATCTTGGTTCCAGAACTTTTGTGGCTCATCTCTGTATTTCTTTGTGAATTCAAATCTGGCTTCTTACTGCTGATGAGTGGTTTGCATCATGTGATACAGCCTCTATATTTCAGCTCTTGAAGTCTTCAACAGTGGATGATAAAAACCTGGAGGCTATAAACGTCCCTTACTTGATAGCTACATTAATCTCAGAGCTCCGGGGCAAAACTAAAGAAGAACTTCAGACTACCAAACATGTCTGTGCTGGTTATCTACATGTGGGACAAGAGAGATGTTGCATGCATGTTTTGAATTCTGTATTCACTTATTATTCATAAATTAAACAGCCTGTGTGAAAAGGCCTTTAGGCTACGTTCACATTACACGCTGCACAATTAGGATTTTTTTGTCAGATCAGATTTGCCTATCTTGATGGTTCACATTCTTCATGATTCAACTGCTGGTGAACCATATATATCTTTTAACATGCATGCCCTTTGAAATTCCCTGCATACACACATCACTGTCGATTTTGCGCGATGCACGAGCGTCAAACAACAAGTCGAACTCGATGCCATTGGCTTCTGCCACCAACGGGGTTAATCCTTCTTGTTAGTTGCTAGGTTGTATGCCAGCATGACCCTTAAAATATACCTCAAACTTGAAGTAAGCTATTGAAAAGAAAACTATTCCAGACATCTGACCTCGCTGTGACCTCGACCCTATTCTGGATCAGCTCTAAAATCGAATCAGTTCTTCTGCTGATATCTGCTTACAAATATAATTCCAAAAAAAAAAAAAAAAAAAAAAAAAAAAAATCATACAAACTTTCAATCACCCGTTATTGAGATATCACACTAACAAGAATCTTGGATGGACAACCTGAAAACAATGTCTCTGATACTTAGTGGCGAGGCATAAAAACGCCATACTTGGGAGACGCTACAAATAAATGTGCTAGTAACTCACGCCTGCGTCGCATTGTTTTGCTGCTCTGTCAACACTGGATAATGATGTTAGTGACATGCACACAGAAAAGCAGTGGGAAAACACTGCACGAGTCCTGATCTGACTCGTTTCATTCGTCACGAGAAAGTGGCTAAAGTCGGATTTGAAAAGATCAGATTTGTGTGTCCTGGGGAAAAAAATTTTAAAAATTAAAATCAGATTTGCGTCACTTCCGCCTGGTAACGTGAATGTAGTCTTCGTCGTAAACTTTTACACTTTGTTGTAATCACTTTGTTTATTCTCGAACAAGAACTTCTTGTCGCAGTTTATTTATTTATTTATTTTTAAATTACTTCCTTGGGTGGTGTTACAGTGCTTTCACACTTGCATTCCCCCCCCAACTCCCAGCATATATGTTACATGAAATCCAATGGCATTAACGTTTTCAGAAAATCGCAGTGACGTCAAGTGCTTTTTTAAATTTATTTATTTATTTATTTATTTTGCTGACCAATCTGGTTGCAAATTGGAGGCAAGGAAGAAAAACAAACACAAAAGACAGAGGGTCGGCTAAATAAATAAATAAATAAATAAATAAATAAATAGGTAGATAAATAAATAAATAAATGAATGAATAATCTTAAGAATAAAACACAACATGGAAAGCTCTAAACAAAGTTGATTATTAAACCCAAAGTTGGTTATTTTACTATAACAGCATTTCAAAAATATCAATTTGCCAAAAAGGCCAATTTAAAGACATATTCATTATTGAATGACACGTTGTACTTTTTTACTCTTTTATAGTTACGGTTAATGTTGTGGAACGTCCACGAATCAAGTTCCTGTTATCGCTTACGTTATGACGGCTATAAAAAGTCGTTCCTTCGCCAGCCTCCCCTTTCCTCTTTCTTGATGTTATTAAGACAGAAACAAATGCAGCTGACGTTACTGAAAACCCAGAAATGGCTCGGACAAACTCTCCAGTCTTAAATAACATTATTTAATCTGTTTATTATTAGGCTTACAAGTCTGCCATACAAATCTGTGTATAAGCGGCTACAAAAGAATGAGCCGGCGCTAAAGTCTGAGCTGGACTAATGAATTTGAATCAGAACTGAGAAAATCAACAGCGCTGTGGTATACACTGAGTTACAAATTGAAAATTTTTCAATATTCCGCCACTACAAAATCATTAAAAATATCGACTTAGCTGTTTTTGGGACTTTCCCTGTTACGTTACGTGACGTCCCACTTTAACTGTAAAGTCACACAAGCAGTTTAGCATCTCTTGATTTTTCCTCCCTCCAAATCCACAGCAAAGGGAAATGACTTACTCATCAAAAGAGTCTTTATTATCGAGAAGCCGAAACTAGGACTCAAACTAAGTTAGTTAGTTAGCTGCCACTAGCTAGGACTGCACAGTGTTGTGTTTCAGATCACCACAAAAACATGTAGCAGTCAGTGGTTGTTATGTGTATGTATTTAAACACACACTTTCACACACTGAAAGACGTTGTTCTACATTACAGCCAGCATCTGCTCAAACTATCTGGATATACGCTGACGAAGAGCATTCATTTTGTCAACCTACAATCCGTTGTTTGTTCAGTTTTGTATTTTAATTTGATACATATGCACTTATTGCACTGGATATGTGTAAGCCAGTGTCGCTTATTCGAAACTAAAAAAAAAAATAAAAACAAAAAGCTAAGTGCAGGGCTTTAGGCATGATGAAACAGGAATGCAGGAGCAGGAGATAAACAGCACGCTGCAGTGTCAGGTGTTAGCCAATAGCTCTGTAATGCCAGTGCACGCCCCAGCATGCAGGCCTTTCCCTAGTTATTTTTAGTGATTTGAATGATTCACTCCACATTCATAGTTATATAAACTGTGTACTGATAAACTATTTCTATATACCTATCTGTTACTCTGCTGTCTATTACCCCTCTCTACCCTGTCCATATGAGGCTCTCGCCTGCCTCTCCCCGTCACCCAGCTCTCGCCTGCCGCTCTCCGTCACCCGGCTCTCGCCTGCCGCTCTCCGTCACCCGGCTCTCGCCTGCCGCTCCCCGTCACCCGGCGCTCACCTCCCGCTCCCCGTCACCCGGCGCTCGCCTCCCGCTCCCCGTCATCCGGCTCTCGCCTCCCGCTCCCCGTCACCCCCGTCACCCGGCTCTCGCCTCCCGTCAGTTGGCTCTCGCCTCCCGCTCCCTGTCACCCGGCTCTCGCCTCCCTCTCCCCGTCACCCCCGTCACCCGGCTCTCGCCTCCCTCTCCTCGTCACCCGGCTCTCGCCTCCCGCTCCCCGTCAGTTGGCTCTCGCCTCCCGCTCCCCGTCACCCGGCTCTCGCCTCCCGCTCCCCGTCACCCGGCTCTCGCCTCCCGCTCCCCGTCAGTTGGCTCTCGCCTCCCTCTCCCCGTCAGTTGGCTCTCGCCTCCCGTTCCCCGTCACCCGGCTCTCGCCTCCCGTTCCCCGTCACCCGGCTCTCGCCTCCCTCTCCCTGTCACCCCCGTCACCCGGCTCTCGCCTCTCGCTCCCCGTCAGCTGGCTCTCGCCTCACTCTCGTCAGGTCACTCCCGCTGACCTGTGCTGCGACTCGGCTCATGCTGAATTGAGCAGACATGCGCAGTTATTAATTGTAGTGTCAATTCCCTAACTGAACTAAAAGATTTTTATTACTACAAAAAAGAAAAATGACAGAGTGGTGCCGCGGTGGGCAAGTGATGTAATCGGTATGCAGCCGAACACAGTGGACCAAGTATCTCAGAAAGCTTAGTGACACCATCCATCAGTTTACAGTCAAATATAAAGCCTGTTTAAATGATTTCAATGTGTATCAGTACTTTTTTGTACATTTTCAGTACATTTTAACAATACCGTGATAATACTGATACCGTGATAGTTTTGGTCACGATAATCGTGATATGAAATTCTCATAATGTTACATCTAACGCCCATAACTGTACCTAGGACCACCACTGACCGCATATTAGTGAACTATTCTCTGTACAGTGGTGACGCTGACATGGTAGCGTGTGTGTACGCATGTGTGTGGCACCAAATGTTACAACGTATTAAACAGGTTTACATGAATTCACTCATACAAACAGGTTATTATTTCTATATTGATGCTCAAGCTACTGTTTCTCTCATTCACAGGGACGCCCTACTTAATCCGAGTCTAATAATAAACAGATAACTGTTCTATGACGAGACATTTATTTAACATTCATCACTTATGGAAGGAGTCTCTAGTGTCGATGCTTTGAAAGAGTCAGTACGTTCTTCCACCACGAACATGTATTCAGAACAGAGGAGGGTTTATTTTTTTTTTTTTAACATCAAGAGAGAGAAAAAAAAAAGAGAGAAGCTGGTGAGGGAACAACTGTTTATAGCTGCTATAACAAACGCGATAACAGGAATGAACTTGTTTCGCAGACGTGCCACAACATTAAATGTATCTATAAATTGATCAAAAGAATGACGAGTCATTCTTTAATTAATAAGGATATGCAAATTGGTATATTATAAGAGGAATTAAGCACTTTGTGATGGTTTACTCATCACTGAAAAGGAAAAAGAGAAAGTCATCCTTTCTCACCTCAAAGTCAGGATCCGTCTCCCAGTCATCAGGACCGTCGTCAACGGTAACGGAGACGGAACGACCAGCTGCTGCTTTCCACATCTGAGAGAGAGAGAGAGAGACACAGACACACACACACACACACACACAAACACACACACACACACACACACACACAAGAAGACAAGACTATATATTATACAGTGCTGTGACAAAGTAACCCTGACCCTGATTTCTTCTGTTTTTGTGTACATCTCGTACTAAATTGTTGCAGAAATGAAAACAAAATCTAAGATAAAACAAAGGTAACCTGAGTAAACACAAAATACAGTTTTTAAATGATAATGTCATTTACTGAAGCAAACAAGTTATCCAATACCAACTGGGCCTGTGTGAAAATGTATTTGACCTCGTAGTTACTACTAAATCTATGAAACTCCACTCAATGGGGTTCAGCTGGACTAGACGCAACCAGGCCTGATTACTGCAAACCCTGTTCAATCAAATCAACACTTAAATAGAACTTTTTCAACAGCATGAAGTTGGTTAAAAGTTCTTACCAGTAACACACTATGCTAAAATTGAAAGAAATTCCAGAAATGATGAGGTAATTGAAATACATCAGTCTGAGAAGGGTTACAAAGCTATTTCAAAGTCTCTGGGCCTCCAAAGAACCACAGTGAGAACTGTTATCTCCAAATGGAAAAACTCAGCTCAGTAGTGAACCTTCCCAGAAGTGGCCGACCTTCCAAAATTCCTCCGAGAGCACAGTGACCACTCATCCAGCAAGTCACAAAAGATCCAAGGACAACATCAGAGGACTTACATGCCTCCCTTACATCAATAAAGGTCACTGTTCATGACTCCACTATCACAGACACTGGGCAAAAATGGCATCCATGGAAGAGTGGTGAGGTGAAAACCACTGCTAACCCAGAAGAACATTAAGGCTCCTCTGAATTTTGCCAAAACACACCTTGATGATCCTCAAATCTTTTGGGAGAATGTTCTGTGGACTAATGAGGCGAAAGTGGAACATTTTGGAAGACAAGGGTCCCGTTACATCTGGCATAAACCAAGCACAGCATTCCATAAAAAGAAAATCATACCTGCAGTCTAGCATGGTCATGGAAGTGTGATAGTGTGGGGATGCTTTGCTGCTTCAATGCCTGAGCAACTTGCTATAATTGAGGGAAACGTGAATTCTGCTCTCTACCAGAACATCCTACTGGGTTATGCAGCAAGACAATGATCCAAAGAATAGGAGTAAGTCCTAATCCTAGAAGTAAGTGAAAGACTGATCTCCAGTTATTGGAAGCAACTGGTTGCAGTTATTTCTGCTAAAGGTGGCACAACCAGACTTTAAGTTTAAGGGGGCAATTAATTTTTCACATGAGTGGTAGGTATTGGATACCTTTTTAGCTTCAATAAAATAAATAAATAAATAAAAACTATTGTGTGTTTACCCAGGTAACCTTTGTTTTATGTTGTATTTCGTTTGAAGAGCTAAAACTATTTAGTATGAGACAAACAGAAGAAATCAGCACCATATATTGTGAGGGGTTTGCATTCACTGTACTGAGTGAACTGTATTTACTGCATACAGTGGCAAACAGCTGCACAAACATTTTACATATTTAACTCACACTCTTAAACCTATTCCCAGTTTACACCTTGGTATTTAATGTGTCTTGTTATCTTGAGCATGTTTATCTTGAGCAGACTTAAAACACAAGCATTGTCAAATCTGTCAGCACAAACCACCTGCATGTAATATGATAATACAAAGATCAGTTCATAACTCTTGACCACCCACTTCCTGTTCTCCTTTGTTATATGCAACAGTGAATATAGGTGTTTCTGGGAAGGTCACCACTAGAGGTGACAACTCCGGCAACCACGGAGCATGTAAAGCTTTTTAAAAAGCGGGGTTTGGTTGTAAAATGGTGCCACGTGTTCAACATCTGGCTAACATGTGTTTCAGACCTCCTGAAATGGTTCGATTGATCAGATAGAAATGTTTATTTGCCTCCTGGGTGCAATTACATGTTCCTTTTTCTTTCCTTTTTTTATATAAAGTGTATCACTCATATCTGGATATACACCTGATACACAAGACACATTAAAGCAGGGTCATAATCCTAAACCGCAAAAACGACTAGCTGGTGTGACCTGAACAGTCTATAATACAAATGTCCAACAGTAAGAAAAACACATATGTAGCTTTAAGAGCTTATAGCTGAAAATGTTGACACCCAGAAGTAAATGGTTTGAGAATGAGAAATATATTTATATAAAATTATATGGTGATGTTTTCTCTGATTTTGGAAGCATTTTTGGAAGGAGTCTCCAATGACAGCACTTTCTCACGTGTCTTAAAACATCAGAACAGACAGCTTTGCGGTTTCTCATTAACGTGACAACCTGCATTTTTTTGTCTAATTGACTTCGAGAGTGTAAATAAAAAGACCTTAATGAGGGAACGACTGTTTATAACTGCTACGACGTACACCGATCAGCCATGACATTAAAACCAGCTGCCTCCCTCTCCCCAGTTGTGTAGGTCCAACTTATGCTGCCAAAACAGCTGGACTCCACGAGACCTCTGAAGGTGTGCTGTGGTATCTGGCACCAAGACGTTAACAGCAGATCCATTAGGTCCTGTGAGTTGCGAGGTGGGGCCTCCATGGATCAATCTTGTTTGTCCAACACATCCCACAGATGCTCAATCGGATTGAGATCTGGGAAATCTGGAGGCCAAGTCAACACCTTGAACTATGTCATGTTCCTCAAACCATTCCTGAACAGTTTATGCAATATCCTGCTGAAAGAGACCACTGGCATTAGGGAATACCGTTGTCATGAAGTGGTGTATTTGGTCTGCAACAATATTTAGGTAGGTGGTACGTGTCAACGTAACATCCACATGAATGTCAGGACCCAAGGTTTCCCAGCAGCACATTGCCCAGAGTATCACAGTTCCTCCACCGGCTCGCCTTCTTCCCATAGTGCATCCTGGTACCATCTTTTCCCCAGGTAAGTTACGCACACGCACCCAGCCGTCCACAAGATGTAAAAGACAACGTGATTCATCAGACCAGGCCACCTTATTCCATTGCTCCATGGTCCAGTTCTGATGCTCACAAGCACATTGTAGTGGACAGGGCTCAGCATGGGCTCTCTGACCAGTCCCAGGTTACTAACGCAGCAAGCTGCGATACACTGTGTGTTCTGACATTCAATGGGTATGTGCTCTGCCTACCGCCGAAAGTGCCTACAATGAGCATGTGAGCATCTAAACTTCTTTTACATCATGTGGATGGCTGGGTGTGTGTGGGTGTGTGTGTGTCGCTTACCTGGGGAAGACGTTAAGCCAGCAGAGGAAGTGTGCTGCTCTGAGAAACCTTGGGTCCTGGCATTCATGTGGATGTTACTTTGACACGTACCACCTACCTAAACACTGCTGCAGATCAAGTACACCACTTTGTGACAAAGGTGTTCCCTAACGTCAGTGCACTCTTTCAGCAGGATAATGCACAAATTGTTCAGGAATGGTTTGAGGAACATGACGAAGAGTTCAAGGTGTTGACTTGGCCTCCAAACTCAATCCGATTGAGCATCTGTGGGATGTGTTGGACAAACAAGTCTGATCAATGGAGGCCCTGCCTCACAACTTTCAACACTTAAAGAATCTGCTGTTAACGTCTTGGTGCCAGATACCACAGCACACCTTCAGAGGTCTCGTGGAGTCCATGCCTCGATGAGTCAGAGCTGTTTTGGTGGCACAAGGTGGACCTACACGATATTAGGCAACTGGTTTTAACGTTATGGCCGATTGGTGTAAACATAATAAACGAATCAACTGTACGAATCATTCTTTAATAAATGAACTTTGGGATGGTAACACATTTCCTAGAAAAGAACGAGTTTGATCCTTTACTGCTTTTGCATACATGATCATATTAAAATATATAAAATTGTTCTGCTGCTGCTATTCTACAGTCAGAGCAGCACTTCAGTCCAGTATGTGATAGTCATACAATGCTCTTATTATTAATCATTTTTAGGACAAAAGGACATTATAGATCTTTATGTTGCCTTATGAATTGGACATGCTTTAAATCTGGCCAAAATCATTGCCTACATGTGTGGGCTCTTGCTGAACACTCACTATATTTCAAAAGTGTCCATGATAGCAATATTACGCACATCACTGCGTTATGTATTAGTGTTTATAATAATAATAATAATAATAATAATAATACATTTTTATTTCTAATGCACTTTTCTCATACCCAGAGCGTGTGAAAGGTAAAAGACTTACTTCAACGTCCAACATAAACTTTATTTAAAAGATGTAATACACGCTACACCTCACAATAATCAGTAACCAACACACACTTTTAATCCTAGTCTTAAACCACACCCAAAAGTGCACACTTTACAGGAGTGTGTAAGGCCTGCAGCAACATGTTATTTCAACCAAACACAATAATAATAATAATAATAATAATAATAATAATAATAATAAACACCATCCTTCTGTCTTGTTTTGCCTCTTTTTTGACATTTCGATATAAAACATACACATTAACTTGCATTTGAGAGAAAGGATTTGTATTCATTAATTAAAAAGGTCTAAAAATAAGTTTAAAAATCTCTTATTAAACCTGGACAAATACTAATTAAATCTTCTTAAACCCATTATTATTATTGAGCCATTATTATTAAACACTATTAGTTATGAGCAATAACTGGTGCATTTGAATAAAACTAAGAGCACTACATGAGCTTATGATCCTAAACCATTACATTATTGATTCAATTCAACAACGCACAATGTTTTCAATCCTCTTTAAGACCTATTACACTTACACAGACGTCTTCTTTTAAAACCTAGCTCCATGTTTTTAATGCTGGAAAGAGATTTCCAGTAAAAGGTATTTCCTGCTCTGCTTCTCTAAGTAGAAATCATTTCATCTCTATCTGCTCTGTATTACACTCTCTTCTCATCGGAAATATCCACAACACTAGCCCTGTCTTTCGGTTACGCTTTTCTTTTCTTTTTTTTTTTTTTTTAACTTACCGCTTTTCTTCAATTTCCTTCCAACCACTGCAAAAAGCGAAAAGAAAATGATCAGACTGGGTTGTAACCACTGAACGCTGAAAATGGTCGAAACCTTGGCGAGAGGTGTTGTTTTTTCCCACCCGTATTCCCACCCGACTCCACCCCCTCCTTGCGCTGTACGACCGAGTTTCTGCACTGCTATTGGCTGCTAGTGTCAACGCACGATGAGTTTATTGGATGGCCAGCAAAAAAAAACAGCCTGTTAGAGAAAGAAAGGCGGGATTATACAATATGGGTATGTTTTAAAAAAAATTGAAAAAAAACGAACGCCAATTGGGAAACATTCCCGCAGCTTCCACTCTTCCGGTTTTCCTACTTTCATTCCAACTTCCGGGTTACAGAGTCACAGCGCCCCCTCTGACGAAAAACGGGAGTGAAAATAAGTATTTCTGAAATAGAAAAAACAAAATTCTGGTACTGTCTATTTTCATTTACTTAGAGTATTTAAAAAAATGAATTACTTGGAATAAGAATAAAATTGGTGTTTGTTTATATGAAAATACTTTGTATATTTAGCCTGTTTGCATGTTTTTTTTCTGTATTGTTTAGCATTGCTGTGTCCTGTGTTAGTCTTTTGTGAATTATGTATGATTTCTTCCCTTAACTGTAAATGTAAATTATTAAAGACACACACACAAACACAAACGTTTTTTTAATTACCCTAATGACATGTAGTAATAACACACCTTGATATGTAGGAGACAAGAAAAGACTAAAGATTGATAGAACATATTCTATTTACTAGTAAATGAGTGACTGGTTTAAGCTGCAGTGTGTAAAAATCATTCATTCATCCCCAGGTACCACTTTATCCTGGTCTGGGTTTTGGTGGATCCATAGCCTATCCCAGGAACCATGTGTGTGAGGTGGAAACACACCCTGGATGAAATGCTAGTCCATTGGCCCTCCATACCCGGGGGCAGGTTACAGTCGCCCGTCTAAAGAACCCAGCGAATACCCATGAGGACCCTGGGAGAACATGTAAGACTCAGACAGTAAGCGCAAGTGCTCATTAGTTAATCGGTGGAGGTTAATAAGTTAACAAGTACTTTAACGGTGCTTTTACATACAACATTGGTTTGTTTCTCTTAAATCCGATTGAGTTTACCTTCTCCATGTGCTTCCAATGGTTAGTTGGAAACACAGTAATAGCACTTGAGTGAGGACCAAAACCCGGTCCAAGAACACATGAAAAGCAGTACTTGTGTTTTTGTAACTCATGGAAAACACAGTGACAGTGACACACATGAGAGTTCCACCCAACTACCCAAGCATACCTAATACGTAAAGTGTCAAAGGGCAGAGCTGAAATGCTGCAGAAAATATGATGTATGCTGGATTTGTAGGCCAAAGAGCCAAGATTTTTGCAAGTAGGGTTCCACCTACAGTATACAGTACATTACCAGGTTAAAGTGAAACATCCGATTTTCTGTCTTCATGGGAACCAGATTAGATTTTTTTTTCCAGGACTGTGTGTGGAAAAAATCCAAGTCTTTTCATAGCAGAATGACCTGAATGAACATGGGAAGATCAGAAATAATGAAGCTTTTTCCAACACAAGTGGTTCAGGGGACAGGTGCATTCACATTGGGTCACTTCACAAATATTAACAGTCCAGATAGACAGAGCTGATCTGAGTAAAACATCAGAAGTATACACCTCCTAATGTGAATGTAGCCAAAGTGAATTAGAAAAATTAAACTACGTGGAAAACCTGTAACCTGTCATATTAGCTTATTTAACATTTTATGGAAGGATCCTTGAGTGTCAGTGTAAAGTTTTCCACCAAAGGAGAGTGATCAGGACAGAGGGTGCTGCCTTATTAACTTCAACAGAGTGGAAAAATAAGGCTGGAAGAGAACAGGAACTGACTTGTCTCCCAGACATTCCACAACAATAAATGTAATGGTTAAAAAGCATGACGCTCATCCATCCATTTCATGTACCGCTTATCCTACACAGGGTCGTGGGGAGCCTGGAGCCTATCCCAAGGAGCTTGGAGCACAAGGCACTACGGACATGTCTTTAGGCTGGAGGAGTACCTGTAGGAAACCCCGGAAACAAGGAGAGAGCACGGAAACGGGAATTGAACCCCCAAGCCCGGAGGTGCGAAGCAAATGTGCTAACCCCTAAGCCACCGTGCCCCCCAAAAGCATGGCCTAAGAATTTAACATGTCAAGACTAGCCTCTTGTGCAAGAAAGACGCATACGGTGGGTTTTTTGGGTTTTTTTAAGCAAAGACTTAGTCTTTTTATTGGCAGTGGAAAATAGGGATCAGTATTTTTTATTGAAAGGAAGCAATAAATAATACTGTGATAAAAAATAGTTCATAAGTACTCAGACTGTACAGCATTTCTGTTATAAGATCGGAGATGTTTTAAACAATGGAGAGAACACCACATGATTGGAATTGTGCATAAGAGACTGAAAACAACCAAAAAAAGACAAAAGAACGGTATGGTACGAACTGTTTAGGGAATCAAAAGTTTGACCCAACAAAGTTATAATAATACAGTCCAGCCTTTATATTTGATATGACTCATGAGAAGGTTAAAAGGCCGTGATCACACAAGGAGGAGAAGCAGAATAAATAAAAAAAAAAAAAAAAATTTAAACAGAGGGAGGAAGTAAGGCTTAATCAGATGTGGAGTTTAGCCGGAGGGTCAAATCACGCCATTTTCGGACACTGCAATTGGAGCTTAGGCCACAGTGAGGTTGGTCCAGCGGTGAAGAAGCGCGCGCACACACTTACACACACACACACACACACACCTAAGCACACCTAAGCACACCTAAGCACACGTCCTTCATGCGTGTCTCATGTGCAGGAGAAAAGGAATGGAGAGATTCAACATATGGAAAAGGTGACTGATGAAAGATGCATCCGAAAGTAGCCCTCGTCGTTGCTACCGTTTATGGCTTATCACATGTTTTGGTATCATACAAGAGAAAGAGGAAAGAGACAGAGGGGGAGAAATATAATAATAACAACAACAATAATAATAATAATAATAATAATAATGTTTCATACAGTTTGTGGAACAAATGCTCTAAGATATGCACCAATTCTGATATTCACATAATACATCATAAAATCAACAGCCAAATGGATTTTAAGAACAGAAGAAGGGGTGAAATAAAATCACGTCAGTCACAAAATCAGAATCAGCTCAGGTTTCGTCATCACAAACCAAAGATATGGACAATTAAGGAGATGACGATTATTTAAAAAAAAAAAAGAAAAAAAAAAAAAAAAAAAAGAAAGAAAAAAAAAAGGGGGGTTAGAATTAGATAGAAATGTACAAACTTCAGATCTGTAATACATTCAGTTACACCTGAAAGAGTTAAACATGATATGAAAAGAGGAGGAAGAGAAAGGCAAAAGATGCATAAACATAACTAAATGAAGGAAAATGTCCCATAAATAGAATAATCCATAAATCTAAAATAATGTCCTCTACGGCAGAGACGTCAGGATAAACCCTCCAAAACCTCAGAGTCCTTGTGCATTACACTCCCAGCCTGAAGGGGACGCCTCGTCTTCAGAGACTTCACCTATAGAGATAATGAGCATAAACTGAGAGCAGGGAGGACAGGAAAGAAAGACAGATGAGTGCAGGGGGAGACAAATGGAGACGTAGACAAGTGGGGAAAGAAGGAAAAAGGAGAGGTAGAAACATGTTCGTATTACTACTTTGAACACTGAAGCATTCAACTCTTTAATTAGCATCAACATGTTGGCGTATTAATAAGAGTTCATATCATGATAACTGCCCAACATTTTATACTGGGTTGTGTTACTTTATTATTATTATTATTATTATTATTATATTAATATTCTTTATGACACAACAGCACAGTTGAATTCTTGATTCTGACTGGTTAAAAGGTGTTTCTGGTAACGTGACCAACTGCGTCTTTTGTCTTAACTTCAAGACAGTGGTTCCTGTGTGGCACAATAGAAAAGAGAAAGAAGGGAAAAAAAAAAAAAAAAAAGTGTTCAGCCTGCGGTCAGGAGATCACAAGTTTGTCTCCCGATGATGAAACAATCTTCCATGGACGGGAGTCCTAGAGAGCAAGACTGGCCGTGCGGTCTGGGTGAGAGGGATAGCATACTCTCTCTCTGCTGTCAATCACGATGACAGCTTCACGTGTCTTGGAGGAAGCATGTGTAACAGTGAAAGGGCTAAGCTGGTGAGTGAGGGGAAATTCTCTTTTGATCTTTTGTTAAAAAAAATTCACAAAAATACTCTGCTTTCGTGGTTATCAAACAACTGTAAACAAAACACAGGTTTATCAAAAAAAAAATCTTTGCAACAATTATTGGCACCCTTTTAGTCAATACTTTTTGCTACCTCACGTTGCCAAGATAACAGCTCTGAGTCTCCTCCTATAATGCCTGATGAGGTTGGAGAATACATGGCAAGGGATCTGAGACCATTCCTCCATACAGAATCTCTCCAG
>JANDJT010000179.1:22671690-22682516 GCA_024331685.1 Stegophilus panzeri
AAGAGAACCCATGTCACACCCCTCTTCATCTCCCTCCACTGGCTTCCTGTAGCCACCCGCATCAAATTCAAGGCCTTAATGCTCACCTACAAGACCTTGTCTGGAACAGCACCCTCCTACCTCAACTCTCTCCTTGAGGCTTACGTTCCCTCACGCAATCTGCGATCGATTAATGACCGATGCTTAGTAGTGCCTACTCAGTGTGACTCAAGGTCCCCTTCCAGAACCTTCACACTATCGGTCCCTCAGTGGTGGAATGAACTTCCAACCTCAGTCCGGACCGCAGAATCTGTCACTATCTTCAAGAAACAGCTAAAGACCCACCTCTTCCGTGAACACCTAACAAACACCTAAAATGCCAACCCCACATTATCCTTTAAAAAAAAAAAAAAAACACAACACCACACACTACTCTGACACTTACACCTCTACTCTGCGCACTTTTCTAGAATTCAATTAAAGATCTTTTATGGTAGCACTACCTGTACTGTTCTCCGCTTGATACATCACTTTGCTTGTATTTCCTCATTTGTAAGTTGCTTTGGATAAAAGCGTTTGCTAAATGAATAAATGTAAATATATAGGGGCAGACTGACCTTTAGCCTCAATCTGGGATTCCTCTCGTCTTTTCTCGAGCTCTTTCCGGTCATAATTTAGCCTCCGCAAACACATCACGCCACACTGGAAACTGTTTCTGTTTCAAACACACAAACACAGACAGTGTTAGAAAAAAAAGCCCACACACACACTACAGATGAGCTGTAAAAGGAATATAGTCAGAAATAAAAATCTGATTACATCAAGAGCTTTACAAGTCCAGACAACAGTCTAGTCCATGTCCATACTGAAAGATATTTACTGCTGATTAATTGACTTATCTGTAGATCTGTGCATCATGAGCATTGGCCTATATACTTTTATTACTGACTATCGCTTTTTTTGGTCTGCTCAAACACGAACAAAATGCAGCCTCCATATACATCCCCCACCTTTGTGTATACCGTAAACTCATTTCTATTTCCTCACTCAGCTCCAGCCTGAGATTATTTTTATAGCATGTAGACTAAGGGTGCGTCTGAATCAGCTACCTACAGTAGTTCGGTAGTCAGGGCACTGATCAGGGAGTCGGCCATTTTAAGGGCTGTCTCAATTGCGAAGTCCATCCAGCGCACTCAAACGTTCGCTCCCTAAAAAAAAAAATCCCATAATGCACCACAAAAACCAGAGATGCTTACCATGTTCCCTTACAGTAATATCGTATTTTCTGAAGCCTCTCAGCTCGAAAAAATGGCAGACAATCTCTCAGCCAACTTCGTCTACAAATTTACGTAGCTGTTTATCGAAACTCTCAAATGATTGCTTATGTTTGTGATATTTAATCTTTATTTGATGTTCTATATATGGTTTGTTTGAGTCTAATGACTTAACTGTTTGACGATTTTTTTTTTAATCCACTAGCTAGCCTGCGATCTATGGAATAAAAGTACTGAATGTAACTTTTCAAGAAACGGATAGAAATATACAATGAGAGAGAAGAAATACACTCTGAAACTGAAAGGGGTGAACTCGGTGGCAAAAATGTAACACGGTCTTCTAATAAGCAGCAATCGTTGTTAAGAGTTTTCGAAGCTTCCTTTTCACTAATCATGGTTTATGAATGCGCTGCCAGAGTTTTCGAACTTTTTGATTACGCTCCACATGTTTACTTTCACCATTCTGGCACAAATCTCTCTTGTGGGCAGGGCTTAACAGCGCTTTACTTTCATTGGCTAGTGAGACCATAAGTGCTCAGCTGAACAGTTTGTTGGTTCTGGCAGACAACCACACACTTCCCAGCAAACCCTGTTTAGCTCTGGACCGTTAAAAAAAGATTTTAAAAAAATAAAAAATAAATTGCAGATACTATTTTCTCCCATCAAATAAAATAAAGCAGAGGTCTTTATGCTTTATGATATCCAGAAACAATTTGATGTTCTTGGACATGGCTGTATGTACAGAACTGATCACTGCTTCTTAGTATATGTTAACTGAATACTTTTCTGGTGTACCTGTGGAAGCTGTCTACCATCTTTAGCTGGCCACGCAGGTCCTTCTTGGTCAGATGGTCCAGCATACGTGCGTCCACTAGAGACTCCATAAAGTAACTGCGGTACTGAGGCAAACCCAGGCTGGGCAACCACTCGTTCCCGATCCACTCGTGGTTCATGTCTCCGTAAGCGAGAGTCTGCACATGCACATACAAAATAAGCACTAGATACAAATGGACTTGCGCTCATTTCCAACATCCAGTTTCAGGTTACCTAACTGAAGATGATGATTAAATAGAGAAGTTTCAGTGTTGGGAGTGAAGAGAGTTCACACTTGCAGTGAACAGAGTTTGTAGCTTAATTTTTTTTTTTTTTAATTCAATGCTGAGATGGCTCATGCCTCTATTTTCTTCCAGCATAAAAGTCTAGTTCAAACTCAGGAAACATTTTTGCTCTGCAGAGACCCGTCACTCCAAACAAAGAGGTGCAGGGGGGGGGGGTTATGGAAGCAAGGACTTGGAAAACATCAAAACCATTTAAAAAAAAAAAAACAACATTTTGATTTTCTAAAAATGATTTAATATTGGTTTTGATTAAATGAGGTTTGACAAATTATATATATGTATATTGTATTTATGTATATAAATACATACATACATACATACACACACACAGAGTTGTGGTTGGATGTTTGCATACCCCTTGCAGGATCTGCAAAACCTTAATACTTTTAACAAAATAAGAGGATCATAAAAATCACATGTTTCTATTTAGTATTGTCCTGAATAAGCTATTTTACATAACAGATGTTCACTGATGCTCAAGAAGGTAACACGAGACATTAAGAGGTGGGGGGTGTAAACTTTTGAACAGGATGATCGGTATAAATTATTATTTTGTTTAAAGATCTTTTTTTTTTCCATTTAGTACCAACCTTCAGATGCTAAATAAGATAGTTACATGTCTCCCAGTAGACAAAATACTAACAATTTACACCGATCATCTGGTTCAAAAGTTTACACCCCCTGGCTCTTAATGTATCGTGTTACCTTCTTGAGCATCAGTGAATGTTTGCACCTAATGTAATAATTGTGTACAAGTCCCTCAGTTGTCCTCAGTGTGAAAAGATGGTTCTGAACATCATATAGCTGTTGGAAAGGGGTCAAATATGCAGAAGATGCTGGAAAAGCAAAGAATGTACAGGACCTGTGTGGAATGTGGGCAGTTTAAGTGCTCAGGACAAACAAGGGACTCATGAACAACTCTCACAAAACAAAATCACAGTCGTGGATCATCCAGGTAACGACACAGTATTAAGAATCAAGGGTGTGTAAACTTTTGAATGGGGTAATTTTTATAAATTCAGCTATTATCTTGTCTTGTGGACTAGATGCAAACATCTGTTACGTGAAATAGCTGATTAGGGACAGGACTAAATAAAAAATATCATGGGATTTTTATGATCAATCTTATTTTCTTAACAGTATTAAGATTTAGCACATTCTGCAAGGGGTATGCAAACTTCCGACCACAACTGTATGTATGCATGTACATATATTGCATGCACATACTTATCTGTTTGTTTTTTAAAGTTTTTTTTTTTTTATTTCAAAAATAAATAAATAAATAATAAATCAATATTACAGATTTTAAGACCTAAATGTTAATTTTTTTTTTTTTTTAAACATTAAGATTTATTTATTTTTATTATTTCAGCCATACTGTCTAATATAAGTAATATTTAGACAATCATAATCCAGTAATATGAAAAAGTGAAAATATAAAAGAATCTGGAAATGTGAAGAATAATTTATGCATGAAAGGGTTAATTTCTGAAAATTAAAGTGCCTTTTAAAAAAAGCATCATTATTTTGAGAAATGTATTAACTGAGCACGAACCCTTAGGATATTATGATGAGAACATTAAAACAGAATGATTCAATTCATTATCACCTTTGAAATCCCGCCCCCCACGCCAAATGGAATGCGTCAGTATAATGACTAAACTAAAAGCCTTCACATATTGGAGTGGGTGTGACTGAACAGTCTGCTAAGCAGTTCAGCAAGTGGCACTTAACACTTGCTAGAGTGGACTGCTACAGTGTGCATGTGTGTGCACGCCAGCAAACGCCATCAGATTCCACGGTCCATCTTCTGCAGCAATTTCAACGTCCTCGAGAAGTGGTGAGTTAACTCACAGCAAGTCTATCTGGCTAAGTGCTCACTGTAGCATCTGAGCAATATTATCATCCTCTTGACTAGCCTATACGTCATATTAGTGCAGATCCTTCATAAGAACAGGATGAGGGACATCGCTACTAATACCTAATACATAACCCACTATGTGAGAGAGTCTTAGTGTCCTGTTCACATGATTAGTGATTATTAGTTTAGGTGAGAAGGGGGGAAAAAAAAAAAAAAAAAAGCAAAAGAGAGAGATTCGAACCTGGGCCCAGCTGCCCTCGTCATCCTCCTGGTGTTAACATGGTTAGCGTTAGCATGAGGGAAAGTCAGAGAGGACTGTTAGTGAGCCATTAAAGTGGTTATCACAGCATTAGTGTGAAAGCACGCACACACACACACACCACAAACAGAACTGAGCTACAGTAGAACTGTGCGCATACGCACACACACAGTTTCTTGATCTCATCATCTGCCTGTCACCTCTCCTCTCTCTAACTCTCTTTCACACACACACACACACACACACACACACACACACACCATTTATTACTCACACTAACACATTATCTTAAACACATACGCAACAGAAAGAATATTAAATAAGGGGCACAAATTTTTAACAATGAATTAAAGAGGATAAATAAACAAAGGGTATTAGAGGATAAACAAAGGGTATTAGAGGATAAACAAAAGGTATTAGAGGATAAACAAAAGGTATTAGAGGATAAACAAAAGGTATTAGAGGATAAACAAAGGGTATTAGAGGATAAACAAAGGGGGTTAAGGGGTGAACTTGTCCAGATCGGGTAACTAACCGTGGGTGGTGTAGCTGCCAGGCTCTCCATCTCCTCATGCGTAACCCACACATTCCCCGTGGACTAAACACCCCCGATCACGTGACCCAATGCACGACCCGCCACAAGAGTGAATCCACGAGTGAGGAAAACGGAGCGAGTGGAGAGAGAGAGGGATGAGTAACAGAACAAATCAGTCAAGTAGAGAGAAAAGAGTTAATCTTCAAGCACCAAGCATTCAGATCTTCATGTGTGTGTGTGTGCGTGTGTGTGTGTGCGTGTGTGGTCACTGTTATTGTGTTTTATTCAGATGGTAACATGCTTTATTCGAAAGGCAGCTGCTTCAGGGCAACATCTCATGTATCCTTCCCTTCTCAGTGTAGCCAATCGTAGAATTCCGCTCATTCTGCTATTAAAGCAAGAGAGCAGTAATCTACTTGAAACGTTTACACTAGCAACCAACAACTAGCTTGTACTGCTTTTAGTTTGTCTCTAATGGGTGTGTAGCGACAGCTACTGTGGGCATGCCCTGTGCAGGGATTTTTTTGTTTATTTGTTTTTAGCCCAGTTGAGAAACTGAAATCGTGGCTCCGTGTCACACGTACAGTTGTGCTCACAAATTTACATACCCCTTGCAGATTCTGTAAATGGTTAATAATTGAAGAAGAAAAAAAAAAAAAAAAAAGAGGAATCATAAAAATTCCAAGATCATAATTTTTTCTGTTTAGTATCACCCTTCAGAAGATACACAAGATACTTACATGTTGCCCAGAAGACAAAATAATAATTTACACCGATCGTCCTGTTCAATTAGTACCATTTTGCCAATTCTGCAAGGGGTGTGTAAATTTATGAGCACACCTGTAGACAGAAAATGAACGCTTGCCTGTCGTTTTGTCGCTTGCTGGTGTTACGAAAGCAGATAAAACGAGCGAATACTAATAAGAAACAAATGTCATACACACAGCGTGCTAAAAGTTAGAACTTCTGAGGAGTCCTGAACATGATGTTCAGCTTTCGTTCAAATACTACCCAGTGAAACAGCTACCTTTAAAAGGATGTGGGTACTGAGACAGTTGCCTTCACAATGTAACACTGCTAGTGTGTGTTAGTCAAAGTGATGAAGAGGAGTCATGCTCCAGTCAGGAGAGAGAGAGAGAGAGAGAGAGAGAGAGAGAGAGAGAGAGAGAGAGAGAGTGCACAAGAGAAACACTTTACCAAAATAATGGACACATTAATTAAGTAAGTAGAGATTTAGTACATTATTATTATAATTTTTTTTTATGTGTCCTAGCTTGATGGATGTACACTTTTTTTTTTCCTTTTTACCTTGTCTGAAAGAAAAACTCGTTTGTAATGTTTCTAACAGGGACATGACAAAGTTTAATCTTGCACATATTCGGCTCCTTATGTTTGCATGCTACAAAGGGCTATGTAGAGATTTTTCCACTGCACATTTTAGAACAAGAGCCAGCCCATACAGGAACCATTTTTCCACCCACGCAAAACTGAAACAGCCACAATTAAAATCATTACTGACTGATTAACAGGCTTATATAGGCTGCAACACAAATGCTGACAAAAAGGCTAATCTCATCAATGATAGAAAAAAATTCATACAGCTGAATCCTCTGGCACTGGAACAAACAATGTTTTTGTTTGGTTATGTTTTTTTTTTTCCCCAGTGTGGTGAAAAGTTCTTAAATGAGCCATCTGGGATAAACCGCTCAAGTCATTAGAACAAATAAATAAATACGGGATGATAGTAGTGTTTGCAGAGTTAGTGATGTACACCCAAAGGACAGAATGCGTGTGTGTGTGTGTATGTGTGTGTGTGTGTTACCGTTCTGGAAGTGGGCGGAGCCGAAGGGCTGGTTAACGACATGATTTCCTGGATGGCGAGCCGCAGTTTGAGGCGATGCAGCGGGTTACTGATGCCGATTTCTCTTTGGATCTCGGTGTCCGATAGAGCAGACATGATGGCTCCGCTCTTCACGTTGGCACGGCAGGCTGCCACGTACCATGCTGGCATTCCCACCCACAGCTGCAAAACATCAGCATTACAGGTTCAATTTAATTGGTTTTAATCTTAATAGCTTGTCCACCCCTCTGTTCCCATGTAAGTTGCTTTGGTGGAGGCAAGATCTGCCAATGAAGAGGGAGAAGGTTTGAAAATGTGAGTAAACGATTTTGTACCTCCAGCCAGACGACTACAGTAGGTCCGTCCCACTGGGCGAAAGGAAGCCCCTGCCTACGAGCGTCTTCCAGCAATTCATGCCTAAAAACACACAGAACATTATCACACGAGCATAAAACACTGGCATGCACCCAACCACCCACCACACACACAGCCCAAAAGCACCTCAGTTAAAGCCCTCACACAGAAGACCCGTTCACACATGCTGATGCAGCAGATATAGTCCAAAGAGATAGAAATATATTTTTTTCTTGACTTTAACAGGCAGCTCTGTTCCAAAACGAATGGAAAAGTAGGAAACCTAACATGCAATAAAAGCAAAACAATATTAACCAGTTCTCTCTCTTCAATGCACCCAAAACACAGCAGGATGAAATGGAAAATAAAATGCTTGAATGTCTGAATGATAATAAAAATTTTACTGATTTGTGTTTCTTCGGCTTAAAGGGTAGGTACTTTACGTATACATGTAAAAAAAACAAAAAAAAAAACAAAAAAAAAAACAAACAAACAAAAAAAAAAAAAACAACCACCCAAAAACATAAAAATCACTCTATAACTAATGCACCAATTATTAAATGTCAATAATAACTGATTTGGGTTGGATAAAATATGGATAAATGCTAAAAGAAACAGGTATTTTGATACAATATTTATATAATCTGCGAATGTTGTGCATGATCTTTTCTATTCGAGAGTTCGAATAATAACTGCTAAAGAAGTCATCAGTAACAGCTGATAATAGCTAATTTTGGGCAATGAGCAGCTCAAAGCAGGTGTGTGTTGATTTAGAAACTGATTACGTCTATAATTACGCTTCTGTTTTCAAGGGTTTAAGGGTTATCACATCAAATTCTCTCTCTCTTTTTTTTTTTTTTAAATGAAGAATTAATCAGATGTGTCTGTTTATAACAAGTCAAAGCTTTTAAAAAAAAAATAATAATAATAATTGTCCAAATACTGATTATGAGTTCTACAAGGTGCTCCCTGCTTTTACTAGTAGAAAACTCGTTATAACTGAAATGCCAGCCGGATGTGAATGTATAAAGTACAGATAACTGCTAGGTTTAGAGACTATAGAACTCACTATAGATTTCACTGATGGTTTAATAAAAATAAAAAAAAATCTTAAATATCTTAATGTAAATATTTAAAAAACCCAAAGACAAATCAGTATATGTAGAACACTGCTCGTATAGTGACTTGAAATAATACTCCAGTCAGGTATGAGTACTGAATAAACACATGTGGCCATAATACGTTCGTACTGAACTTGTATGAATATATCATAAAAAGAGTTGTTCACAATGGGAAAAGCCAACCACTGCATCTTTTTGAACTGCTGCTCATGCTAACAGAAGTCCATGAATGACTAGCATCACTCGGAAGAAGAATAAGAAGTAGAAAGAAAAAAAAAAAAGTCACAGTCATAAAATACCAGCTGTAACCACCAGACGGCCTCATTTCTCCTTTGCACCATTAACACACATTTAACAATTTATGTAACAAACAAATAACAAACTGGAAACCCTGTAAAGATTTATTTTACATGCATGTCAGAATGTATATTCAGGTTAGTAAAAGAGCAGGCAGTTGAAAAAGCCATGTCCGGTGTGCGGTTCTTCATGCTCGCAACACCACTAAAACTCAGAAGGCGAAAGGAGGTGAAGTGAAAGCAAAATAAAGCCACTTACCCTGTTTTTGGACTAAAAAAAAAAAAAAAAAAAAAAAAAAAGAGGGAATAAGAAAGATGGGAAAACAAAAATGAGCCAACTAAAGCGTGACGTGTAGGCAAATCAAACCTGGTGAGCCACACACAAACGAGCAAAAACAGCTACTGTGTAAGTGTAAAGCTGCTTTAAAAATACCAATAAAATAACAATTACATTTTTTTAAAAATAAAACAATAAAGGTGAAAGCACTTTAATTAAAATGTATATGAACGTAATAAGAAATGATGGGTGTGATGAATGAAAGATGCCTTCGACAGACACATCCTAAATTGGAATTTTTTCCCGCAGTGAGCGCCAATAATTACATTTCTTCTGTTTTATCTTAAATAATGTTACAGGATATAATAATATAATTCTCCATTGACCTGTAAGAGTTCTGAAGTATTGTACAATGAAATGTTTTCATATGTATATACAGTATGCTGCTATACAAAAATAAAAATAAGTAAATTTAAAGTAATGCAAATAATGAGAACGCAAAACTGGGACTTCCTCGTCACTTCACGTTAAATATGATCCTCATGGGTTACTTTTTTTTTTTTTTAATTGATTCATTTCTGGTGACAAAAATGTAGTGAACGTACTTCTTCTGCAGCTTCCTGTTCTTTTCACCAGGGCCTCCGAGTTTGCTCAGCCCCACTGAATCCTGGGAAACTTCTCCCTCTGGAGTACCTCCTGTCATGATAATACAGAAAAAAACAAACAGATAAGAAGCATGGTCAGTCCTTTAGCGTCAACTGATCAAAACTGCACAAATTTTCCAGTCCATACCTAACTAACGATCCAATGTGTGTTACATGAGCAGTGATTTTTAATGCTGCTGGTAACTTAAATAAGATCATGTGGCCATAGTAAAATGTTATTGGATTTCATTTGTATTTAAATTGCTCTTACTTGTGAAGGAAAAATAAAACATGCGTAATCTTTACTCCGAACATTTAGTACCTTAAGTTTTTCTTTAATTTTGTACTGGAGGTATAAGATTAAACCATAAACCTTTCCTATAAATATCTGCCTCAAAGTTAGGGCGCAATAAGACTAACTGTAATCTATAAACATGAAAAAAAAAACAAAAAAAAAAAACCCTTCACCATGTAGCTGAACGCTGTATCACAGGGGTGTCCAAACTTCTCTGCCCATACATTGCAGAAATGCATGTACATGCATATCAGTGTAATACGCGATATAGTGTAATACGATATAGCAATAACAATTACATAATATGCAACAGTGGACTAGCTTAATGTTATTGGAAACAAGTACATAAATACTGCCGCATGTATTTATAGATTTTCATTCCAGAACCTAGTGAAAATCTTAAGAAGTACAGTTCTGACATCAAACATGTTACAACTATTCCTTTAATATAAATGTATAGCTATGATGACGATGGTGAGTATTAGGCCTACAGTGCCATCCACTTATATTGGCACCCGTGGTAAAAATGAACAAATAAGGCTGTGGAAAAGTGCCTACTGTTTAACCTTTTGATAAAAAATATTCACACAAATACTCTGCTCTCATGGTTGTCAAACAATTGCAAACACAAAACAGGATTATAAAAAATATATCTTTGTTAAATATAGGTGTGAAACAATTATTGGCACCCCTTTAGTCAATACTTTTTGCTACCTCCCTTTGCCAAGATAACAGCTCTGAGATGACTTCTATAATGCCTGATGAGGTTGGAGAATACATGGCAAGGGATCCGAGACCATTCCTCCATACAGAATCTCTCCAGATACTTCAAATTTCGAGGTCCACACTGGTGGACTCTCCTCTTCAGTTCACCTCACAGGTTTTCTATGGGTTTCAAGTCGGGGACGGGGATGGCCATGGCAGGACCTTGATTTTGTGGTCAGTAAACCATTTTTGTGTTGATTTTGATGTA
>JANDJT010000179.1:22687930-22723669 GCA_024331685.1 Stegophilus panzeri
CAGTTGATTATGTTCATGTAATCGTGGGCAGTCAAAATCGTAATCGCGATCGATATTCGATTAATTGTGCAGCCCTAACACCTAATGTTTGCTGCATCAAGCCTGTGACTCGCTGACATCACTACATTGTTGGTTTCTCCTTTAGAGACGCTTTTCCAGGTTTTTACCGCACCTTCTTTCAGTTGTTTGTTTTGGAAGGTTTCTTTGTTCAGTCTCCTCTTCAGGAGGTGAAATGCTGCTCAATTGGGTTAAGGTCTGGTGAGTGACTTGGCCAGTCTAAAAACTTCCCCCTTCCCCCCCTTGATAAAGTCCTGTGTTGAGTTGGCAGTGTGTTTTTGATCATTGTCTTGCTGCATGATAAAATTCCTCCGGATTAATTTGGATGTATTTATGGGTAAATTGGAAGACAAAATTTTCCGGTAAACTTCTGAATTCATTCTGCTGCTACCATCATGGGTTACATCATCAAAAAAGAAAGATTAGTGACCCTGTTCCAGAAGCAGCCATGACACTACCTCCACCATGTTTCACAGATGAGCCTGTATCTTTTGGATCATGAGCAGATCCATTCTTTCTCCACACTTTGGTAGAGGTTGCTCTTGGTTCAAGAACTTTTGTGGATCATCTCTGTATTTCTTTGCAAATTCCAATCTGGCTTCTTACTGCTGATGATTATTTTGCATCTTGTGGTAATTTCAGCTCGCGAAGTCTTCTTCAATGGTCGATTATGATACCTTCACCCTTGCCCTGTGGAGGTTGTTAATGATGTCACTGATTGTTGTTTTGGGGTTTTTCTTCACAGCTCTCACAATGTTTGTCATCAGCTGTCTGCTGCTCACTACACCAGTGGATTCTTTCTTTTTCAGGACAATCCAAATTGTTGTATTGGCTATGCCCAATGTTTGTACAATGCCTCAGTTTTTCTAGTCTTCTCTCAGCGTCAAAATGGCTTACTTTTCTCCCATAGGCAGCTCTATGATCTTCATGTTGGCTTACCCTTTTTAACAACAAATGCAGTCTTCGCAGATGAAACCGAAGGCTAAAACCAAGAGTAGATGTTCAGAGCTATTTATTGTTTAAAGAATCAGTCTAACAGGACGCAAGAAACACCTCTGAGTCACATGTGGCAATATTTTTGCTCGCCTACAATTTGGGTGTTCTGCTGCAAAATGTGCTATGTTCTATGTCGTTTAACACATCTACATATAAATACCAGAAAATAAAAGCTGAAATTCTAAACCATCCTTCTCATATTCACCTTTTGATCTCAAACTCAAATGTCTTCAGTCTACAGTAAAAAACATTTGATTCGACTTTGCCGTTCCAATAGTTTCAGAGGGGGCTGTATGTTAATCTTCCCCAATGACAATGACAACAGTAACTAGCTAATTTACTAGCTAACTTTAATAATGTGTTACCCAATTTAAAAATGTGCCTCATAAGTAATATCACATTCTCTTTGTTTAAGCTATAAGGCTAACCACACAGGTGATTTTATGCAGTAGAACAGTATCCATGACGACTGGGCTCCGGTGAACAGAATTGTGGGATTACCTCCTCCAACATAAGGACCCTCAGCAGATAGCTGCTCTAAAGCTGGCTCATTAAAGGGACAGGCTTTTATCAGGGGCACAAAATGCACCCGGTTAAAAGAGGGAGAATGTCCGAAGTGTCCGCGATAATAGTAATAAGTGCTGAATATCGCAAAAGTATTCTACGAATTATTCTACAATTATTGGCACATGCCTTTTGCGCGGCAGATCCGAAAAGAAGGAGATTCCTCATATGGAGTTGGAACGCACTCACATGCTAACACACACACACACAAAGAAGATTAGCGAGACATGCTGGGAAGAGGAGAAGAAAGTCACATCAAACCAAAAGCGATGGACTTATCTGATCTCTCACTCTGAGCTTGTACATGCAGACATTTCAAATGATTACAATATGGGATCAGATTACAAATGGATCGAAACTGTGTTTAAACTGCAGTAGGTTCCGTGAAGCTGAGGGCGTTTGCGTTTCTTCCTCATCCGGCATTTCCGCAGTAAGCAGCCGCTTGGAATGGCGCACTATCATGAAGGCCTCTAATTGCCCATTTCCTTTTAAATGCCCCCTCCCCCCAAACAGGGAGGGGGACTGTATATACAGCATGCTATAGTGTTTCCCCTTCTCTAACACGTACTTATTATAGGCTCAGAGTGAGAGAGTCAGACTAAGTGGTGGTGATGGTACCTGCACTATGAAGGGAGCAGGGCTAAACAGAGGAGTGGTGTTTGTGTTGAAATACGGCGAGTAAGCTACGGTCTGATGGGAGAGTGAGCTCTGGATGACATATGGTTCATAGCAGTATTGCTGGGACATATACACACACACACACACCATGTTATTAACACATACGTGCTTCATTTCCATTACAATGACTTAACACACAAAACATGGATTAGTAAACATAGATGGGGGGAAAAAAAAAAAAAAAAAGATATGGAGCAACCTAAATGCACAGTAAGCGGTTCAAAAGTCTGAGTGTCTTGTTGCAGATAAGTGAGATGTTTTATTCCATGAGTTATCACAGACTTCCAATAATTTCTCCACTTATTCCATATCCTTATCATGCAAAACCCCCCATTATTTAAAACTAAAACAGAGCCTCATATACCACGGCGCGTTTGAATTCAGGATTCTGAGTCTGGTAGGAAGGTTGAGGTCGATTCATTTTCAGTAATGGCAGCTCTGGCACTAGTGCCGGCCGCCGGTTTAATATTAACGCACTCGTTCTGATACATTAAGGTGCAAGTGTTGTTCTGGAAATGTGTATTTAACATTTTTTGGAAGGAGTCTAAAGTGTCAGAGGTAAATCTGTGCTTTTTGGTTTCTCAGTGACATTACAGGGTGTGTTTCTCTGTTTTAACTTAAAGAGAAAAAGAAAAAAAAAAAAAAAACGAAGGGCTGCTGAGGGAACCAGGAACGAGGCTTCTGTAACGCAAGAAATAACAGGAACCCATTTCTGTTTCCCCAAATGTTCAACAACATGAAATGTAACTACAGTATAAACGCATACAATGCATGTGTCGCTCTTTATTAAATAAAAATTCCAACTGTTGGCAAATTGCTGAGGTATAAGAGGAATAAAACACGTTGTAACGTGCTATTTTAGGAGAATAATTAACTTCAGGCTGAGAACAGTAACTCGCGCCGGGCTGCATCACACCGCCGCAGCGCTGATTATTTTCCAATAACAGAACATCCCCTTCTTTAAGTTTCATTCTTTACTTACTGAACTGAAATTTGATTATGTTAATAACATTTTCTCTTCATAGTTCAAACTGGTGTGATGCTATAAATTTGATTCAAGGCCACACTGCCTTCTGGAAGCCCCAGACTTTATCCACGACCGGAAAATATGGCTAGCTAAGAAATCGAAATGGAGACTGTAGGGTTAGCGATGATACGGTGTGTGCTGAATATCACAACATGCTGATTACCAGCACAAGCCTACACGCTGATACTGATACTATAAGTGCGCTTCTCTAGGTGAGTTCTGATCAATAACACCACACTGTTTAGGCATAAAATTAGTCAACGAGTCTCATTTGAGAAATAGTATATTAATGTGTGATAACTCATGGAATGGAAGCTCACAGAAGCAGACTCAGACTTTTGGAGCCGGCATCCTGCTAAGACTTACCAGGGTCATGACCCCCATGCGGTCGATCTCTCTGTTCGGAACTCTCCGAGGGGTGGAGTGACCTGAACCTGGAGGGGAGGAGCCAGAATGTGCTGAGCCGGGGTGGGGGGAACCGTACGAGGAAGGCGGGATCGAGCTCATGGAGCGGAACCGGGAGCCGAGACTTTCGCCACTCCCGACTCTCGACTCGATCTCTTCAGCTCGCAGAGCCGTGTTCTCCTTCTCCTCCTGAATCATTCTGAAAATCACACAGTTGGGAACTGTTCGGTGCAGGGGTTATAAGAGAACAGGAACGGAACGAAAAGGGTGTAGTAGTGTGCAACCTGGGACATATCCACACACACTGACAATATCATGGTAAGGGGGGGTGGGGAGGAGTGTTTTGCTAAATGCTCAGCTACCCAGCCTTCACCTAAAAACTTACTGTTATATTACAGCAGAAGGGACTATATGTATCTAAAAATCACTAATACACATAAAAACGTGCACACACACTCTTTAGGTGGTACCTAATCTCATTGTTGATGGCATCGAGCTGCTCTTGCAGCATTAGAGCGAGTGTTTGTGCATCTGTCTGTCCAGCAGGGGACAGCAGGTCCACTGAGCTGAAAATCGTCTCTTGGTCATCCTCCAAATCAGACACGTCCATGTCACTCTCGAACGCATACGCCACTTTGGCCAAGACGTTGGCCTGCTGCACGCGCTCCCATTCCTGCTCGTTCAGAGTCTGCACCTACACAAGCAGGAGGGAAAAAAGAGACAAATATTACGAGTAGGACAATACAAAGCGTTCAGTACGCTCGTACCACTACCGAGATACAGCTACAGATGAATAAAATGTATATGTAGTAACAATAAATGCAGCTGAACTAGTTTCGCTGGACTTACATGCCTCTGAAGTCCACGGAGCAGGCAGAAAGAAAGTGAAGAGGAAAATATAAATGTGTCAATCTGACACATTTATGTAAAGCTGACACATTTCACCCACACAGCACAGATCTTTTTTTTATATATATATTTAAAAGCACATTCAGTCATTTGCATATTAAGAAAGCGACATGTCGTGTATGCACCCACTTATACAAAAAGCACTCAATTAAATCATCATATGCTTGCCTCATAAGACACTGGCTGGCTCAGAAACACTATTTAGTAAAATAGCAGAATACGACTGTACACGTATATTAAATCGAAACTGTATTCTCATATGAATCGATCAATTACAACGCATAACTCCTTCAAACTTAAAAAAGTCGCCCGCTATGCTCAGTATCTGAAGCTGGTACTTGTGAATGCTGCTGTAACTTGTTTCCCCACTGTGGAACAACAAACTTTCCTAACAAACAAAAACACAAGTCAGAATTTCCCAGTCTCACCTTGGAGGGCTCGTCTCGTAGAGCAGCAGCCCGCCCCTTCTGGGGCCGTCTCAGCACCAGTGAGCTGCTGTACTGGTCAGAATGGCTGTCGATCATGGAGGACGCAGAGACCGGGTACCTGAAGTCTGGTGTGCTGCCCATGTGAGAGTGCCTACACAATAATAATAATAATAATAATAATAATAATAATTTTACAGTACACTTTGGATATATTACTGATTTACTGTTCACTGAAACCAGGAGCGTGAAAACGTTCCACATGGCTGACGAGTCTTTGAAATGTTTTGTAATCAGCGTCTAATTATGGCTACCATCAAAAGGATTTGAAAAGTGTTTGATTTGATACTGTATTGAAGAACAATTTAAACTTGCTTTTTGTAAAAAATAAATAAAACTTTATCTAGTCCATGGCATTTGGGTTTTTTTGGTTTTTTTTTTTTTTTTTACCCATTTTAGTGGAAATTCCTGTGCATCCCTAATAAATAGTTAGTTAATGTTAACTACAGGGCCTCTCAAAAGTCTGAAAGCGTTCTCCGTTGCGGACCTCGATGGAAATCGAAGCTGCCATCATCGTTTCCTTCAAGCAGGAAAATTGATTCGACATGAAAACACCCGCCAAAAGATTACTAATGTGGAACGTATGAAGTGGGCGGGGCTTTCAGGGGGTCAAGTTAACCGTCCCAGATTCCGTTACAGCTTATCTGTTGTTTTTAATTGGGGGGGAGGGGGGAACGCTCTTTTGACATATTTTTTTTAGCAAGTAGCATACTTCAACGTTAACATGCAACATGCTATGCAAAATACATGAAGGCTGGAAAGTCTTGCCCGTTGTTTACACTCTATTTCAGGTGTGTGTGTCAGAGACCAGAAGGTTGTGAGATCGAGGCCCAAGAGTCCTGCAGAGACACTACTAGGAGTTATGTATAAGGAGTTTCGATTGAGTGAGATTCTCACCCCTGGTGGAGCAAAGAGTTGCTCCGGCTGCGATCTTGATCATTCTCTGATCGCATTGTCTCAATCTGGTTCAGGAGCTGCTCCTAAAATACACGAGATAATAAATGATATTAGTACAATAATAACGATACAGAAACATTCCTGTGAACGAAGGCACTAAAGAGGTTTAAATGGATTAAATGGATTGTTCTTTAACATAAAACTAAACTCAGACATTTGATAGGTACTGAATAGGTACCTATATAGTAGATGACTACACAAAACTGACAAAAGACATAAGATGCCTGTACCTTTTCATGATGAGACTCTTCAATCAGTTTCTTCGTGTGCTCCAACTCGCGGATGAGGGCGTTCTACACGCACAAACAAAAACAATCATGAGGTATGCAGGGGGAAAAAAATTCAGAGAAAAAAAATGATTCGTATAACCGCTGTCTATATTTACTTATATTATTACAACCCCAATTCCAAAAAAGTTGGGATGCTGTGCAAAACGTAAATAAAAATAGAATGCAATGATTTGCAAATCTCATAAACCCATATGGTATTCACAATAGAGTACAGAAAACATTAAATGTTTAAACTGAGTAAATGTACCATTTTAAGAAAAAAATAAAAGCCATATGTGAACATGATCCAGAAACACCGCCGTCTTCTCTGGGCCAAAGCTCATTTAAAATGGGCTGAGGCAAAATGGAAAACTGTTCTGTGGTCAGACGAATCAAAATTAGAAATTCTTTTTGGAAACCATGGACACCGTGTCCTCTAAACTAAAGAGGACTAAAGAGGAGAGGGACCATCCGACTTTTTATCAGCACTCAGTTCAAAAGCCTGCATCTCTGATAGTATGGGGGTGCATTAGTGCCTATGGAATGGACAGCTTGCACATCTGGAAAGGCATCATCAATGCTGAAAAGTATATACAGGTTTTAGAGCAACATATGCTTCCATCCAGAGTCCATCCCACCTTTACTTCTGAGAGACTCTGCCTCTCTAAGTTACTTTTTTTATACCCAGTCATGTTACTGACCTGTTGCCAATTAATCTAATTAGTTGCAAAATGCTCCTCCAGCTGTCTCCTTTTAGTAACACTTACTTTTCCAGCCTTTGGTTGCCACCATCCCATCTTTTTTGAGATGTATTGCGGCCATCAAATTCACCTTTTTTTTTTCTTAAGATGGTACATTTGCTCAGTTTAAACATTTGATATGTTTTCTATGTTCTATTGTGAATAACATATGGGTTTTGCACATCATTGCATTCTGTTTTTATTTAAATTTTACACAGCGTCCCAACTTTTTTGGAATTGGGGTTGTACACTTACCTATAACCAATGCCTACATTCAAGCTTACATAATTTTAAAATAATACACACAACAATATTGTGAGTAGAGGTCGACCGATGGTGGATTTTATTGATACTCATAACGACGTTGGGCATTAATCACCCGATAGTTTTTAAAACTGATACCGGATGAAAACATAACACTCAGTAAAATACTGCTGAACTTTATTACAAAAATAAACAGTACTGACTATACCATAACAATATACTGAGAAAAAAAATTAAAAATTCAAATAACACCACAAAATTTGTCGGTGATAGTTTTTATTTCGCCTCTAGAGGTTGCTCTCGAACTGTATAATTACAGCGGATGCTTCTCAGCTGCTCATGCAACCGACATTACAGGAAAAACTATGGGTGTGGATTTTTTGACAATAACTGATAGCTCCAGCAATCAGTTATCCGTGTTGTTTAATTGGCAAAACTGATCAATCAGTTGACCTCAAATTGCGAAAATATATATATATATTACATAAAAATTTATATACAGCAGAATGGATTTTCAAAACTACAACAAAATATACTAAGTATACTAATATATAAGTAATATTAATGTGCTACATTATGTATATATTGAATGTGAATATAAAATGCAACACATTACAGAACTGATGACTACTGGGGGGCTTTTTATGTTCATTTAGTTTTCTATGTTTATTTTTTATTATTGTTCTTATTTATTGTTTATTTGTATTAGTTTGTGGGCTTTTAATTTTTATTAGTCTTTAAAAATGTAATAAAAAAAAACAAAGTAGTGTTTTATTATTGTTTTCATTTACTGTTTAATTCTATTATTGTTCGGGGGCTTTGTATTTTTTATTATTTTTTTTACTTAATATTTAAATTTTCCTCCGTCTCATATTGCACACTATGTCTACTATAAATTTGTGAACTTCAAAATATAAATATCGATTGGAAACTTTAAAGAGAAGATGATGATGCACCACTTCTGAGACAAAGCGGGCTAATGTAGCTGTGCAGTATGACTCTCCCTCCTTCTTTTTAGGGGAAGCCAGGGCAGAACCAAAACAGGACACGATAAGAATAATAATGATCAACATGTACTGGTTTTTAATAACCGAGGAGATAAAACGGTCTCGCTAGCAGGCTCGGCCTTCCTGGAGCCGACCGTGTGAAAGCGCCAGCGATACCTTGTCCTCCAGCGCGGCCATTCTCTCCTTTAAATGCAGCTGAAGCCTCTCGTTGGACTCGGAGAGAAGTTTATCCACCGTCTCCGACAAACGCTTGTTGTGCTCTTCGTTCATCTTCTCGCGCTGACGAGCCTTCAATCGCAATCATAACACAGACGAGTTTAACAGGTTTGTTAAAGCAGGATAATTGTGCTAGACTTATGAGCCTCTATGACTTGAGTTTAATGGCAGTAGGATCAAAGGAGCTTTTATATGCTCTTCTGTCAAAGCAACAAAAAAAACAACAAAAGGCAGTTCCTATATAAAGGCATAAATAAAGGCTTCGTTTCGTTTTCACTGTCAGAATAGATTGTTTGCTTCTAACAAATGTCTTAAAGCAGTTAAGTGGAGTTCTGTGGAACCAAAAGCACTGATTGTCATAAGAAGAATCTACAGAAAGGTATGAAGGGGTGAGGCTGGGGTTGATTTCTTTCTAGCCCAGGCTGTAGATTCATGCATACTCTCAGTCGCACTCGCGTCAGGTGATTACTATAACTGATTATCTTTGGGGCTGAGATTTTCCTGACACGTGTCATCAGCAGCGATTGAGAAGCGTACGTGAACTACAGTCATGAGTGTAAGGAACACAAATGAAGCTGATTACTCACTCAACATCCTTTTATCCCCTCAAAATGTCTACGTCCAGAAATCATGAATGCTGCCTCTCATAGAAGATACGACATGATTCATTGCTCAACCCTGATAGTTCAGTTATCAAAGTGCTGACAGACATCAGATTCTACTCCGCCCATCTTATATCACGAGTAGTCGTTACTGAATACCCCACAGTATCCACTTACAGCTTCTCATTTCTAAACAGGATGATATTAACACACCATAAAACACTACAACACTACAGGAATGCGAAAATACCATTATTCAGTAACAGAAACCACTAGAACTGTTACGTTTATCGGTCTTGAGTAGTAAAAACGCTTTCTATGACTTGCACCTCCTTAAAATAGCTTTAAAAATCCTGCCGCATAATTATTTATTTACATATTACACAACGCTATCGGCATAACTCCTTCGGATTTCTTTATGTTGATGCGCAGTCATGCTGATATAAAGTCACACCCTAATTGCAGACCGGACGTTGTTCCTTTTCAGTGACGCGAAAAACGAGTAGACGCACTAATCCGTGTCCAGCTTACGAACTTTAAACTCTCACCCTGAGCAGTTCCTGGTTTTTCTCCTCCAGCTGAGCCTCCATCTGCCGCAGGCGCTCCTCCACGTTGCCGTGCCGCTCCTCAGCCTGAAGAAGAGCAAAGTGCTGATCAGAATTGGTCAAGCAGAATGCGCGCGCTTTTGACGGTACAGCTCGAAACGACACTCAGAAGGACATATGAGAAATTCATACAGACAAACAATCCAGGATGCAAAAAAAACACACACGACATAAATATCCGAATACATCATGCACAAAAAAAAAAAAAAAAAGCAAAAAAGCTCAAAGCACACTCACAATACACTAGGGCTGCAACAACTCATCGATAACATTGATAAAATTCGATATTAAAAATAACTGCTAATGAATTTCATTCATGATTAGTTTGTCCTTTCCATGAAGCACACACACGACGTCACTTCAGTGTTTCCTTGACACTGCAGTGATCACAAACATTACATAATGGAAGTTTAATATGTTGTTCAAATCTGTGTTGTGTGTGTGTGTGTGTGTGTGTGTGTCATGTCGTCAAGTTTTTGGTTCACATCATTCCCGGATTCCAGACGTCGAAAACGAAGGGGGCTTTCACGTTGGCAGTTTAGTCTGAAACAGAGCAGGGTTTGCAGGAAAAATTGGTGAAGTCAAAGCGTACCGAGAAGCGCACCGCGGTAACGAACCTGTAGGAGGTGGTCCGAGTTCGGCTGCACTGGAACTGGGCTGCGATTCCCGTCTACGCAAATGCAACTCGTGCTTGGGTCCCTGCTTGTTCAGGAAGTAAAGTAACCTGCGTGTGTTTTTTAGCCGACATCATTCGTTTCGTTTCCACAACATGCGTGTACCACCCGTGACTTATGGTACGATATATGGATGTGACTGTGATCGTTTCTGCTGACCTTCATACCGGCCACTGTGCTTACATGCGTGTTTGTTTACGTAAGAACGAACGTCAGCAACATTTTAGCCGTTCGCGCTGCCTCTGTCCTCTCGTCCGCTCTAGTGCCGTCAAATTCAAATCCGAACCTTGAACATCCGTCGAATTTAAGATAAAACACACGTGCAAAACCTGTGCATTCGAATGCAAGATGTGTAGTGAGCACGAGCACCGATTTTAATTAAAACATACTATTGGATAAATAAATAAATAAATAGGACATGCAGGATATTAACATCCCGATTCCAATGTATGAATATTCAAAAGAATTAAACTTCATTGCTTTTTGAAAGGGTGTACTTGCGCTATTACGCCATTATATCATTATTATATCAGTGGCATAAAATGGACTTAAAAGGACGATAATATCGTCTATCGCAATTATTTCTGGGATAAAATGGACTTAAAAGGACGATAATATCGTCTATCGCAATTATTTCTGGGAACAAAACTAATTATCATGGTCTTTCAAACCAATTTAAATCGATTCATCAAAAAAAAAAAAAATCAACAGATTAATCAATTATCAAAATAATTGTTAGTTGCAGCCCTACACAGCACATCAAACATCATGGGGTGACGAGTAATGTGTGAGTGATCTGAAGCAACACTGAAAAAGTATTCTGGAGGGTTGTTTTTTCCCCCTGTGTGTGTGTGTGTGTGTGTGTGTGTGTGTTCAGATAAAATACACAGTTCTGGACTGAATATTAGTTTGCGGACATGAAAATTTCTAGATACGTTCAACACAGAGCCTGCGTGTGTTCAAATAAGGTAGCTGTTCTGCTTAGAATGGCGAGACATTACTGAACGAAATGCTCTTCGATACGTCTGTTGAGAGATAACCAACAGTTTTGTATATGCGTCTGTGAATACTGAACAATACTGAGTCATTAGGCATTGGTTTAACGAATGCAGCGAAGGCTGTTGGTGTTAAGGAACTCTGAGCAAACATGCAGGAAAATGCTTGTTGTACTGCACAAACACCAGAACTGAACGAAGTATGCGTTTGGTCCATGGTGTGTTTCAGGCTTTCACATGAATGAGTGCAAACGTGCATGCTTTCGTCAAATCATGCTGGTGCGGATTCATGCCAGCTTTTTTTTTTTCTTTGGGATGTAAACAATAGCTGCCCAAGTATGATCAGCCTCTTGCTGAGAGTCTGTAGTGTGTTAAACATTAGTGAGTGAGATATAATCCTAGGCCATGAGGAGGAAGCTGATCTAGTGTACTTCTCTACGCTTCAGTGTTCAAATAGGAACTGTACTGATCCTCATAATGCAACATAGAAGACCATCACACTGAAGCTAACTCTAATGCTGATTTGGCAGAGGTAGCAAAGAAAACAATCAATGTAGTGTGTGTGTGTGTGTGTGTGTGTGTGTGTGTGTGTGTGTTCTTGGTGATGGGGGAACTGGACTGCCACAGCGTATGGCACCAGTTCTGTACACAACATGGCTCCAGTGGATTTCCTTTTAGGGTTGGGATGTGTTTTTAAGGAAGTGAACAGGAAGTGATTTGTGAGGGGGGATGGGGGGGGGACAGCCACAGACGGCTAGAACAGGCAGGGGACAGGCATGGACATACGGGTCCTCCTTTTATATTTTTTCCTTGTCTGAAGTGCAGTGTACCTTCCTCTGCGCTTTAGTCTCCTTAGTGTCCTTAGAGGCACAGCACACAGAACGATCAGACTACAGGACAAGCAGGGAGGACAGGAAGGACAGAGAAAGACAGTTAGAAGAAATATAGTGTGCGAGATGAAAAGAGGTGTTAACAGGAGCAGAGACAAGAGGAGACGAAGCAAACAAAACCATAACGAAAGAGGGAACGCCTAATATAAATGAGAGATAATAGATTGCTGATTGACAGAAAGAGCGAGAGAGTGTGTGTGTGTGTGTGAGAGAGAGAGTGAGGAAACAAATATGGAAGAAGGAAAACAAGTGAGAAAAGAGGAGTAAGAGAAAGCAACAGAATAAGAAGATGGTGAGAAAGGAAAGGAAGGCATTAGAGAAAAGAGGTTTTAGTGCAGAAGATGCTATACTTGGAGAGAGAGAGAGAGAGAGAGAGAAAGCAGCTATTAGAGCAAGCAAGGAAAAAAGGTAAAGAGCATACACGGTAAAGTTCATCATTGAGGACACACTTCGACAACAAGAACAAATAAGCCTGTTAACTGGATTAAGGTAGAGTTTAAAGCACAGCAGCGTGTCCACGGAGACAATGCAAGGGAGGAAAAAGAACGAGACCGAACTGCTGCGGAGTTCGCAAAGCAAACTCCGTCTAGCTCATACTCGCACATTTATCCACACACAGTTTCCTGCTCGAACACACCTGATTCAACTCACCCACACACTCTTCGTGAGGAGAAACGGTTTATCGGAAATGTTAGAGCAGAAAATTGCTCGGCTCCATAATAAGCCAGTCAGTGTTATTATAGGTCAGCACTAACGACTCTCACAAGCAATGACATGACATGCAGTGGGTGTGGCTAACCTTGCTGAGGGCGGCGACTCTTTGAGCAAGCTCCGCCTCCACCTCGGGGAGCGTCTCGGCTTTGCGGATGGTCTGCTGGAGTTTCTGCTCGGCGAGTTCGAGCCGCTCCTGCAGCTGCCTGTTCTTCTCCTCCGTCTGATTGAGAAAGAAAAACACGTCATACGCCTGCTATGTAGCCTGCAGAAAAGCAGCCCGATTACATTTCTATATCAAGCTAAAGGGGCGAGATTACAATCACTGTATCTAACCAGATAAAGGAAACACATAGGAAAAATAACCCACAACAGGGTGGTGCAAGTTAATTATTTTCCTATAACAGTGCATCCCAAAGTCTTTAAGCCCTTTCATACCACAGCGTTTTAAGTCCGCTTTTAAAAAAATACTTCAGGACAAGCGGATATAGAAAAATTATTTTGGGTCCACATCACACTACTCCACTGTTGATTATTTTCCTATAACAGTACGGCGTCATGTTTTATTCCTTTACCTACATTATACGGCTAAAAGTTTGTGGACACGTGACCATCACTCCCATATGCAGGCATTCCTCAAACTGTTGCCACAAAGCTGGAATTACACCAATTCCCTTTACTGGAACTAAGAGGGCTGACCCAAACCTGTTCCAGCATGACAGTACTCCTATGCACAAAGCGAGCTCCATGAGGACATCGCTTTCCAAGGTTGGAGTGGATGAACTCCAAGGCTCGAGTGGCCTGCACAGAGCCCTGACCTCAAACGCAACGAACAACTTTGGGATGAACTGGAACGCCGACTGCACCCCCAGACCTCCTCGCCCGACCTCACTAATGCTCTTGTAGCTGAATGAGCACAAATCCCCACAGCCACGCTCCAAAATCTAGTGGAAAGCCTTCCCAGAAGAGTGGAGCTTATTATAACAGCAAAGGGGGATACATCTGGAATGGGTTGATCAACACGCACATACGGGTGTGATGGTCAGGTGACCATAAATTTTGGCCATAGAGTGTACTAGATAAGCAATTAAAGTAATAATTTTGTAAAAGCTAAAGTTAAAAGCATCAACGTTTTTGCACAATTTAAGAAGTATGGATTGATTTTTCAACTTTTTTTTCTGATCGGTACCAGCCTCAAAATCAATCTGGCGCAATGAGTATGCCGAGGATTGCCTATATTTCGACGGTCAGTCAAGTAGGTAAGAGAAAAAACAGCAACATTAAACTGTGCTGACTGTTATACATTTTTTTTTTAGTATTATTCCTGAAGCACTCTTCACTAAGCAGGTGTAGTTGAGCAGATCAGTATAGAACAGGTGTGGAAGCGGGTGCATACTTTAAAAAGCCCACAGCACAGCTTCAGTTATGATTTAATGAATGAATCTGCAGCCTAGTAACAGTTACAGTTCTCAACTGTGTAATTTGACCCCCAGCTTCAGGTTTAAGTAACAGATTCCTAAATGATAAGAATCAGCTGAGGGAAATGGTAGATTGTGGTGGTGTGCTCAGTCTTTTGGAACCGTCTCAGTGTGCGTTTCTAAATCTGTGTCTGTGTGTGTTTGAGTCCTTGTATGGAGGACTTGCTGTGCTTCGTTTTCCTGTGAATAGTTAACTCAAAGATAAGAGTTCTGTTGCTGCCAAAGCGCTGTGGGTTTTTCTGGACTGAGAGGAAGAAAAAAGAAAAAGAAAAAAAAAAACAGACTGAGAGGAAGAGAGTGCGAGTTACTTGCTGGTTGCCATGGTTACAATGGTAGCGTCAAGTTACGACAATGACCATCTGCACACATGACATCATGCACACATCTGCACACATTTTTTTTGTTTTGTTTTGTTTTTTTAAATGAGCAGATCATCATTTATTTAACATCAGTCAATAAACCAGTTTTGATCCCCATTCTCTAGTGGCTATGGTTGTTGAATAGGATGTCCAATAAGCTCCTATAGGTGTGATAATCAGGAGTACACATACTTTTGGCCATTGCTCTTGCTCCCCCAGACCTTCTGATCAGTAAGAGTCTGAACTGTTGAGCCACCACTGTCCCAGAAGGGGAAGGGGTTGGGGAGGACATGCCAAGATAGGGTTGGATGCAGGGCATGGTACTTGCCAATCTCAGCAGGAAGGACCATTTTTGCAGCCTTAATCAAGCACCATGAGTCTGAAGCAGACTCGTTTGGTTTACGTATTGGGCTTTCCGCACATGAGTTCAATAGGAGCTGGATGGAGACCACCAGATGCTCTCAGACCGCTTGTTTTGGTCCACACCTGACCGCATCAAAAGCCTATAATCAAACTTACACGGTGTGTCTACCGTTTCAAACATTTCTCTTTTTTTCATAATTCGGAAGGAATATCTAACAGGACACGCAGGTATTCCCACTCAGACACATTATCCATGAGATCCACTGTCCATCACTCTAACTGCTTCTCATTTCCAGGAAATGTGACGTTACGGCATCCCACCTTCCTTCACTGACGCCCAAGCAAGCGAAACCGGGGTTTATATTAATGCGTGCTTTCCTATATGACGACTTGTTCGACAGAACACTCGTACGTAAACAGACTAAAAAAAAAAAACAAGTGCAATCGTTAATAAGGTTAAGCTTTCTGCAAGATGTTTATGTGGAATTTCTGGAAGGAGCCTCCAGTGTCAGAGCTTGGTAACAGTCAGAAGTAATTCTTCAGCATAGAGGGCTTTGCACAGAAGCAGTACCTTCTGCTATCAACGTAAACATTAAACAGAGTAAAACTAAACTAATAAAACTAATAAATGTAAAGGTAAACTAATAAAAAATTGCAATTGTTGGCAAAATTCTGTAGTTTAAAAGGAATAACGTACTGTAGTTATAGGAAAGTAATTAATTTCTGGCTGGTAACAGCACACGCTGGCGTGTTTTCCTCCTTACGTATCCCACTTGCACTAATTTCTGTTTTAAGAAGAAAAAGAAGAGAAAAAAAGACCTGGCGGAAGAGAGACTCCTTGTTGGCGAGTTCGCTCTCGAGTTTGTCGTTCAGGTCGTGCACAGACGTTGCTTCTCTCTGAGCTGCCAGGTAGCGTTTCTCTAGTGTCGTTATCCTCTCCTCCATGTCATCTTTCTGAGCGAGAGACTGAAAAACAGAGAGCGCGATTGCAGCGCACGGTCCGTGAGTGTAAGCAAATGATTCAAAACATGAAGCGTGTGTTATAGCATATATGTTGTTTATTTACTCTCTTATTCGTTGAACCCATGAGCTTTTTATTCACGCTTACGTGTTTGTGCTCCAAATATTTGAAAGCTTTTTGTATTACATTAAAAGCACCTGTCCTAGTTTGATGTTAGATGTCAAAATTTGAAACCAATGTAATCAAATCCTCATCAATTAGACATAATTATAATAAATATATTTTAAGCATAACTGTAATAATAGCAGTTGATGTGATCTCATAATCAGAGAAAATAAATAAAACTCCAGATGCCCTGGCTACAAAAACGATGGGGAAAAACATACGTTCCATGTCTTGCGACAACCTTCTGTAAGTCTGCTAAATACAGCATGTGGGTGAAGTGATGAAGTGACGATGTGTATTTTTGGGCATGAGCATCACCTCGCGTATGTCCCTTTGGAGGCGGGTGTTCATGTCCTCTGACTTGATGAGGTCTTTGCGGGCCGTGTCCAGATCCTCCTCCAGCTCGCTCACTCTGCTGCTGAAGGAAACGACACGCTCCTTCATCTGAAGCAGCTCTTTGCTCTGCCTGTCCATCATCTCCTGCAGCTCCGACACCTTCCCCGCGTCCTCATCGGGACCCGAAGAGCCGTCGGATGACCTCTAGAAACGAGAATCGAATCCGGGTTAGAAATCGCACCTACGCACGCCGTTGCTTTACCGTTCTCCCTGCTGCGCGGGCATGACCGCACACGCTCGTATACAGTCGGTCATACACCCAAGAATAATTCATGATCGGGAAAAACGACAAAAACAGACGAGCGCGTGGTCTTGCGGTGGTGCTTTATTAAGCCGTATATGAGCAGAAGGACAGTTATCTCGCTTTAACAAAGCTGCTCTAACTCCTCCGCTCCGTCAAAAGCCATGAAGGATATGAGTGTCTTCAGATTAATAACTATTTGATAAACATTTAAGGTCATATTTAACTGACAGTTGTGAACTGGCAACTCTTTTCTTAAATCTTCTAGCATACTCCTCACTGTGGTTAAATGTGTTATTTGAATTAGGCTAGTAGGTTTGTGTGTGTGTGTGTGTGTGTGTGTGTGTGTGTAATGGACATGTTGGAGGTGGGAATTATTACTTTGTAATGGACTTGAATTGAAATGCATTTCACACATTTGACCCCTGAGTGGTGCAACAGAAAAGGAGTTCGCCGTGTCATAGGTCTCGAGTTCCGAGCTCGAATCCTGACAATATCACAGTCACCCGTGATCAAACGTGTACCTTTTCTATGGATCCGTGTCTTTATTTGCTGCCCTGTTTTGCTAAAGTTAACTAGCTAGTAAGCAGAACTATACGGTATTTTTCATGTTTTTCTGTACTTAATAAGAAATCAAAAACTGCTATCTGCTACTATGGTCTCACACACACTAACTTTGGCTGCTCCTTGTCCCATGTCAATACCAGTGTGAACCCCATTCAAAGCTCTCTGCCATAACAGGCAGTAGTGTTTACCCGTGGTATCACACGCTAGTTATTTCGTTCTCACGTCTGAATGTTTTCCACATTCACACGCAGTATGTCTCCTTCGCAAATGCTCGCACCGTGTAGTGTTTCCGCGTCTTAGTTTTCTTTTACCTTGCCGTTGGTGCTGGGCATGCTTTCAGAGTTGTGGTTGATTTCTGCTGTGCCATCGATGAGCAATTTCTTCTGATTGCTCTGCTCTCGTAGTATGGAATTCTGAAACGGAGAACAGACCTTGCTTTAGCGCTCTCCCTGATTCAACATCGGCATCGACTTTCCAAGTCGTGATGATCGGTTTCGTGTGAAACAACCGAACTCAGAGAAGTGTGACTCTCCGGGACCTGACATTCACACTCGTGACCTTGAGCACTTCTAGCTGACTGATTTGCTCGCTCTCGATCACAGGCCAGCTGCGGATACAAAAACACAGCTGGAGATATTAAACAGAGTTAGCTCTTGACGAGAAGTGTGAACATCCTCTTCAAAAGCGCTATTTTTGGAGTGTTCATGTTAACAATATTGTGTTGTTTATTCCGGTATATCATACTGAATAGATTCAATACAGCACAACTACCTAAAAGTGAGTAAGAGTGTGTGTAGCTGGTTATAATGGATGAGTGTTTCTAGCCAACACGATTGAAATGTAGGTCAATCTGCAACTGTGCCCCCAGCCTACTGTCAGTCCTAATCCTATCTGTGTGTGTGTGTGTGTGTGTGTTTGTGTGTGTGTGTGTAGGGGGAGGAAGACATGAGAACATGGAAATGAGGCAGAGACATGTCTGTAGCCATAATGTAGATTTTGAGATATAATTTAGATCCAATTATTATAACTACACTTTCATTTTTGTTCATATTCTTCTTCTTGTTCATGTTCATCTCCTTGCACTTCCTCTTCTTCAATTTCTTGTATTCTTCTTGGTATTCTCCTTCCTCTTCATCATTCTCCCTCTTTTTCATATTCTTCCACCTTATTCTTTTCCATTTTCTTCCTCTTCATATTCATCCTCTTCTTCATATTCTTCTTCATCTTCTTTAAATTCTTCCTCTTCATATTCTTCCTCATCCTCATATACTTCTTCCGCTTCATATTCTTCTTCAGTTTTCTTCCTCTGTATTCTTATTACTTTTCATAATCTTCTTCATATTCTTCCAATTCTACAACTTCTTTTGTATTCTTCGTCTTATTAGTTGTATTCTTTGTAAACTTCTTTTTCCACATTCCACTACACATTCTTATTCTTCCTAGTCGTGTTCTTCATATTCTTCTGTTATTTATTTGCAGTATTACAATTAGTCTTATATATATTATTATGAACGGGAATATTTGACTGCTGCATTACTTCTAGGACGCTGTGCAATACACCATGCCATTTTTTCAAGTACTCCCACATATAGATCACTGGCATGCTGTTACTATCGGAAGCCCAGCAGTTCACCCAGGCATCCAACCCCCACCCGCTCCCGTACCAACAGTGAGGGATTACCAAAGGACCATCATTCATCAGATAGAATTCCCATCACTGTAGTGACACTGAGGCAGTAATGCGTGTGGTGCTGGTAATCAGGTACAGCAGTGTTACAGGGTGTTTACACACTGGGCTCTAATACCAGACACAACCACCTCATTGATCCAACATTGCTGGAGATGCCTGGATGACAGATTGTTCTCAACCTGGTACTGATGATAAAGCGTTATCATCTTACTGGCTTGTGATGTCTTCATTATGCATACTTCTATTTCAGCACACATTCTTGCTCATGTTTGGACACGCCGAAACAGACTTAGAAGAATTTCCTTGTTTAATACATAAACAACAACGGAATATAATAGAACTGGTTCATCCTGTAGCTTCAGTATACGTCTCCTTGTGAAGAAGTGAGTGCTTGCCTTACAAACCAATTATGATAATTCCTGATTCCTGTCATTAGTGTTAACATTCCACACGTGTGTACTCACAGGCAGTGTTGCGCTCTGTGTGTGTGTGTGTGTGTGTTTGGACAAGTGAAATTCCTACCTCTTTATGAGAAGCTGTTAATTGCTCCTCCAAGGCGCTGCACCTTTCCAGAGCAACACGCAATCTCTCCCTCACCTGGAACAGGAATCATAATCATTACCTGCCACACAGCAAATACGAGCTGACGGAGATATTATTCTGAAAAGGAGTCGTTCAAACTGCATACTTTCTCGTCCAGGGCTTTATGATGCTCAAACAGGGATTTTAGAGCTTTGAGAACTTCCACTTCACTGGAGACTCCGGCAGGACTCTGAGCCTGACGTTTCACCACAGTCATCCTGAGGGAGCGCTCATGACGAGACACCAAACACTCCAAATGCTCCAGCAGCAGCTGAAAACAAGCAAGCACAATCTACATCACAGTGTGCTACATCCGTGCTAAACGTTTAGTTTATATAGCATCCCCTGTTGCTTATAACCACCAAGTACAAGATATACAAAGAATTTACAACAGAGGTAACAGATAGAGGTCGACCAATTTTATTGATACCGGTAACTAAGTTGGGCAGGACCTGCCGATAACCGATTAATCACCTGATAGTTTTTAAAACTGATACTGAATGAAAACGTAACACTCAGAGTAAAATACTGCTGAACTTCATTACAAAAATAAACAGTACTGACTGTACCATGACAATGTACTATACTTTTTAAGATTAGATAAATATATAAATATTAATATATATGAACTATTAATAAATATTAAAAGTGAGTAATAATTATACATCCAAACCGAACCAAAAAAGTAACACTCCAAATAACAAATAAAAACAGCGACGTCCAAAATGAATCAAACACACTTCAAATAACACCACAAAATTTGTCGGTGGTGGTTTTTATTTTGCCTCTAGAGACCGCTCTCGTACTGTATAATGACAGGAGCGGCTGAGAAGCGTCCGCCTACAACCGACTATCGGTGTGGATTTTTCCCAATAACCGATAGCTCCAGCAATCAGTTATCTGTGCTGATTAACTGGCAAAACTGATCAATCTCTAGTAATAGGCCAAAAATACATCAAACAGAACATATAAATATACAAACACGATAAAAAAGTGCATGTGTGGCCATGGTCTTATATCTTAGTAATAAGCAAATGTCCTCATTTAGAATACATGACAAGTTTTGAGCTTTTTTGAGCTTTTATTTGGGGGGAAAAAAAAGAGCTAAACGTTTCCCTTTAGATACTGACGTTAAGCTTAGTGTTTGATTTCGGTGTAGACAACATTAATTAGCTGCATTAATACATATGTAAGTGGAAGGTCCTCACAAGGACAGCAAGAAAAATGTGTGTTGTTGTGTGTGTGTTTTTCAGTTTCGACCTGCCAGAATGCTCAGTGAGACTCCGTTAGAATGACAAAGCCTACACTCATCCTCCCCGCTTGGCCCTAATCCCTCACTCCATCTCTCCAACCCCCCCACCCCACACACAAAATCTGGTCCGGTTCCAACTGTGTCAGGCGGTCCCATCGTCTTACGGATTAGAGGCTCCACATGCTTCTTAGCGCAGCTATGTGAGAATATTCTTGCCTTTTCTGCACGTCTCTACACTCTTCTCAAACACTGGAGAATCTTGGCTGAAATAAATGTGTAACATATATGAAAGTTCAACTTTGGTGCGGTTATCTATTTCCCCTGCAGAGCAATAAAACGGCTGAATTAGATTTAGCTTCAGACAGAAAATCCCCTGTGAATTCATTACTAAATAAACAGTAAGCTCATCAAATATGAGGTTTGAAGGACTGTAATAATCTGTAAACCTGTCGTTTATGCCAGGGATGCACCGTGTGACTTTTGTGAAGCGGTGACATGAGCATCACTGCTTGTACTGCCAAGCTTATTATCTCGTTATTTTAATAATTTAGATCATTTAAATATTATCAATTCCTCTAGGAGACTTGCCTTTCTATGGACTGAAGCTGATGAACAGTGAGCATTGTAAACCTGTGAAAATGTATTGGGGGGTAAAAACTATATAAAAATAAATAAATAAATAAATAAAACATGTTACAAATTCTTGCAGCGACTCTGTCTTGAAGGACAAACTGACAATGCAAGAAATTTTGTGGAAATGCTCAATTTTTTTTTTTTTTTTTTTAAAGATTGGACTAATTGAGAGAATGTATAGTATAATTATTACTGGTGTATCTCTGGGATTTTAGCTACATCCAAATCAGTCATCTGTAAAAACAAATTAAAAAAATAAATATATATGTGTGTGTGTATGTATGTATGTGTGTATATATATAAATAAATAAATGGACTGCACGTGTATGCCTCTGGAAAGATTACTGCATTTTACCTTCAGTTAAGTATAGGGTTTTTCCCTACCATAGAAAGGCTTAGATGCAGCAAGTGTTTTTGTGGAGCGCCTTAAGCCGAATTAACCTACAAAGGCATTTAGGCGACATATTAGAATGAATGTAAAAACAACAGTGAGATTTCCATGCGCTGACAAAAAAACCCAAAAAAAAAAAAAACCTAAATAAATCCAAACAAAAAAAAAACAAAAAACAATGGAGTGGTGGCTTGATCTCAAACAGAGAGGTATTCTGGCAATAGGAATGACCTGCCAAACTGCAATCAATCAGCGTTTGGACAAACAATGGCGTGCCACCTTGGGATGGTAGTTACAACTATCGGCTCGGATAAGCAAGCTGCGAGCCATCCATGTGATGAACCGCAACAAAGAATGAATGAAGTATAAATGTTTTTGTTAGGGAGTAAATCTCATGGATGTTAACTAGAGAAAAAGATATAACTAATGTAGCCTATTTCACAACTAAATAAATCGCTAACCTAGCTAACTTACAGATATTCGTGTGATATTTGAATGAAGTTACGATAACCAGCGAAGTGAGTAACAGAAAGACACCTTGACTGAACTAACGTTAGTATCTAATGTAGCTTGGTAGCGGAACAAAGTTAGGCGGTGTTCACACGTAATGTCTTTTTCTGATGAAAACCACTGTTCAAAGTGTTTATAAAAAAAATAATAATAATAAAAAAAATTTTTTTAAAAATAAAAAAAAAGCTGTTCCAAAATGCAGTAGAGAGCATCCCAAAAGCAGCTCAGGGATTATTCTGTAAAACGGCTGCTTCAAAAAAAGACATTACACGTGTGAACACAGCCTTAGGTAGCTTCCTATCGGGGACAGTCGTGAGAAAAGCTGCACAAACCCGCAAGCTTTTCTCACGACTGTCCCCGATGCGAATAGTTTTCTCACCCCCGTTCCTGCAGTGTAGTCTGAGTCGCCTTGCCTGCCTACAAAATTTGCATATTTCATTTTTGTAAAATACGTTGTAGCATGTTTTGCCATAACTTGTGAATTAATTAGGACTTATTTGTGATTACACATAATAAGGCTGAAAACATTTTCTTGAATAATTTCAAACCCCCCCAACAACCCCCCCCGAAACTCAGACAGCACGTAAGCCTTCTGAAAACCCTAAAATGACCAGTATAAGTAACCACAAGTAACGCATGTATATTTGTATATTTATACCCACACACACACACACACACACACACACACACACACACACACACATACATACACTCTCTCACTCCGCTGTCAATCATAGTGACATGAACCAATCGTGGGCATCCATGAGCTCATGTATGCACAATATGATAGCGACTATTTAACATGGTTTGCTTTGCAAGCAGGAAGCTGTGAGAAGATGGTGAGCTTTACAGAGTACTTGTACTTGGCTGGACAATCATCGTAGCGCTCCAGCACGAAGAGAAACCCTATTGCTTTGCACTTACTCGTGTGTTGTTTCTCTCAGCCTTCAGCTCGGCTATTTCTTCTTCTCTCTCTAGTAGCTGCTCCCTGCACATATTCACCTCCTTAGTCAGCGCTGCAAACTCCTGAGGACCCACACAGACACACAGAGACAGAGAGAGAGAGAGACAGAGAGAGAGAGAGAGAGAGAGAACATTAAAATTGCAATAACCAGTAACAATCTTGACTAGATTAGGTAAAAATCATGCTGAGAACAAGTGAAGAACAGAGACAAATCCATATAAGGACAGGATGTTTTACAGCAAGAACTGATAACTTGAAGTCATTTGAATACTTTTTCATGCTGAGCTGAAAACAACAACAAATCTGAATATGGACACGGGTCCCATTGAATGTACTCCAAGAAACTCGAGAAAGCTGTGATGCCAAACTTGAGTAGTACATTTAACCTTACTCATCAGATCCATTCCGTCTATAAAGGAATATTGTAATGAGCACGCCTTAATAACATCATCCTGCCTGAGACTCGTACCCTGCTGGGCCCACGTGGAGTGCTCGCTCCGACATGATATTATGGAAGATAACATTCAGGCAGGAATACACAGTGATGACGAAAGCTACAAGGTTGGGATTAAGGTGAGGGTGAAGTTTACACAGTCAGCACCCGAGATTAGCTCCGCCCACTTTACACTGACTGGAAACGTGTCCTGGCTTGTTCGTATGGTGGCCAGTGAAAACCTAACGTGAAAAGGGAGAAAACTGGTTAAAGTAATGAGTTCTCACTTTCATCATCAGCACCACTGACGTCATGTCTCGGTCTCATCGCCATATCTCGTCATTTAACGTCTTTTTATTAGGTCATTTATCCATTTTAAAACTTTGGCCGTCGTCATCTGTACAGAGTCTGTAAGGGCGTTTTCACACCTGGCTCGTTCGGAGAGTTTGTTTCAGAACCTGGTGCGTTTTCTCCCTTGGTTCGGTTTGTTTAGGACATCGTGCTCTTGTCTGCACTAAAACAATTGCTCTGAGACTACCTGAACCGGAACGATTGAAAATGAACTCTGGAGCAGGTCGCTTGGGGTGATCAAGCAATTGGACACAACGAACCAACCTGTATATAGCAATGCATGATGGAAAGTGCATTCGGTAAAGTGTCTGTTTTGTTAACGGCTCACAACATGAATCAAGGTTTAACTATGGACCATAGACGAGGTAAAATGACTTTCAAAAACATATAAAAACACAGAAGTTTACAAGGTGTTTAGTGAGCATTTCAAGGAGATGGGCTTTAACCGCTCTGTTAAACATGTAAATTAGATAAATTATAATAACTAGAGCGAAAAAGAAAGCCAAAATAATACAGTCATGTGAAATAATAAGTACACCCCTTGGAAACTGTTGGCTTTTTTGACATATTTGGACAAGCAAACGTTTGATCATCTTTGAAACAGTGCATATTAATCAAGTTGGAATACTTGAACAAAACCACAAGGAAAATGAGCTTTTTCAATCATTTATTGAACAGCAATATCAATAGATGTGAGATTCTTAGTAAATACACCCTTGGCCTCATAAGCTAGTATTGCTCCCGTTAGCAGAAATAACTTCTTGTAGGTATTTTGCATAATTGTCCACCAGTCTCCAACATCAGCTTGCTAGAATTTCTGACCACTCTTCCATGCAATATTCTTTCAGTTGCAAGATGTTTGAGGATTTTCTTGCATGTACTGCCTGTTTCCAATTCTCCCACAACATTTCAATGGGATTCAAACCCGAGCTTTGACTAGGCCATTCCATAAACATCCATTTCTTCTTTTTGAGCCATTCCTTGGTGGATTTGCTAGCGCGCTTAGGATCATTATCCTGTTGAAAGGTCCACTTTCGGTTCAACTTCAACATTCGGACAGATGACCTCACATCATCTTCAAGCACTCTTTGATATGATGCAGAATTCATAGTTGAATCAATGAATGCAAACTATCCAGTCCGTGAAGCAGTAAAGCAACCCCAAACCATAACATTTCCACCACCGTGCTTCACAGTTAATATGAGGTGCTTCTACTGAAAAGCTGTCTTTGGTCTGAACCAAACATGTCTGCTGTTACTGTGGCCAAACCACTCTATCTTTGATTCGTCTGTCCAGAGCACATGATCTCTGCCTAAATGCTCATTGGCAAACTGTTGTCTTGCTCTAATGTTCTATTTAGACAGCAAAGGCTTTTTTCTGGCACGCCTCCCAAGCCAAATTTGTCAAATTTGTGCAATCTCTGATTGTAGACGCATGCACTTTGACACCAACAGTTGCAAGACTTACTAGCAGATCCTTTGTTTAAAATTTGGGGTTCTTGGAGACTCCTTTTTCATCGGAAGGTCTGCTCTTGGGCTGAATTTGCTGGGACGGCCAGTCCTGGACACATTTTCCGTCGTTTGAATCTGCGACATTTGTAGATTATTGTCCTTACAGTGGAATGATGTACTTCAATAATTTGGAGATATTTTTAAATCCCTTGCCAGACTCCTAGGCATCCGCAACCTTTTTTCTGAAGGCCTTACAGAACTCTTTATATCTAGGCATGATGAGACCACACACCTCAATAGCAAAGGGAACACCAGACACTGGATATGAGAGGGGTATAAATAAGACAGGTTACACCTGCACTCCCTAAACAGGTTATCATCACCGGCACCCAATCTTCAACACCTCATTCTAATTTTATGAATTTGAAAGTGTGATAAATGTAGGGGTATACTTACTTTTTTCTATGTGACTGATCTGTTTTTTTGTTCATTTAAATTGTAAAAATTACTACAAAATGTACATTTTGTGTGTCATTTGACAGAGTGTATCCCCTGTATTAATAGGCACTGTTTCAAAGAGGATCAAATGTTCGCTTGTCCAAATATGCTGTTTCAGAACAAAGCACAGATCTACAGGTCTGAAAACGCCTTAAGTGCTCTTCTCTGTTCTTGATGATGATGTAATGGTGCAAGAGCATTGCATAGATTTTGACAGGATATCTTTATAACAAACCGAATCGATTAGGTGCATGTCCATTTCACTATGGTACATAGCTGTCCAAAACCAAAAGAAAATCACACTCGGCTGGTGAGGTTTTGGACATCTTTAGGCAGCCTGACTGTACTTACTGCGGAATTTGTTTAACTTACTCCTTGCAAACGTGATCTTTGCAGGCAGACAAACCAAGGCAAGGTTAGAAAGTAGCCGAAACCAAAACATTTTCATATTCTTTGGGTAAAATACATTTTCTTAAAGCAGAAATGCCCAAGTATATTATTGGCCAGCTATTAATGAAATTAACAGTATTAACAGCAGCTGAATTTCTGTCCTTTCATCTCAATGGAAGCTGCTCAAATACATTTCATGCAACACAGCTCTTAAGTGAATGGACATATTCAAGAACCTGAGCCCAGAATGCAGGAAAAAATGGCTCTGTGTGTGTGTGTGTGTGCACGTGTGTGTGCTAATCTATTTGTAGGTCTGGAGGAAACATAGGTATTGGACTACTACGGAGTACACTCACTGCATCCCATTACTTTAAATTGCTTCCTTCCTTCTTCTTTAGCTCTCGCAGCAGATGTCATTGAAACTCTGAGACAAAACTACAATTCCTTTCTAGCTGTCGTTAGCAATTTAAGAGAGAGGGAGAGAAAGAGAGAGCGCGAGAGAGCAGGAATGAGTGTGAGAGAGAGAGAGAGAGAGACAGTGCGCGCAAGAGTGCATGAGTGAGTGAGAGAGAGAGAGAGCGAGCACGAGTGAGTGAGAGAGAGAGAGAGCACGAGGAGAGAGAGAGAGAGAGAGCACGAGGAGAGAGAGAGAGGGAGAGAGAGCACGAGTGAGAGAGAGAGAGGGAGAGAGAGCACGAGTGAGTGAGAGAGAGAGAGAGCACGAGGAGAGAGAGATAGGGAGAGAGAGCACGAGTGAGAGAGAGAGAGGGAGAGAGCGCACGAGTGAGTGAGAGAGAGAGAGAGCACAAGTGAGAGGGAGAGAGGGAGAGCACGAGGAGAGAGAGAGAGGGAGAGAGAGCACGAGTGAGAGAGAGAGAGGGAGAGAGAGCATGAGTGAGTGAGAGAGAGAGAGAGCACAAGTGAGAGAGAGGGAGAGAGAGCACGAGTGAGTGAGAGAGAGAGAGAGAGAGAGAGAGAGAGCGCACAAGTGAGGGGGGGGGGGGGGGGGGGGGGGGGGGGGGTGTGGTATTATCTATAATGCACTGTGAGCAGCATGTTTGTCTGCATATTTAATGGTAACACATCACAAATAATACAGCACAAAATGTTTGTGCAAATCTAGTCTGACGCCAACTCCATCTTCTGAGGGGTTGCACGCTTCGTTTAAAAATCTTCAGACGTTGTAAGATGTCATAGGGTTCCTGTGAACCTTTTGTCTTTTTTTTTTTTTAGTTGTTTATTATTCTTTTAAATATGTAGAATATGTAGTCAGTAGACATAACGTGTAATGAATTTCCTTCTAGTAAAATATATGAACAGAGATTTAGCTTAAAAGATTCCTGAGTGGTGCTCTGTCATCGGCTGAGCTTAATTCCTGACGATGGACAGTTTGAAATTTGCGAAACTTCTGGTGAAGTTGTGTGTAAAAAGTTGCAAAAAAAAAAAAAAAAAGTTGTAAAAATAAAAATAAATTTCAGCCGGAGTTACAAACGTTTTGGAAACACTGATTTTCTTCACACTCGCGTGCGCATGTCCATGAACGCCAAATCACCTGTAAATTACCAGGCAGCTGATCTGCACTGGGTGACGCCCACAAACACTCCATAAACGGCAAAGCTTGCACAGCTGAAATGACAAGTGAAAGGCAAAAAACAGACTCTCTCAGAGGTAGTAGTGAAAGTTAATTTGACTCGCGTCCTCGCCAATAAAACATTACTTATTTAACAACATAACGGCACCTGAAAGGCCAAAAACCCGGAACCAAATTACGGAAGAGAGTTAATTAGATGTGAATTAAGTGAGGTGAAAAGAAAATGGTTTAGGACACCACAGGCAGCTCAAGTCTACTTACCGGTAAATATTCAAATAAAAATAATAATAAAACCTAAGGAATTCTAAATCTTTATTTGGGAGTTTTAATGAGTGCATGAGCAACCATGGGAGTTGAATTTTTATTCTCTTTATTATGTAATGCATTTTGACGTTGACGGTGCTGCTGCTTCATGGAGACGGAATTTCAACCCACTGTTTTGTGAGAGACTTTTGAAAACAAAATAGCTTTGTCTAGACACGGGCATGAACTGAAGACACAAGATTCAAATCATGTTCACTTTTCAGGAATTCCACTTGGGTGTTTCAAAGACGTCCACTAACTGTTTTGATCTTTTTTCCCCCCTTTAAAGCTTGGTCGTCTGCTCCAGCCTGTGTTACAAGAGTAAAGGAAGTCTTCTCTTGCCTTTGTCTTGCCAGAGTGTTCCTGCTTTTTGTAGTTACAGCATTAATGCGGATCAGTTTCTGATCAATGTAGCACCGTCTATACCCGACGATGCCTGAAGTGCCTACACTGTTAGGTCTCTGAACACTCAGCTGCTCAGCTCTGTGCTGCATGTATAATTCACTTTGAATGAGAGCATCTTTGAAGTGGAAAGCAATTTATTTTGCAATAATTCTACAAATCACCACACACATCCACAAAACACTCAAACTAACAAAATCTCAATGTTGAAGTTCATACAAGGGTTTTTTCATACCGCCATTATTTCACTGCTAGACCTCAATGCCAGTCATGTCTCCTTAGCCAATGGAAGGAGAAAGGGTGGGCGGGAGAAGACGTAATTACAGAGAAGACAGTAAAGCCGAATGTGCATTCCTCCCGATTGCACAACGTATCCGAAGATACTCAGGAAAACCTCAGCACTTCTGCAAGCTGCCCTTTCAGACTACTAATTTTACAAAACACTGATTCTGTGCTGACGGAGCACACAGCTGTATTTTATCTCGGACAGTAAACAGACAAGTTGTTCGTTACGGTCTTATCAGCAGAAAGCAGAATAAGCAAATGTGACTGAGAAGTCAAAAAACGTGGTGCACTCAAAGTCCTTCCACACTGCAGACATGCAAAGCAATGAAGAGACAATGAATGCTGCTTAAGACTCAAGAAGTCTGCTTAGCCTAGCAACAAGGCTAAGCAGTCTTCTTGCCACCTCCAAGGGGGCAGTGGTGGCTGATCGGAAGGTCGGGGTTCAAGCCCCAGAACTGCCAAGCTGCCACTGTTGGGCCCTTGAGCAAGGCCCTTAACCCTCTCTGCTCCATGGGTGCTGTATCATGGCTGACCCTGCACCCTGACCCCAGCTTCCTAACATGAAGCGTATGCAAAGAAAAGAATTTTCACTATAAAGACTCATTATCATGATCAATAAAGACTCATTATCATGATCATTACAACAAATGGATTTAAAGTATCCAAAAGTATTTATACAGGCCTAGAAAGTAGGTCAGCTCTGAGATCAGACTGTATTGTAAAACTTCCAGGGCAATATTAACGGACATGGAGAGGGTACACCATTACACCATTGGCAGGGTAAATGCTGACTGGTTGGAAGGTACGTCATTTTCTTATATTCATATGGTTCTGATAGTCAATAGATCAGGGCAAAAATGTACCGCAGTTCTAAATCAGTGATGAATACGGTCAAACAACGTCGCAATATAACCATGGCAACTATCATAACGATCAAACTGCTCAAACTGAACAGTCTTTGTTTTCATATCATTCAGTCAAAGGGAAGCAAAACACTGACAGGGCGTTGTTTGGTAAAATTTTTGCATAATTTCACGTGGCCTTTACTGTCGTTTATTTTGAATCGTTTATTATCGTCTTCTTCTCCTGGCTAGGGTGTCTATAAGAAGCCCATAGAACCATCTAGTAAAAAGGTGTGAAATTTTGCACACTTGATTGGGGAGGGTCTACATTTGCGCCTGATGTGTAAGTACGTTTATGGCCAGAACATTTGAACTGTTTCAAACATTTAAGAGGCATCCCTGGGTCGAGTTGAGTTCAGTATTGATGACGTATTTACTAGAACGTGTATGGTGGACGCTTCACATATTCGAAAGCTAATTAATTATCTTTTTATAATATTCTTTTTAAAAAACACATTAAATAACATGTTGGTATTTAACAAAGTGTATAAACATAGAATCGTTTATATGGTGACGCTTTTTACTTGTAGTTTATTTATCCATTTATGGAAGGAGTCTGTGCGTCAGAGCTTCGTTTTCCACCACGGTAAAGTGCTCATGACGGAGAACGTTGTGATTTCTGGTTTCTTGGTAGCATGACAAGCTGCGTGTTCTGTCTTATAAACTTCAGGAGTGAAGAGAGAGGCTGGTGAGAGAATGTGTTTTCAAGGTAGAGATGACAGGAGCTAACGAACAATATTCAATATCAAGTGTAACTGTAAATATTTAGTAAAGAAAGAAAAAAGAAAAAAAAGAAAAAAAGAACATTATTAATTAATAAACTAAGAATTGTAATTGCTGTGCTATAACACTTCGGGGGCATGCTGTTATAGGAAAATGATCAGTAGCTCTGCTTCGCATCGGGCCGCATCAGACCACGCTGTGGTGGATTATTTTTCCCGCAACTTTTTATTCGTGCTCACAGTGGCAACGCACGTTTATAATAATGCGTGTTTGCAAACACAGCAATGAATGCCCCACTCTAGAGCAGTAAATAAATAAATAAATAAATAAATAATTCATTTTAAAATGCCACAGCGCGGCTGAGACTAAAATGTGCTTAACCTATAACTCTGATGCAAACCCATTACAGTTTACGCCATTTTGATGGAGCGGTTTTGGAAGTGCATTAACTTTTGTCCTGCAAGCTTCATATCCGATCGCCTGCATGAAACACTATCCCCCCATACCCTCCCACCCACCGACGCCACCCCCACTTCTGATCCCACGACACTGCTTCTCCCTTCATCATTTCTCATGGACTTCTGCAGAATGAATACCTGCATAGCAATTTCAGTCCTCAAATTAATTGTACTGGTGCTCATATCCCATATAACCAAATATTCACTCGAAATCTTTGATCAATGAAAACCATTTTCTACACTACTTTAGCTGTTATTGCACATCATCGAACATTATTCTTGCATTTTATCAAGTTGTCTTTTAGGTCATTGTGGGGTTTTTTTGTCTTGTTTTTTTGTCTAGATTCTCCATGTACTTTTTAAAATCACCTTGTACTCGAACATTTCCACGTTTTAACATATCGTCGGGGATAAGAGCGGCCTAACAACTGGACGTAAATGGAAACGAGAAACATCTTGGTCCACCTGTCGGGGGACGACTTCTACATCCTAAAACACAAGAATAAGCACCCATTTAATTTACACTTGCCAAGTGAAGAGATCAAGCTTTATTTAGCTTCAACAAGAACAAAGGCTCTAAACTGGGCAGTAATTCATGATGATAAAAGCGGGCTGCACCAATAATCTCTCCATGATGCACATACAGATGAGATACGACGGACAGAGCAGAACACACACAGAATAATTAAAATCAATGGAACAGGATGGGGAGCTCATGGAAAAACAGGTGCTGGACTGTTTGTTTAAAACACACACGGTAAACCCGAGGCTCACAACCTTACAACATTCCCTGTGACTCACGCTTCCTGGGTGGGCTTTTACGTCACACAGTAGGCGGTTAACAGTCATGAGCTCTGAAGATGATAAAAAAAAAAAAATAAAAAAAAAAGGGGAGTGCAGGAGCGGCTCAACCTGTCAGGATAATTAAACAATGAGAATCAAAAGGGCTGTAAAATCAACAGGAAATTGCGCAAAAATAAGTATATTACAAGCGGCAGAAATGTTAACAGATTACTGTGGCATGAAAAGACTAGAAACTGCAATTTACGTAACTAAATACAATATTGCGAAGGAGTGATCATGAAACGTTCATTTTCTACACTACATGGCCAAATGTTTGTGGACACCTGACCATGACACTCGTATGTGCTTGTTGAACATCCCATTCCAGATTTAGTCTCCATTTGGTGTTATAATAACCTCCAGATTTTGGACTGTGGCCGTAGGGATTTGTGCTCATTACGCTACAAGGGCACTAATGTTGGGTGAGGAGGCCTATGGTGCAGTCAGTGCTCCAGCTCATCCCAAAGGTGTTCAGTGGGGTTAGAGGTTAGGGCTCACTCAAGTTCTTCCACTCCAACCTTGGCAAACCATATCTTCATGGAGCTCGCTTTGTGCACAGGAGCATTGTCATGCTGGAACAGCTTTGGGCATCTTAGTTCCAGTGAGGGGAAACGGTAATGCTATGGCATACAAAGACTTTCTCTATAATTGTGTGCTTCCAACTTTCTGGCAAAAATTGGAGAAAACCCACATTTTGGGTGTGATGGGTGTGTCCACAAGCTTTTGGCCACGTAGTGTAGAAAAAAGCAAGCTAGTCTCTACAGTAAGAAGTGTCATGCGACCACACATTAAGTTGCTAGCTCGTTACTACTAGCTATTACACCAGGAGCCTTTTGACTCATCCAACATGAATAAGATGTCACTCAGGGCCTTAGAATATTCCAAAATGACCTTTGGCTAAAATCTATAAATAATGGTTACATGTGCATCACACCTGCGCATTCAAATTTAAGTACACATTTAAAAGAAAATATTTTAAAAACACAAAAACTGTTAATAAGAATCCAGCATAAATCAATACACAGATGCTAAACCACATGAGCGACTGAAAGAGTCACTAAAAACACCGAGTATAGAGTTTAGAGTTCGTGTGAGGCAGACAGAGGACAGAGGCTTCCACAGACACACATCTGCTGAATGCAAATGAGCACTGGCAATCGGGGATTATGTTTCCTTTCTCCACACGTTACACTTAAATTCAGATTAGGAATGTCTTCAGATTTTCTACATGCTTCTTAATAACACTGAGTTTTTACTGTTCACCAACTCATCGTGTATAGCTGAAGGGACAGTGTGTGATTGTGTTTGCCCATGCGGTTTCACTGTGGGACAATCAACTCATCTCTCATTTCCCTACTGGATCTTAGGTATCAGGTCCATGTTGTGATGAGGATCCATTTCACTATTTTCAGACAAGCAGGGTGAGGGTACTGACTGCCAGAAGTCATCACCATGGTTCAGCTTAGCTTGCTAGTGTAACATGAACTGAATGGAGGCATATGAAAGCTTATATTTTATTTTATATATATATATAAAAAAATTACCATACTAATCAAATCCTTATATCACCACCTAACTGATTGATACATTTGATTAATTTTCCATTAAAATGTGTATTCATGGTGATGCACTCTCACATGAAACAGAGCATTTTTGTGGGTCAGCAGTAATTGGTGACAAGCGACATAAATTAACTCATGTATGTCAAGAAGAGGTGCAAATCTCCCTCTTTTTCTTTCAGGACAACACATCTCTCAACAAATTCACTATATGACCAAAGGTTTGTGGACACCTGACCATCAGACCCATAAGTGATTCTTCCACAAAATCCTGTGACACAGCATACAAAGACATCCTATACGACTGGGTGCTGTAGCATTACAGTTCCCCTTCACTGGAATTAAGAGGCCAAAACGTTCCAGCATGATAACGCCTCTGAGCACACAGCAAGCTCTAGGAAGACATGGTTTGCCAAGTTTGGACTGGAAGAACTCGAGTGGCTTGCACTGAGCCCTGACCTTAACCCCACTGACCACCTTTGGGATGAACTGAAACAGGCCTCCTCACCTGACATCACTGCCTGACATCACTAATGCTCTTGTGGCTGAATGGGCAAATCCCCACAACCACGCTCCAAAATCTAGTGGAAAGCCTTCCCAGAAGAGTGGAGCTTATTATAACGGCTAAAGGGGAATAAATTTGAAATGGGATTGTGATGAGGAGGAGGGAGGGGCCAGGTTGTGAGTGGTCTGATCAGTGGGAGAGAGCGATAAAGGAGCGGCTGGAAGCGCCAGAGGGAGAGAGAGAGAGACACGTGTGTTTTACATTATGTTTCAGTTATATTTATTATATTAAACTTAATGTTTACATTCAGCCGGTTTCCGCCTCCTCCTTGCCCATTGTTAAGTTTGGTACAGGCATGTACAGGTATCCACAAACATTTGGCCGTATAGTGTATTATACGATACAAAAACAATACAGTTAAAGATGCAGCAATTCCATTCTGACTTTCATCCACTATTGAGGCTGCAAGAACGCTTCCTGGTTGAGGATTCTAGAACGCTTCCTGGTTAATCGATCGCGATTACGATTTTGACTGCCCACGATTAAATGAACATGATTGACTGTGATATTAATGTTTAAAGTTCATCCTCCACTAATAGAAAACTCTGCTGCAGATCAAATCAAGCACTTGTTACACTTACAGCCAATCACCATAGAGCGGCGCAGGGACATCATTTTGTAATGCCAAAACCCCGAAATGGAGTTAGCATTTTAGCCCTCAAGCTGCCAGCTTCGCTTAGAGCTCCAGCGCTTGCGTGAGGAGAAATCATGACATTAACATGATGCTAAATGGCACTACAGAGGTTGTCGGGGACATTACACATCACGCCGAACAGGAAAAAAGGTTGCAGATAAACTCAGGGCACTACAGTGCAACCATTTCACTCACAATTGTGATTGAAAAGTATTTTGTGCGACTGTGAATAAATATTTATTCGCACTGGTGCGAGTGACCTGTTCGGAGTTGTATAATACAATCGGAATAAAAACTACAGGAACTCCAAAATGCATCTACACCGCGCAACAGTTACTTTCACACTGCTTTTCATCTCCTCAGTCAAACGAACAAGTGTGTAAATACTGCAGAGAAACCATTATGATGACGAAAGTAACTCTACATCATCTGCTTCAACTTCCCAATCTCTCATCCGCCATCTTTTATTGATCCCGCAAAATGACCTGAACTTGCACCTGCTCGTGTAGACACAGCGGCTTCGCACGGAGTAAATTAATAATAATGTTAACGCTACAAGGTGGGCTTTATTCAAACTTCTTTATTAAATAATTCCTCACCAATCATAATCAAGAGCAGCAACTGTTCAGTCTGTACACATACAGTACACTGCCGCTCTCCTTCACTAACTTTAATTCACTTCATTTAAACTCACGGTTGCCAGATATCACTAGAAAAGTCAACTCCAGTTTCCATGTTTTGATTTAAT
>JANDJT010000179.1:22746411-22774465 GCA_024331685.1 Stegophilus panzeri
GTGTTCAATAAAGACATGAGGGATCAGAATTTATTTTGTGTTATTATTTTAGACACATTATATTTGTCAATACCCTTCACTTAGATGAAGATCAGATCACATTTTATGACAAATTTATTCAGAAAACCATGAAATTCCAAAAGGTTCACATACCTTTTCTTGCCACTGTATAAAGCAATAAAAAAAAGTATGCTGTAGTATACAAACGTTTAAAAGTTGTCTAAAAATGACAGGACATTTATACAAGCTTTTTTTTTCTTTTTTTTTTTACATTTATTTTATAAAAACACAGTAACTGATGTACGTGAATTTGAAATACAAATGAGAAAGCTGATGTATGCATTGAATAGAAGAGTGCTGCAAAAACCTATAGGCAGCACTGATGTTCTATCATCTTACTTTCTTAATTATGTACAACCCTAAACAGAAGAGAAACCATTGGTAAGAGAAACTATTATGTGCTGATAATTGGTTATGCACAGTATATCGTGATATTCAGTATACACTATAGTGTGATTCGGTATATGGCATATCATAATATTCAGTATACAGTATATGGTAATATTCAGTATGTCACGATATTCAGTATAAGGCATATTGAGAGATCACAAAACATGCGGTATATTTTGATATTTAGTATACAGCTTTGTCATGTATACACTATACAATACATTGTGAGATTCAGTACACAGCATATTGTGATGTTCAGTATGCATCGTAATATCCAGCACATGGCATATCGAGACATTCAGTATACAGTATATTTGGTGATATTCAGTATACAGTACATTACGATATCCAGTATAGAGTACATCGTGAGAGAGTGACCAATCGGATACTGCAATTTAAAATACAGTAAATAGTTTATCATTTTTAATTATTAAAAAAATGTATAGTCTTTAAAAGCGTAGCTAGTTATTGACAATGCAATAATCATGATTGAATAAGCAAGGAATAAGGTGAGCTGTTACAAAAAAAAATAATCAATGATGCAGTGGTGTGGTCCGAATTGTTTTACTCCTCTTCCACTACAGCTAATTGACAAAGATTACAATTTTTAGTTGTTAAATAATGGTGGCATACATTTTACCCATTCACATGTAATATTGTGGAAAGCCATATGATGTGGATTAGCATTAGATGATCGTTCACTATCAGCACATGCCTATACTAGATCAATACGATATGAGGAAAACTGATGATCTGGCACTGCTGTTCCAAAGTCCCTCCGCATTCCAGAGCAAGGCAGATCTACAAGGAAAATAACAATGGCCACTGAGCACAACGTTCAGCGCTTACTGAAAGTGTAACAATCATGCCGTCTAGGGTATGCAGACATGTCCGTTTCTGTAAATAAACGTGAAAGAACTAAAACACATGCATTTCCCCAGCTGGAATACTCATCTATACAGACTGACACATGGTGACATTAGTATTGGAAGTAAGGTGCTATCTATCATTTACTCTTAACTCAGATAGAACCTGATAATACTAAGGTCACGGCTTGTGTTTAACGATGTTCAAACAGTGTAAACTCCATAACCAAACTGGTTTTGGCTGTTACATGGCGTCCAGTAGTAATCCGTCAATGCCTTTGCTCACCGTAACAGTTTTCACACCAGTGTGTTTAGTTTTTAAAATGCTAACATACACCTTAGCAATGGCTGTGTGTTAAAGCGTTTTAAAAAAATGACCACGTTATGATTTTAAATTAGCTGCACGCATGAACACGTTTCATTTTGACAGCCCTGATATATGAACTATATACACTATAAAGTAAGATCTCATCTAATACATTAATAAAAACCTTCAGACTCGGGCTGCGTGGAGTGATGACGTGGTTCCAGCTTCAACATGGCTACTACTACTGTTTCTAGATCTGAAACACGCTTTTGTCCATTTTTACCCAACAGTGAGAGATCATATCTGAGACTGGGTGATGATTCAGACTTGCAGTTTGCACAATGCTAATTTGGTGGCTATATACGCTTCCCTTACCTCACAACTCCACAGTGCTGAACGCCAGAGCTAAACTAAACCAAAGAACTAAAATCCAGTCACAACATTTTTATTCTGGAATTATATTCCAATAATATTTGTTTGTCCTGACTTGAAGTGAGGGAAGCCTTCTTTCCCCTCTATGCCCCCCTCCCCCACTGCATGTCACACGGAGAGACAGAATTAACTGACAGAGGGGAGGAGAGAAAAATTTAACCTCTTTTTACCTCAGCAAACGGACTGTACGCTCATAAGGAGGTCAAACGCTGCGAGATTTACACTAGAGCTTCGGTGCGGGAGGGGGATGGGTTTCACTTCACAGCTCTGATTCCAGTGAAAAGAAGTGGCAGATGGAGACCTGCAGGATACCTGAACAAGAGCATCGAACTAACCAATCAGCACGCTCGATGCTCACCTGTGCACCATAATACACAGCCATCTGTAGCCAAACCTGTAAAGCTGCTTCCTTCTGGTCCATAGTGTTTGAGGTCCAACTGAAGTAACTCAACACTACAAACACAATGCATTATATTTCACTCTGGGCCAAGGGACACTTTAAACTACAGTGGATATGTATGTAATGTAAAAAAAATATTTGATATTTGATTAATGTGATATAGCAAGCAACAAAATTCAAATGAAAAACAAAAATGTTTCGGGAAGAAAAAAAAAAAAAGAACGAGAAAAATGACAATAACCTTGTGGTCTAAATGTGCACACCCTTTAACTAATGCTTTGTTAAAGCACCTTTTGTTTGGAATACAGAACTCTGTCTTTTTTTTTACGTAAGCGTCTACAAACTTAGCACATCGTGATTTGGCTATTTTATTCCACTCTTCTTTGCAAAAAATGCTCCAGATCAAAATCATGACAGGTTTAAGATAGGATGGAGAGCCGGGCTGGGACTGGGCCATTCCAAAATGTTGATGATCATCTTCTGAAGCCATTCCTTTTTTGACTTGGATTTGCACTTTGGGTCGTTATCATGCTGGAAGGTGAAACTTTTCTTTTCAGCTGTCTAACAGAGGCCTGCAGGTTTTGTGCCAAAGTAGACTGGTATTTGGAGCTATCCATGATTCCCATCTTGACTAGAGCCCAAGTCCCAGCTGAAGACAGGCAGCCACATAACATGATGCTGCCACCACCATGCTTCACTGTTCTTTGGGTGATAAGCGGTCTTGTATTTGCACCAAACGTATCTTTTAGAATTATGCCCAAAATGTTCTACCTCATCAGACCATAGCAGCTTTAGCCACATTGTTTGGGGTGATTTAGGCCGGCTGCTTGTTTTTTTGTGAGAAAGAGCTTCCATCTAGCCACATTACCCCACAGTGCAGAACACAGGAGATTGTTGTCACATGCAGGGAGTGACCGGTACTTGCACCTCCATTAATGTCGCCGTTTCATCAGTTTTGGAAGGACGTCATGTTCTCAGTGATGTCACAGTGGTGCTCAATTTTCTCCAGTTGTTGATGATGGCCTTCACGGTGTTCCATGGCACATCTAATGTTTTGGAAATTCTTTTTTAACATCTCTCCTGATCAATAGCTTTCGACGGCAAGATCCCGTACATGCTTTGTAAGCTCTCTGCCGACCACGGCATCAGCAGTCCAATAAGTCAAGAAACTCCTACAGACACAGCTGATATTTTATTTGGGGTTAATCGTTGATGGCAGATAATTACATTTGAATATTCTATTTGTTTTCCCATTTGAATTTTGTTGGTTGGTTTTTGATTTACCTTGGTTACATTTTCACACCACAAAAACCAGCAATTTTAACAGGGGTGCGCAGACGTTCTCCATCCACTGTATATAAACTTCCTTGACCTCTCCTTTGAGTAAAAGCCATCAAACAGAACGGCCCCAGTCCTGCTCTATACGGAGTTAGCACCTTCAGCGCAACCGAGCACCACGACGGCAACAACAAACCGAACAACTAGCATGCGCGAAACGTATGCTCACCTGTCTACCACATTCAACTCTTTACTGTAGGTAAGGAATTACACACAATGGGGTGTACTCTTTTAGAAAAAATAATCAATAATGGGGTGGGTATGATGCTATTACCGCTGCTATAAGTTGATTATATTCCATTAACAGCACATCTAAGAGTTTTATTCCTCTTATACCACACAAACCATTTTCATTTATTAATGAATGGCACGTGGTACATTTATCAGTTTATATTTACGTTTAATGTCATGAAATATCCATGAAACAAGTTAGTTCCAGGTATCGCTTATGCTATAGCACCTATAAACAGTCAGTCCTTCACCAGACTCAAGACAAAATAAATTCATTTTAAAAAGGCAGCTATTCATGTGAAAGTAAGACTTTCCCCGTGTCACATAACTTAGTTACTTAGCTTTGATTCTGACCGCTACAAAATCACTAACACCTGAGACGCCTTCCAAAAAAAACCCGATAAATATACATCTCCTCACAGGAAGCTTCACCATATCAACAATCACCCGGGTTCCAACTTATTATGCAACTGACATCATTGTAGGATTTCAGTTAAACAAACATTTAGGTTTTCGCTTTTCAAAGAACGTGTTTGTTTTACTTCTCATAATTATTTTTTTTAGATAACTGGTATCAATCTCAGACAGGTTTGTTAATTACTGTAGATTGCCAGTTGATCTCAATTAAAGGGAATTAAACCTACTCGAAAAGGTCGTTCCACGTTATTAAGCAGGTCCCGGTTCTCGTGCAACACGGGGAGGAAGAACGATGTTCCTGAAGATGAAAAGTGAGAGAGTCAAATGTCTTGCGAAAGACATGAAGACAACTGATATTTTGAAATAAAACTGAATAGAGATCGTCAAACTGTGAAAAGATCGTCGAGTGGATTGGCGCACAGACGAGTTCGGTCAGATAAAGGCTTATTAAGGGACTTTTCTGTCAGACAAATGGATGGTATTAAACAGGCAACTATTAAAAAAATAAATAAATAAATAAATAAATAAAAACATTTTTAAAAACAGTCCCTCCGGGAATTTTGCAATCGCGGAAATTCACGCAAATTTAAGCAAACTCTGCAATATTCACAGGAGTTTGCGATTTTTCTAAGTTACTGCAGAGACATTCTGCAGATTTGGGCCAAGACACGTCATGTGAGGTCACCACAGCGCACGTTTAGCTAAAGCAGTCTTCGATTCACGCGTGTCAAACATGAGTACAAACAAAAACAAATACGTCTGCTGACACGATGCTGAAGAAATCAACACCGAATCATTAAATGCTGTTTGGATTTCCTGCGTCCGGAAAAACAGCTTGCATAGTTGTTTGAAGATTCTCTAATTGCACAGCAGTTCGGCTTTCGGGGCGTTCCACTTGGTCCGGATTCTCAAGTCCGAGTCCCAAGGACTGATTCGGGGCTTGTTTGGGGGCGGGGCTTGTAATCACAGGTTTCGCGTTCGCCGCTCTTTTTCCGAATTGCAACCCGACTGCACAATTCCATCCTTCACTTTTGTGTACAGAGGTTTGTAAAATGGTTTCAAGGGTTTGCTGGGCTTTTGTTTATCGCACTGTACCTCAATGTCTGGTTTTATGTATCAATTATCATAACAGCCTTTTCGGCAGCATCACAGACAGAAGTAGATGCAGGAAGTAACATGACGAGACGAACCAATCACATTACAAATCACTGTTAAATAAATAAATAAATAAATAAATAAAATTCCCAGTGATTAGGACCCAGAAAAATAGAGCTGGATTTGCTCTTGATAAACATGGGGTTGATCTTACACCTTTATAGGAGTCCCGATGAACACGAATCAACACAAGAGCTCTTTTTCTTTGCATAGTGAAAGTCTATAGACTCGGCATATGACGAAGGCAGAAGAGCTGTAACATTTCCCTTTTTCAAACCCCATTTTAAGGAAGAGGAAGTGCAATCCAACAGAAATACAGGCGTTGGTGACTGCTCAAGCCAAATCAGTGATACTCTCAGATTCTTAGCTAGTTGGTTTGTTTTCGTTTCCCATTACATATAATTAAATGAACCAAAAATCACAACAACAACAACAAAAAAAGTTGGCTGAAGGGTGTGTACATCATGCATAAAACTCTTTCATTCATTGGTCAGAAATACAACGACAGAAAAGTCTTTGCCAAACGCGTACAGACGCACAGTGAACAAACAGCCACGTTCGATAAATTACTAGATAACTCTCAAATTATCTTCACTTTTTTGCTAATCAGTGCAAATCTCCAGTACGCATGACATTTCTACAGCTCTGTCCTTTGGCTCGGTTTGAGCTCGGTTCGTGGCTCAGTTCAGCGGTTCACATCAACAGAAAAATGTCACCTGCAGCTCAAAACAAGTTTAAATCAACTCAGGCTCCAATCACTTTCTCACTGCAATCCGACCGAGATTAACTGGAACCGGATGAAGAACACCTCCCCTTCCTCAGACGCTCTCGGCCCGGCTGTTTCAGTCCGCACCCGAGTGTCTCTGCTGTGTTCTCACCTGCCTACAAGAGCCATGCCAAAGAGGGACACACACCAGGGTATGATTTAAAGAGACTCTGAACATGTGAGAGCACCCTTAAAGGGGTACTTCACCCAAAAATTAAGATTCCGTCATCAGTTGCTCACCCTCACTTCGTTCCAAACCCGTAAGGCTTTCGTTCATCGTCGGAAATCAAATGAAGACGTTTGTAATGAAACCTGGGAGATTTCTGTCCCTCCATGTACAGGCTGCATAACCAAAACTTTCAAGCTCCAAAAAGTTCATAAAGGCAGCGCAAAAGTGATCCATGTAACTCCAGTGGTTTAATCCCAATTTTATGAAGCGATACGAACGCTGTGTGTGCACGAAAAAAACCCCAACTCAAATTACGTCTTTATTCACAAAATATCTTCACTTCTGCATAGATCTCCGATGAGCATTCACGAGAGAACCATGACGCGTGCGTGTTGTGTTGACATGAGAGCGGACAAAAAAGAAAAAGAAGCAAATCCTCCTCCATGTCGAAATCTTTGTTACGAAGGTTGTTCTGTGTGACTCGGTTGTGTGTATAGCGTCCCTCTTCCTCTGCTGTAAACAGTGCAGCGTGTCCTGGTCCCGTTGTACTGTCAGAACATGAACACGCGTCTGAGGTCTATGTGGAAGATATTTCGCAAATAAAGACTTAATTTGGAGGGGTTTTTTGTGCACACAAAAGCATTTGTAACGCTTCATAAAACTGGGATTAAACCACTGTGGTCACATGGATCACTTTTACGATGCCTTTATGGACTTTTTGGAGCTTGAAAGTTTTGGTTACATGGAATGAACATGGAGGAACAGAAATCTCCCAGCTTTTTTTGTGTTCCAAAGATGAAGAAAAGTCTTACGGGTTTGGAACGACATGAGGGTGAGTAACTGATGACAGAATATTCATTCTGGGGTGAACTACCCCTTTAAGGTACGGCTCTACGTCACTTTCCTCGTGTTCACGTACTCGCTTGTGTATCTTGCGCACATCTGGAGGACCGATGGCACGTCAGAGCCAAAACATCTCACTCAACCTGCTTATCGAACCGAACTGTATCGGTTAGCAATTTTACACATAGCGATGTTAAACACGTGGACCATTTCCAGCTCTCGTTAAAACTTTCTGCCACCAGCGTCTCATATCAGAAACCCGCAGAGTACACTCACAAATATTTACCAAGCTAGAAAATCCAGAAGACTGGTATGCAAAACAGACCTTTCGATAGGTTTAAGGGGTTTTTATAAAATATAAACACTAAACTGTAATAGGAAAAGCCATTCATTTTAGTACTCAATAACGGTCTAGAGCACTGCATTATGCGATTCGAGACACGATGTTAGTTTGTTTAGTCAGTTGTGGACACACATGGTGCAATATTTCCTCCAATATTTACGTTGGTATTGCACCATTGGACACACCACGCACAAGCGACACGCCAAAGAAATACAGGGTACAAGCGGCAGCCATTTGGTTAACAGCAAGTACAAATCATATGCCATTTGATTCCAAACGCCGATGCGTTTCCTTCTCAAACAAGCGCGATGAAGTGTTCACCGATGATGACCGATTTACACGACAGCCAATAGCGTGAAATACACCCAAACCCCCCCCCCCGAAGGAATCTAAACAAACTTGACAGAAGTTTAAAAAAAAAATATATGGAAAAAGCATGAAAGTTTCATGGGATCCTTTGTCTGACATGCTCGATTAAAGCGGCGGTCACACTAGACTTTCAGCATTGCAAAAGTGCATTGCAAAAGTGAGTGCCAACCGAATACAACAATCGCACACCAATGTTAAAATATCCCATCTATTCCCATACGCAGCGACAACGCAAAATCCAGGCAAGGTCACTTCTGATGTGGGTTTTACATCCTTTTAAAAAGCACAAAACACTATGGTGTATCACCGTTAAAATCGGTGCTGTTCCTCAAGAAGTCACACACGTATGAACAGAAGTCGATGGAAATGTCAGCATACTGAAAGCCCCCCCAAGCTGGTAAACACTTCGACGGAAAAAAAAAAATAATTCCACTCTCTTCCAAATGAAGGAACTACAACCGTTCGTTCTCCTCAACCGGGATTAAGAAGAAAAATAATAATAATAATAATAAAAAGGAACACAGCCTAAAACGCACTAATGCCCCTGGGGGCGGGACATGTACACGCTAGAGAGCATTTTCATTGGACGAACACATGACTAGTACAGTAAGAGTCATCAAACACTTTGGAATTGTTTTCTCCGAAGTGAAAAATAAAATGAGATTTAAAAAAAAAAAAAAAATAAATTAAAAAAAAAAAAAAAAAAAAAAAAAAAAAAAAAAAAACCACCAAATAAATAAATGAATAATACATACATACACACACAATCTTTCGAAAATATATTTTCCAGAAGCATCAGCAGTGAGTTTTATATGAATTCAGACAGCTGATATTTACCTTTGCAGCACTGATGTGGGATTCTCAGCCAGGGTTTGTTAGATGAATTCAGATCTAAAATCAGCAGTTTGAGTTTCTAATGTAGTTTCAGTTTGTCCTCCTCCAATCCATCCAAAAACGCACCGAATCCATCGAACGGATTTTAAAAAAGTATCCAAAAAAACATTAATATATATAAATATATATTTATAGAGTAAAACGGCCTCAATCAGTCCAGAGTGACATTATTCTCCAAACGCTAAACGGGTTAGCTACCGTTACTACCAGCTTTCAGAAGAATGCATAACTCACTAGCTCAAAACTTCAACAACTAAAATAACTAATTAAATTAAACACGCGGTTTATATTATCTTTGCGCTAAAAACATTGTCGCTCATATAAATATCGGTTTGTTTGTTTGTTGCTGTTTGTTTGTTTGTTTGTTTGTTTTAACCTAAATTAGCACCGTGTTAGCTCCAAGCTTAGCCAGCTCGCTCACTGACGTTATAGACAGACCAAACGCCGGGTTTGGGCCTTTTTTAAAAATGTTTCTCTTGCACTCGGTGATGTAGAAAAGCGGGAATTATAGTAAGGCACACGCACAAAAAAATCCCCAAAGAAAACCTGTGGGAAAAATGTGAACGGTGGAAATATTTCGGTCTAATCCGGGAGTTTTGTCAGGAGCTCTTGAGCCACATCACTGGAAGAAAAGCAGCTCGCTGTAATGATCCAAAAGCAAACGTTCCCCAGTCGAAAGGATGACTAAAAACTGTACAAAACAACTCCCAGCTGAAAACCAAACAACCCGTTCCCCTAAATAAATTCGCTTCGGGTGGAGTTTTCAACGGTTAATCCGATACGTGCTGGGTGAAATAGGCGAGTTTGGTGACTTTAAAAACTGGATGTTTGCCCCTTTTTCCCGGTTGGTGTTCTTGTTATCTCCAGCAGGGTCAGGGTTGCCAGATTGGATCCGCTATTTCCACTCTGTTCTGATTACGTCACGCTGCTACCGGAAGTGCTACTATTCCTGCGTTTCAGTTCAAGCGCACCTATTATTCTTTTGAAACGAGCCCAAATTTTTAAAGGTCTCATACAATAGATTTACATGCAACCAAGGTCAAAAAACACTTCAGTGTGCTCATAATTTAAACTGCAGCATTACCTTTTTCTCCCACTGTCAAAAACGACTCGTTCAATGATACGTTTACATGGACAGCAGTAATCTAATTATCGACCTTATTCTGAATAAGATAATATTGTGATTAAGGTGTTTACATGAGTTGCTTTTAGAATACTCCTTTCATATTCCCGTTTTACATGTTATAGAGCACATATCATTTAACGGCACACGTCATTACGTTCCCATCCCATGCCGTCCGAACATACAGTTCGTCTTCATTATGGTACCATATACAGTTTTGGGTGTTTAATTTTTAATTTTACAAAAGCTTCAAGGGCAGTTAATTATTTGTCATGCTGTACGTGCAAATAGACATCTGCCTGCAGCCATGGGCTGCGTCCGAAACCACGTACTTACCGTCTATATAGTAGCCAAAATACGCGTATTTCTCCTGCTATATATTATATAGAGATATATGTATTTCTCATACTATAAAGCAGGTAAGTACGTGGTTTCGGACGCAGACGTGCTCTCTTGTTTGCCGTCAAATGGTTGAGCACTGTTGTGTGTGTAAGTGTCTTGTCACAAAATGCGGTGAAAACTCCCACACGACGTTAATAGTGTGATTAAGGTGTTTATATGTCTGTAATGCACTGCGATAATGCAACTAAATTAGGAATACTCAACATGTCTTATTTCGATTTGTGTTTACTTCGAGTATGACTTTAGTCGGATTAAGGTCATCCATAATCACTGTTTACATGTTAGTTTCTTAATCAGAGTATCGTCTTAATCAGGTAAAAATCGGATTATTGTTGTTCATGTAAACGTACTGATTCTAAACTCCTCCTTTCAGAGAGCATACTCTGCTCTGATTGGTCAGATGTCCCAGTCTGTTGTGATAGGTCTACCGCTGTCAGTGAGCAGCCAATGAAGACCAGAGGTGGGGCTTTTTGTTACAAACCTACGTAGATTAGTACAGGAAGTAAGTCTGGAATTACTGACGACTCATTTCAGCTGTTCAGAATCGGTTCCTTCTTTTGGGTGTCAATGATTCCGTTTGTCGTGCGCTTTGATTTTTGAAACTTTGCAGATGTGTTTATATTCACAAACAGCTCTATAACACACTACATGAAAGGTAATATTTGAAGAAAACATAATAGGTGCACTTTAACAGGTTGCTATTATATATAAGTTATATATATGTTATATGTCTCACATACTTATATCATTGCTACATGAGATGCAACACCCTGACCTCAACCCCACTGAACACCTTTAAGATGAACACCTAGGTCTCCTCACCCAACATCAGTGCCTGACCTCATGAATGTACACTAATTCCCAAAGCCATGCTCCAAAACCTAGTGGAAAGCCTGATATATTATGTGGCCAAAAGTTTGTGGACACCTAAGCATCACACCTACATGTCCTTGTTGAGCATCCCATTCCAAATTGAATCCCTACTAAGCTCCAGTCTTCTGCGAAGGCTTTCCACTAGATTTTGGAGCGAGCGTGGCTGTTGGGATTTGTGCTCATTCAGGTAGCGTTAGTGAGGTCAGGTACTGATGCTGAATGAGGAGGTCTGGAGTGCAGTCAGCATTCCAGTTCATCCCAAAGGTGTTCAGTAGGGTTGAGGTCAGGGTTCTGTGCAGGAGGACACTCGAGATCTTCCAGTCCAAACATGGCAAATAATGTCTTAATGGAGCTTGCTTTGTGTACAGGGGCATTGTCGTGCTGGGAAAGGTTTGGGCTTTTTCTTCTCAGTGAAGAGAAATTGTAACGCTACAGTCAAAGACAAGTGTGTGCTTCCGACTTTGTTTAGGGAAGACCCACATATGGGTGTGATGGTCAGGTGTCCACAAACGTTTGGCCAGAGTAAGTGTAAATTAAAATATCACTAGCCATGTCTCAAATGGTGTATTTCACACATGCTCACATCGGGAAACTCAGTGGGGCTGCAAACAGGATCAAAATTTTTTAAAGAGGTCCACATTGCAGAAATGTGCCGTGTAAATAATAAAACACATTGGGATACGCTGTTATAGGAAAAGATTCCATGTCATGGTGGTGTGACACCTACTACACCAAAGTGAAATATTTTAATGTAACGGCATGTCCTAAACTACTTTATTCCTCTTTATTCCTCTTATAAGTGCTTTTATAGATCATGCTTTTTAACCACATACAGTCACATTTAATCTTACAAAACATCCATGAGACGTGTTAGTTCCTGCCATCACTTATTTATAGCAGGCATAAAGAATCATCCCCACACCAGCTTTTCTGTTTCTCTCTCTTGGAGTTAATAAGACAAAAAAGAGCCGTTTGTCATGTTGTGAAGAAACAAGAAAGCAGAAACTCTGAGCGCAAACTGCCCTGAAGAAAACGTACTGATTGTTAAAAAGACGTACTGACACCTGAGACGTCTTCCATAAATGTTAAATAATTAAACATCTCCTAACAGAAAGCTTCATGATATCAACAATTTAATGTTTTTTTTTCTTTGTTAAATAACATATCTTTTTTAATCCGTTTTCTATTAGCCAGATTAAGCCTTACAACGAATTAATGTGAAGGAGCTGTTACTAAAGAAAGATAAAATATGACATCACACGCTATGATAAGATAAGATAAGATAAGATAAGCTCTGACTCCAGTTAGACCAGCAAATTGTACTGAGTTATTATTAAGTTCCTTGTTAATTTCTGAATTAGATGTCACATGATACTACTATCAGTTCAGTAGTTAATAATGCACTTTATCATGCTCACATCATGTTATTAATGAGTAACATAACACAATAGTAAAAATTTAGCTTAAATATTTATTTATAACAAACATTTTACCAGTAGTCTAAAGATATTTGTTAAAATCAGGTTTGCATTTTACAATTCACCAATAATCCTTATAAATACTCACATTTATGTCATATGTCCCGCATATACTCACATACTTATATAATTGCTACATGAGATGCAACCCTCTGACCTCAACCCCACTGAACACCTTTAGGATGAACTGGAACACAGTATGCACCCCAGGTGTCCTCACCCAACATGAATGAACACTAATACCCAAAGCCATGCTCCAAAATCCAGTGGAAAGCCTTCCTAGAAGAGTGGAGGTTATTATAACAGCAAAACATCTAGAATGTGATGTTCAACAAGCACATATGGGTGTTATGGTCGGGTGTCCACAAACATTTGACCATTTAGTGTATGTGAATTGTATACCTCAACAAGAAGTTAAAGTCTGCCAATGTAGCATCCCATGAATCATCATCATTGCTGAGTGGGTCTTTTCTTTTTTTTTTTGAGCAAGTTTTTTTTTTTTGTACCTTATAGTAGATTACATTCTGCCACCACATTAACAGGATTTTGTTTCCATACTGAATGCAACAACTGGGCATGTGAGAGAGCTCATCTGTAGCATTTGCAAGGCAGTATCCAGGTCTTGTGTGTTTCTTTTCATACTGACCTCCCAAATAAGGTTTTTACACTAATAATTCACTTAGTCCCTGACTACGAGAATCCCTTCTCTTAGTCTCTAGTGAACTAAGAGGCTGTATTTATGGATAGAGTCTTCAAAGCAGGGGAGCATGTTGGCTTAGTGGTTAGCATGTTCACTTCACTCCTCCAGGGTTGAGGGTTCAGAGCTTGCATGTTCTACTCGTGCTGCTGGGGTTTCCTCCTGGTACTCCGGTTTCCTTCCCCAGTCCAAAGACATGCATGGTAGGCTGACTGGCATGTCCAAAGTGTCCGTAGTGTATGAATGGGTCCTGCGATGGATTGGCATCCTGTCCAGGGTGTACCCCGCCTTGTTCCACATGCTCCCTGCGATAGGCTCCAGGATCCCCGCAACCCAGAAGGATAAGCAGTATAGAGGATGGATGGACTTCAAAAGACTGTAAGTCACTCTGGATAAAGGTGTCTGCCAAATGCCATAAATGTAAATGTAAATGTTTTTTGTTAGTAAACTCAGAGTCTCAGAATATACACATTCATTCACGTTTAGTAACTGAAAATGGTGGACCTGAAGCATATTATTATTTTATTATTATTATTATTATTATTATTATTATTATTATTCGGAAGTATCAGTATTAGTATTGCTAAAATTAATTTGACTTTAATTAATACAAGTGTTCAACTACAATACCTTTAAAAAAAAAAAAAAAACTAGTGTGATTTAAACATGCCCAATCTGGCAACCCCAATCTCCAGGTTCCTGCTGTCCTGAGACGTCTGTGCGCGATGACGTCATTGTCAGGCCTTTATGGGATGTGCGTAAAGGGGAAATGCCCCGCCCCCATCAGCAATCTGAACACATTATTGTTAATCTAACACGACTGTTATACTAATCTAACACAACTGATTGGACGTCAGATCAGTTATTTTTGTAGTTCTTAAATTAAATATACATTTTATAAGGGAAACCACAGTTACTGTAGGATATTTAAATGAATGTGCCACTGCTGTTTCATAAGCACTTTGTTTTTGCATATCACATTTAAATTATATAATATTTAAAAATAGTTTATGCTAAAATGAACGTTCTTGTACAACAGCTAATACAATTTACTGAATAGTTTAGTTAACATTTGTAAAGAATAGGAAGCTTCATGTGTGTTCAGATTGCTGTTGGGGGCGGGGCGTTTCCCCTTTACGCACATCCCATAAGGGCCTGGTGATGACGCCATCACGCACCGACGTTTCAGGACAGTACATGCGGACTAGCTGAATACACAGTATATATTGCACTCCCCTAATGAGTAGGATGTGTGTCAAAAAGTTTAAAACAAAAAAAAGTTCAATTCTAGTGTGAAAATCTCTCTGATAATATTTGTTTTTGCTTCTTTATTTAAGAATGTATGGAATCTGTAAAACTTCACTCAGACTTGATTTGGACACTGAGAGGTCAGAAAACACATAAGGTCCTCCTACATTAGTCGTACGGTTATGTATCACTTTATCAGATACACCTACCATATAGATATACAATTACTGACTGTAGTCCATCTGTTGCTTTGTTTTTGTTGCTCAGTTTGTCAGCCCTCTCTATCCCATCCATATGCTACCACCACAGAACCATGTGTGACCAGGTATTTGTAAGTGGTGGACCATTCTCAGTCCATCAATGCCACTGATTAGTGTGTATGCCACAATAATTGTCTATCTAAACATTGCACTTATATGGTAGATGCATCTGATAAAATAGCCAAGTGTAGCTACAGGGTATATGTACCTATAAACGGACAACTCAGTGTGTAATAGACCCGTTGAAAATATTCATGGGATAACACATTTAGTTCAGATTAGAAAAATAAAACAAATCTGATTCAGGTGATACTCTCAAATGTGTTGACATGTAGAGAGGCTTTTTGGGAATTAGTCACCTTGTTTATCAGACAATAAACCATTTTAAACTCGCTTTACAGCTGCAGTCAAAATATGAAACGTTTTATTAGTAATTTACTTGTACAATAAAAGTCAATCCAGCAAGTAACCGAACAGTAATGCCATTATAATATGTTTTAAAATCCCGCCATCTAGTGGACATATATGAGACTTGCAACTATTCAATTTGGCTGGGATGGCAATAAAAAAGGCTGATATCTGAATATACTGTATATAAATTGTACTACTACTACTACTACTACTACTAATAATAATAATAATAATTGTAATCATTGCCATCATCATCATCGTCTTCATCATCAACATAATCATCATCATCAGCATAATCTTCATCATCGTCGTCTTAATCATCTTCATCATCACCGTCCTCATTGTCATCATCATCATCATCATAATCGTCTGCATCATCTTCTTAATCATCTTCATCATCATCATAATTGTCTTCATCACCTTCTTAATCGTCTTCATCATCATCATAATCATCATCATCATCATCATAATCGTCTTCATCATAATATTAATAATCATCATCATCGTTGTCTTCATTATCATCAATCGTCTTCATCATCATCACCATCGTCATTGTCTTAATCATCATCTACATCATGATTATCATCATTATAATCATCTTCATCATTATCCTCATCATCATCTTCTTCATCATCATTATCATCATAATCATCTTCATCATCATCATGATCACCAACATAATAATTGTCATCATCATCATCATAATTCATCTTCAGTAGACACAACACTGGGCAACGGGCAAGTGACAGAATTTTTACCTGAATTTTCTCCCCAATCTGGTTACCTGCCAATTCTCACCCACCAGACAGCTACCAACTGGGGAAGGTGAAGGCTAACATCCTTTGAGATACATGAACCCAGCCAACCATCTTTTTAAACTGCTGCTCTTCCTGCATTACAGGGCAGCGTAACCCACTCAGAGGAAAACGCGTTCTGCCCTCATCAGCATACATGAGCTCACAGACACTCACAATTGACGAGTGTCACTGTGATCTAAACTCACCATCTCTGTTGCATCACTCGGGAGCCCCAAGGCAGATTTTTTCAAAATTTATTCCTGCAGTAATAGTACAACAACAAGGTACAATAAGGTTCAATACATGTGAAATATAATTTATATGACAAAAAATGAACAATAATAATAAAAGAGAAAATATGCCTAGAATATCATACAGGTTTTAAATGAAATTAAAAAACTTCAGCAGTCTGAAATTGGAAGATTTAAGCAATCTTTTTACAAAATTTCTGAAACCGTAAATTGAATGCAAATTTTTAATGTTAATATACGCCAATATGTAGTGAAGGCAGGACACCATACACACATATTTACACACTCATTCACACCTAGAGCTAATATAAATTAGCTTGTCCACCTACTGTCCACCTACCTTTTTTGGAAGCAAACTGGAGAACCTGAAAGAAACCGTGCTCAGGATCGACCCTGGGACACAGTTGAGGCCCCTGAAATATATTTTATTATATATTATAATAATAATATATTAATAAAAACGTTTATATATATATATATATATAAAAATATATATATATAATTATTATTATTACTAATATATTATTATATATATTATTACTACTACTACTAACAATAATAATAATAATAATAACAAAAGCATTTTTGTGGGCCAAGCACCCAGACTCTGCGAGCAGCACATTCACAGATGTGCTACAATTGTTGCATAAGCAATCACAGGAAAGCAGAGCTATAACTACAGTATAGCCAAAGGAATTCAAGAATGATTTGTAGTTTCATGCATTCGTCAGTCCGTTATGGGAGAACGGTTTTGAATATCAGAATTCCTAACTTTTTAAGAATTTATAACTTTTGTGTAAACAGGTCTCAAGATGATGTGAGCCACTTAGATGGAAAGATTTTTGGCATGTTATTGTAACTTTTCACCATTAGGTTATGCTATCGCGAAATGTGCTGCATAGCCTCAGGGCATGGTCCTGAAGTTACCTACCAAGATTTGTGTCAGTGTGTAAGGTCGATGCTGAGATACAGCCTAGCTTCACATCCTGTTTGGCGGCTTCACCAACAAATTTGTTGGCATATTATGGGCAAACCATTTGGAATATCAACAGTCTTTTGATAACTTTTGTCCAGGTTGTTCTGAGTATAATGTATGCCAAATTTGGTATTGATGGGACATAATTTGTAGGAGTATGATCTCATTTATCATAGGTTTGTGTGCAATCTATGAATACACATTTTCTTTACAGATACAATGTGATTTATGAAAGTAATTATTGTGCCTGAGGATGTACATATACTGTATATAGAGCTTCTCCTGACCATGCATGTGGAATCCCTAGTGGTAGGAAATTGTGAAGTTATTATGAAGAGCACCCATCACACTTACTCATGTCAGCATAATTGAGAGTAAATACTGACTATTGACATAGATACAATCGAAAGTAATATCATATAAAAACATCTAAAGATGGATGACGTAGTCAATGGCCGAGCTTGCCTTACTTGAAGATTTGGTTTGCACAGCTTTGAACCAACAACAAAACAATGGAAAAGTGAGGGATTGTTGTCTAGAACAAGGGCCAGCATGGGTGCAGGTTTTCATTCCAACTAAGCAGAAGCCACACCTGAGTCTGTTGAAAGTCAAGATCACATGATTAAACAGATGGAATCAGGTGTGGCTCCTGCTTGATTGGAATGAAAGCCTGCACTCACACTGGCCCTTTGTGTATAAGATTGGACACCACTACTCCAGATTGTCTTTGTATGCTGTAGCATTACAATTTGCCTTCACTGGAACTAAGGGGCCCAAACATGTTCCAGCATGACAGTGCCCGTGTGCACAAACGGAAGTCCATGAAGACATGGTTTACCAAGGTTGGAGTGGAAGAATTTGAGTGGGCTGATCTCAACCCCACTCAACACCATTGGGATGAACTGGAATGATGGCTGCACAAAAGGCCTCCTCACCTGATATCAGTGCCTGACCTCTTGTACTCTTGTGGTAGTATGGGCACAAATCCCCACAATCCAGTGAAAAGCCTTTCCAGATGAGTGGAAGTCATTATAACAGCAAAGGGGGAACAACTCAATATTGTTGCCCATTGTTTTGGAATGGGACGTTCAATACTCGGGTGTCCTCATACTTTTGATAACTGTGTTGATAATTGACTTTTTTTTTTAAACCATCATCAGACTTGCCCCCAGCACTTCAAAACAAAGTTATATCCATGCCATATGCCATATACTTCATATACTTCATCTGTCTTGTATCAGAGGTATGTTGATATAACTCGGCACACTTGACATCTCTCAGCTGCTTTTTCAATACATGCATAAATATACAATAATACATTTTAGCAATTTATTTATAACTTTTTAAACAACAATTCTGTTGATACTCCTTAAGGCCCACTATTTCCTAGAAATTTGGCAAGTGTGGCCATTTTATTTTTATATGATTATCATTCCTGTGTATAATAAATAGGCTGGCAAGACTAAGCCCTCTCTTTCAAAGAAAGGTGCAGAGAAAATAAAGTTCAATTGCGTTATTCCTTTTAACAAATAGCTTGAAGTGGATTTTTTTTCCCAGATTGTGAAACCAAGAGCAACAGCACCATCAAATGTCATAATGTGCAAAATGGTAGGCAGGAGAAGATTTTTTTTGGTCCAGACTATATAGTAGATTCATGCAGCATATGCCATATTGCATATTGCATCGACAGTGATTGCACATGGTAAAATGCACCCTAGATTTGGTGTCCATTCGGGCTAATTGAATTAAGGCAAATAATGCATAAATATGTACAAAGTGAATTATTTCCTTGATTATTTACTTTTCAGAATGCCTTTGAAGGAGAACCTAGAAGTAAACAGACTACACATGCAATGTTTGATTAAGGTACAAATTATTTGAGGGACAATATACTGGATGATATTTATGTATACAACTGTGAACATTGCATTCAACTAGAAGTTAGAATTTCCAACACCGACCAGGAAAAACCACAGAAAGTGCCCCTCAACTCAGAATTCCTCTTCAGGAACTTTAAGTTCCTGCAAGTTCAGCAAGTGGCAAAGTAGCACTTCTTACCTTTAAAGTTAAAGAGTTGAAGAGTTATGCTGTATATACAAGTATTTGTTTTAAATGAATCAACATACAGATATATTCGCTTGTTAAATCTATAACACTGACTTTACAGATTGCTTTTTGGAGGAGGAAAATATACATCACTCATCACAAGTAGCTAGCTAGCGTCTCGCTAACAAAAGATGAACATAGAGGTGTCCATATGGTAAATTATTTTACTTTCATCCATCCATTCATTTCTGTACTACTTATCCTACACAGGGTCGCAGGGAGCCTGGAGACTATACCAAAGGACTCGGGGCACAAGGCGTGGGACACCCTGGTCGGGGTGCCAACCCATCACAGAGCACAAATGCTCACACATTCACACATTATGAACAATTTGGGAATGTCAATCAGCTTACATCGCATGTCTTTGGACGAGGAGGAAACCAGAGTACCCGGAGGAAAACCCCAAAGCACGGGGGAACATGCACACAGGGCGGAGGCGGGAATCGAATCCCCAAACCTGGTGGTGCGAGGCAAACATGCTAACCACTAAGCCACCGTGCCCCGCTGATTTACTTTCATACCTTTCAATACGTTAATCATTTATACATTAATTGATTGTTTAATATTAGTTAATCCTTTATTATCTTCTGTAGTAACACATTTATGTTGATAATCAAAATCTAGCACATCTGTTTCTTGATATTTCAGCTTGTGTGTGAGAAAGCAGGAAGGAATCCTTGAAGGCCTGTTTTAAGACATAGAGGGAGGCCTATTCTATCGCGACTGATTTAAGACACCTGTGAGAAGTGAAGCTGCAGTCATGTCTTCTTATGCATAATGAATAGAACAGGCTTGGGACCTGAAGAGATAAAGTAATTTATGCGTTAGATATTCACCATATATGCATTCCTTTCCTGTTAACTGTATAATCATTTATGATGATTCATATTAATTTGATCATTTAATTTGTCCAAAAAGCATGAAGTCCTTTGTCTACTGGTAACCAATAATGAAACACTAGCCCTGTGCAGTGAGCTATTTAATTGCATGTGTCGCTTTGGTCTTTGGAGTTCTTCTCCCTGGCCATGATGAGAATAAACGTATTACTCTGGAGTTTGGTACTCTGTGTCTCTGTGAGTTTAACTTTAGATTTGTCTTAGAAGGTAATATGTCCACCACATCCATATAGCTGAGGTAAAAAAATGTAGTCATTCTAAGCTCCGACTTCTCATTTCCAAGGTAAGTTGGATGCAACATAATTCACCCTTCTAATCAGAAAAAAACAAATGGAGAACATTGTGCTCATAGAAAGTTCTTCGTCTTGTTGATGAGCAAATATAAGGAGATCAAATCAAAGATATTTAAATATGGACTATAAAGAAATAAAAATGTAATCTTTGTTTAATAAATCTAGACAGATGTCAAGTATTTACGTTGGGGTGGGGAAAACAAACACTAAGAACATGAACAAGAACTGAGCAAGCATGGGAACATATGAACATGAAGTGAACACGACAAATGCTAGACCAGAAGTGCTACAAGTACAGTATCAGAACTTAAATACTAGTGCTCATTAGATTTGATTAGACTCAGGTGTGTGTGTGATCTCATGTGATGTGCAGGGGCTGATAGGTAATGTAATCTGCTCACGTAACAATTGATAATCTACATTATTGTCCAAATGTACCTGTACACCAACTGAATTATAGTGTTTTCTGTTCACATACATGAATTCCTCACAACTAGGTGACTTTATGACTACGTGTGCACAATCTATTGTCCCAGCTACATTTGAAAAAGCTGCAGAGGCATGAAAATCTCTCATAATTGTTGTCTTTTCCTCTCTCTTATTTGGCAGTGTAAAGTATGTGCAGTGTGAGTGATATGAATAGCATGTAAGACATGTATCATAATTTGGCATGAATTGTTGTTAGTGAAATACATATACTACACAGACCTACGCCTTGTCACGTGTGTGTGTAAAGGTACATCCTCACACACAAGACTAATCTGATAAAATCATGTTGTGTGTGTAGAAATGTGCATGTGCACAAAACTACGCATGAGCACAATTAATAAACGAGACCCCAGATCTACTCTGCTATTTCTTCTCATGCAGTAATCCTTCATTAGCTGTTACCTTGATATACCTATGCATAGAGTGCAACTAGCTTGCTAGTAGCATTCATACCGAAATAGGAAAAATGCATGATCTGGATTGGTTAATTATGTATCTCACCATAGCAGCTAGAAAGCGAATAAAATGTGATAATAAAAAAAAAGTAGGCTAAGTGTTCATTTAATGTTTTGGGTGGTTGATGACCATTTATGAACATTAATATAGCCCCAAAACAGTGTTATTTGACAGGTACATAGTCATCAGTGTTGAATGTAGGCAGCAGTGATAGCTCAGAGCCTCAGTGGACTACTGATCAGAAGGTCATGAGTTCAAATCTCAGCACCACCAAGATGCCACTGCTGGGTCCTTGAGCAAAGCCCTTAACCCTCGACTGCAAGGCCCTTAACCCTTGAATGAGATAAATGTAAGTTGCTCTGGATAGGGGCATCTCAAATCTGATTGGTCAGGACATATAACCGCACAGATTGGACAGTAGTTCCATTGGTAAGGTAAATGGGGTTTATATTAATGCACTCTTTCTAATACATTATTGTTTCTATAGTAACAACTCATTCACAGGAATGTGTATGGCAAACGCTCCACATAATCGTAGACTAGTAATAAACAGATTTAAACAGCCAGTTGTTTAACAAAATAAAGCATATAATAATCACTGATGTGCTGATTTTTTTTATTAGGAGACATTTATTAAACATTAATGGAAGGAGTCTTCCTATAAGAACATTGCAACAGTCATGGTGCTTTACAAAGTTTCCCAGCACAGGAAAGTCTTTGGGATAGAGGAGTTTACGTGTTCCGGTTTTGTTTGGTTTTTTTGTTTTTCTTGGTAAAATGATAGGCTGAGAGAGAGAGAGAGAGAGAGAGAGAGAGAGAGGCTGGAGAAGGGAGTGAATGTTTACTGCGGCAACAACATAAGTGATAACAGGAGTAAACTTGTCTCTTGGACATTCCACAACATTAAATGTATACTAAATCTAACTATACACTGTTAAAATGTGTTCATTAATATATTAAACATTATAATACTTGGCAAATCGCTGTGATATAAGTGGAATAACACACTCCAGGTGTTGTGGAAAAATCTCTTCACCCAAAGTCTGAAAACTTCCAGAGACTTCAATTCAATTCAATTCAATTCAATTTTATTTGTATAGAGCTTTTAACAATGGACAATGTCTCAAAGCAGCTTTACAGAAACATATAAACACAGGATACAGATTTTAAGTGTGTGAATTTATACCTATTGAGCAAGCCGGTGGCGATGGTGACAAGGAAAAACTAACTAAGATGATATGAGGGAGAAACCTTGAGATGAACCAGACTCAGAAGGGAACCCATCTTCATCTGCGTAACAACGGATAGTGTGAAAGTAAAGGAAAGTTCATTATGGTTTTTATATGAAGTCTGTTTTGTTGAACTAGTCTACTGTTCACTAAAGGAGACCTGAGTGCAAAGTTGTATGTGGTAATTGCAGTCCTGAGGTCAAAGCAGCAAACGTAGTCCCAGCAACCACAGAGAGAATGTTCATGTCCAGGTTGTTTTCTAGTGATCTCGACATAACAAAAGTTGTTTCTCGTGATTTGGACTTAATTTTCTTAATTCTTAATTTACACCTTAATCAGAATACTGACTTATTCAGAATAAGGTCAATAATTACATTACTGCTGTCCATGTAAACATAGTCTATATGAGTCATTATTTGTGCTTAAGAACACAGTCTCTCGTGCTTTATTGCTTTAACCTCCCTCTAGGGTAAAACGAATTCCAAACGCGAGAGATGAAATCAACAACAACAACAACAACAACATACAATATAAATTTGGTCATTTCAAGTAGCTACAAACAACCACTTTTAAACCGTAAAAAAAAAATCCCGCATCCTGCGCTGCGATTGGCTGAGAACATTCCGCCCAGTCAACTAATACACCAATCGGATTTTGTTACATGATGTTTAATCGCTAGGTTGGATTACAGTTGCTGACCAGCTATAACAAAGGGAAATAAAACAATGCAGATGATGCATTATTATGGTTATGCAAGTTTAAAGATAAGCGTGGGGCATTTTAATGTAGCACCAGGAAAACACACACACACACACACACACACACACACACTCACTCACTCACACACACCGTCCCAACACACACACTTTCCTCTGACGGAGCAGTACATACACCAATAGCAGTAGGCCCAGGACGAGCAATAAGCAGGGAGGGACTTCCTTCAGGTCCGCTACAGCTCGGTGACACGTAACTAAAGCTAAAGGTGTCGTGCAAAGCTAATAGGTCTGTTTATATACATATAATATAAAATGTAATTCATATTTGTAGAAAAGTTTTGGAGAGAAAAAAACTAGCTTAAGACTACTTCTGTTTGTTTGCTAGAGGGAAAAAACCGTCTTTTGTTCACTTTTTTTTTCAACTTTTCTTTTTTTCTTCTTCTTCTCAGGGTGAAAGTAAATAGAGCTGTATGGGAAACTTTTCCTCCATCCTGGAAATGGATGTTCCACACCAGAGGATCTGCTTCCATCTGACCTGGAAAGTTCTGATTTAAATGACTGCTCTTGGAATGTAAAGCCCATAAAGAGGGGAAAGTTTTTGGAGAAAGTTGTTGTGTATGCTCAGCGTGGAGGAGAACATGGGCAGTGGGGTTTGCTCCAGAAAGCAAAGGAAAATCTTCCAGTTGTTGCTTCTCACCACTGTGGTTTTTGTCCTCGTTTATGGAGGAATGATTTGGTATGAAATGCACCAGCAGCTCAGGAGGACGGAAGCTCTGGCTCTGAAATACCAGCAGCACCAGGAGTCTCTCTCAGCCCAACTCCAAGGTATTCAACAGTGTTTCACAAGGTCAAGAAGACATCTCGAGACCCCTGAAACTTTTCTTTACTTTCTTACTTTGTTTTAATCCAGGCTGTTTTTGTTTTAATTCTGTTCTTGTTTGTGCTTAAAAAAGAAAACCCAACGTGATTAGACAAAGTTTTATCTTCACAAAGCTGTATATGCAGAAAGACTTCCATAACGACTAACACATTATCCTTTATAAGTAGTTATCAATAGGTAGTCAGTGTGTTTTTCCTCAAAATAATAATTTAAAAACTATTTAGAAACTTTTTATTAATTTTAATTTTTTTTTTTTTTTTTTTTTTAACATGAAATGACGGCCATTTTACAGCTTTACAGGGTTTAACTAACCCTTTACTCTTGGCACATAGAGTAATTATGGTAGAGGTTATAGTGACGGTTCAAGTATGCTTTTGTACAAAAACTTTATACTATACCGCAATACACGAAGCACAAGACCATGTATAACCTTCACATGAATTATGTAACCCTTCATTCGTCCATTCATCTTCAGTAGCTGCTTTATCGTAGTCCGGATTGCCCTGGATGTGCTGTCAGTCCATCTCAGGGCATCATACACACATTGCACACACATGTACACACCTAGGGGCAGTTTAGCCAATTCACAAACCTGGAGGAACCTCGCATGCACACAGGGAGAACATACAGAACTCCACACAGACAGTAACTTGAGCTTTGAATTGAACCAGGGACTACGGAGATGTTAGGTGGCATTGCTAGCCGCTCTGTCGCCCCTCATGTAATCATTCACTAGTTTGTACAGTGATATACAGCAAATTCTGATATTGGGGTATGATTATCATAATGTGATTTTTTTTCATACTGTTTCAGCACTAATTGTCATTAGAGGAATGTTGGGGGGTTGAGTCCCGCCATTGTCCTGTGTGCGTGTAGTTTGCATGTTCTCCTTGTTCTTCGGGGGTTTCCTCCAGGTACTCCGGTTTCCTCCCTCAGTCCAGAGACATGCGTTGTAGGCTGATTGGCATTTCCAAAATTGTCAGTAGTGTGTGAATGTGTGTGTGTGCGTTTGTGCCCTGCGATGGGTTGGCACCCTGTCCAGGGTGTCCCCATGTCCCGAGTTCCCTTGGATAGGGTCCAGGCTCTTCACAACCCTGTGCAGGATAAGCAATATGGATGGCTGGAAATCGTGGTTTCAATACATTAAGTAGTTACATTACTATATGTTTGAGTAGAACAAATGCAAAGTATTAAGAACATGAAATCTCCAGAACTTAACAGGATTGTTTCTGTAATCTGATTTTTGATTGGACCTAGTCCACTGCACAGTCTATGATTCACTGGCACTAGATTTCAAAAGGATGCACGTAAGTACACAATGCTTAACTTAAGTACGGGTAGAAAGATTATTATTAGTCTTGGTCTTCAAATCTGGCAGCTACACAACTACTTGAGTTAAAGGAAATCAAGATTCCTTCCCTTAACTGAACTGGAGGTTATTAGCCCGGAAGTTTGAGTCTTAAAGGAAAACTCCACTCTGAAACCCGTAAAATTTGTTTGATTCTTCTAAGCACTTGGTGATTCTGGTGCTAATTTGTTGCTGTTTTTGAAGTTATTGGTTGTGTGTCACGCTAATCTTTGAAACATGATCTGTTTCAGTAGAGTGTAAAGATGAGGAGGTGAGAGAGCTGGACAGACTAAAAGACTAAAGCACTGCTGCATCACTCTCTTTAGGTAGAGATAAAGCAACGGCTAATTCCCTCTAGCGCCACTATCAGCAAGTAGTCGAACGGCGTTGTAGGTAATAAAAAAAACTGTTAACCAAAGTGAAAAAGGCCAACCTGTTGATGAAGTAAGTTTAAAACTAAACATATTCAATTCAGAATTTCATTACAAAATAAATGTTTGATGCCTTTGAAGATAATGTTTTACTAATTAAGATGAATATTCAAGTCATTCAGGGTGGATTTTTCCTTAAAGTTTTGCGTAAAAGCTGTTGCCATGCTAAACAAAGTAGTGGTGTCGATCTTCAAGCCGAAATCACTTCCCTCCTCAGCCCATCATTTGGTGCCACTTGATGGAAACATAAGGTAGTAGCTTTAAGTAGTAGCATTAGGAGTTGTAGCTTTCAGATTTCCAGAGTTTGAGGTGGAATTGTATAATGGAATTTGAATATATCTGTTGTCTTTTGCGATCTAGATTTATGCTGCCATTTTAAGAAACTGTAAAATTGCAAATGGTATTCCTGAACCAAATGATGTTCTTTCAGTTAAGTGTGTGATGATTTCGACATGCAGTTTGTACAGTGAACAAAACAAAGTTGATAATCTTTCCTTACTTGTTAGGAACATTAGCTTTGTGGTAGGCCTGGACAATATAATGATTTAATTTTCCCTACACGGTATTACACTGCCACAATAACAACTGATGTTCCAAATTATATTGTATTACCACACCTCACAATCTTTATGTATTTTGCATAGGAGCTCCGCAATTTAACATCGGAGTACGCTAATATGATGATCACTCAAAAACATGCCAAAAGAGCAGCCTTTTTTTTTCAGAAACAGGAAATGAGCCAATAGACACAAGAATCTGGAATTATTTGTGCAGGTCGTCTGTTAATTGACACTGTCTGGAAGCCCCGACTCCTCCCCAAATCTCATGTTCTTTGGACTTGCAGGACTCACTCGCTTTCTGTCACAGTAAATGGAGAAAGTCCTGAGGTCATTAATGTGAAATAAATTTGACTGATCAATGTATATTTGACTTAGCTAAAATCGTACCATTTTATTAGGAACACCTGTACAACTGCACAGTCATGCACTTAATCAATCAGCCAATCATGTGGCAGCAGCACAATGCAGATATCATGTCAGTCAAGAGCTTCAGGTAATGTTCACATCAAACATCAGAATGAAGAAAAAATGTGATCTCTGCGACTTTGATTGTGGCATGGATATCAATACCAGATGGGCTGGTTTGAGTATTTCAGAAACTACTGATCTCCTGGGAATTTCACACACAACAGTCTAAAGTTTACACAGAGTGGTGCGAAAAACAAAAAAACATTGCGTGAGCAACAGTTCAGTTGGTGGAAACGCCTTGTTGATGAGAGAGATCAGAGGAGAATGACCAGACTGGTCTGAGCTGAGAGGAAGTCTATAGTAACTCAAATAAGCACTCTTTACCATGGTGAGCAGAAAAGCATCTCAGAAAGCACAACACATCAAACCTTGAGGTGGATGAACTACAGAAACTGGACAGCTCTTGACCAGTTTTTTTTCATTCTCATGCTTGATGTGAACATTAACTGAAGCTCTTGACCTGTATCTGCATGATGGTTCACATTGCGCTGCTGCCTCATGATTGGCTGATTAGATAACTGCATGAATGTAGAGGTGCTCCTAATAAAGTGGATGGTGGATGTACAGTATCTCACAAAAGTGAGTACACCCCTCACATTTTTGTAAATGTTTGATTATATCTTTTCATGTGACAGCACTGAAGAAATGACACTTTGCTACAATGTAAAGTAGTGAGTGTACAGCTT
>JANDJT010000179.1:22775376-22801129 GCA_024331685.1 Stegophilus panzeri
CATATTGTTCTATTATAACACACATATTCTTACAGAAATACAGGAGTAATATATGTATGGAGACATATCTCCCAACACTGTATATTACTATATTATATATAGTAAGTATACAAGTATATATTACTATACAACTATATTTAAGCCTATGAGTGATGCCACAAAAAAAATCACCTGGAAAATGATTTAAAAATGGCTCAGTAAAAAGTGAAGAAAATTTTCTTAACTATCATCTTTTATGCTTTGTATTCTGTTCGATTAAACTATTTAGCATAATATTTTTAAATGGAAAATTGTGAGCAGGGAAAAAAAAAAATCTGTGTAATACAAGCCTACTCTGGAGTCCGAAATCTCTGTAGAGAAGTGAATTGCTTGTACTTGCAAGCCAGGTTTATTTATAGCATCTAATGTACTATCTAATCCTTAACATATACCCCTGCTGTGTGTGCATACTTCTCTACTATAGCCTTAATAGTACCATAAGTGTAATTAACCCAAGATAGTGGTTGCATCTGGACTTGTAATAAGGAAAGCCATAATTACATGTATATAACAATTAATGCTGTTTTAACTCGGGACCTGTGATTCAGTCTGAGAACATACACGGACACAGTCATGAAATTAAGACGCAAAGAGTGGGTTTTGTATTTAAACACAGAAATGAACAGAATTTTTTTTAAGTCTACACTATTTTTCAGAGAAATCCTGTCATTGCTGTAACACTTGTAGCAACAAACTAGCCAGCTAATCTTAACGATGAGTGATCTTTAAAGTTCATAATGAACAGTTGCAATCAAAATTATTCAACCCCCCCATTGAAAATCAGGTTTATTGTCAATCTTTACAGACTTTCAGCTGTTTGCAATGAACAAATAAAACAAAAGCAATTTAAATAGTTCAACACAACGAATGCTTCAAGTGGTTTCCCCAAATACAACTCAAAATGCAACTTAATGATTTCTCCAGTTTCAAAATTATTCAACCCCCTGAATAGAATCCCTCACAAAAGCACAAATATGCAAAACAAAGTCACAAATATGCAAAACCCAATTTGCAATGGGCAGCATACTGTGTAGACAGTGTTCTAAACCTGGCCAGCTAATATGTATGTACAGTATATGTTGATTGATCTAAAACAAATACTACTATAATCTCATTTAAAAGTAGAGAAGAAAAGTGTTTGATTGTACGTCATATGTTTGATTGTACGTCATATGAGTTGACGAACTCGGGTGTTGAAGACATCTTCCTGACATCCCAAGTTCCAAATTAAGGAGGCAGTTTCTTTGTTAACGTTCTTTGAGTTATGAGATTAACTTGAGCGCAACAGAACTCTGCTTATTCCTAGCATTTGTTAGCTGAATTAGCACCATAGCCTTCAGTTCATTAGCAGAGCTCACTCAGTTATGCCTTCACTGAATGGATTTCTTACAGTTAAACAAAATATTTCTACAGTAAAAATCCACAAAAAACCCACAAAAAAAGCAAAGCTACCAGATTAAAGAAGATGAGAGAAAACAGGAAATGAGAATAAAATGGAGTGCTAGCACATTCATTAGCAGCATACTTGAGTGACTATTTTGCAAGCTAGCACACTGTGTTAGATAGCCTCTCACTCACAGGCGCACATTATTGTTAATAAAATCTTACTCTTTGATAACTAATAGACAATCTCAGTTTGTTTTGTTTAGTGCATTAAGATACTCTACTTAGATTTTAATCTGAGCTAACATAGCCAGGGGAAAGGTATATGAGAATCAGGTGTGTGAGAATGCTAAATTAGATGTAGCTTTGTTCTGTACTCATTCATTACTGTGCTATTATCTTGTTTGTAAAGGTAGCATTGTAGAGCCTATTTCTTTTCACCCAGCTTTTTGTGACTCCTCCAGTTTTTGTGGTAAGTCTAGCTAGACTGGATTTGGAAGCATGTCATCAGTGCTGCAGAAATGGATTGTGTCTCGTTTTTGTTTCTGCTGGCCCACTCAGTCACGTTCTTTCTGCCTGTCTTCCTAAGATTGTATCACAATCCACCAGTATTACATGAAGCATAATGTGGCTGAATATCTTTCTGCCTGTGTGTTTGTCTGTGTATTTGTCGGTCTGTCCGAACAGAGTTCAGTGTGCCGGAGCTTAAATATCAACTAGGGGTCATTGTTTCTTTCACTGTGGTTCATTTAGTTCCTAGGTTTGAAGTGGTGTTGGAAGATTCATTTGGATAGCTGCATCTGTCGATCCAGTTTTTATCATATGTTTTATGAAGACAGGTTAAGGTTGCAGAACACACAACTTAACCAGAGTATAGCCTATTGTACTTCCAGGTCAACTCTTCATGTTGAAATGTCCTGCAGTGCACTTAAAAAAAAAAATTTAAAAATAAAAAAAATTAGATTTTGATTAGATTTCCTTTAACCTTTTTAGAAATAACTGTATGACAAAATGAATTTAATTTAATATTTTTTGTACCTGCCACGAAAAACATTCACGTTTTCGTTTTGAAGTGGAAAACAAGAATGCAGTGTACCTGGACCTGTCAGTGCAGTTTTCTAACTAACGATAAAGTAGTACACTAGGCTACGGTAAAAGTACAATGTAATCAGATATCGCCAATGATTGACACACAACCAGATTCTGATGTTTGGCAGGCGATAATCACCCATGCTGTGTGGGGGAACGGAATTAATAGAGATAGTAGTTAACATTTAAGTAGAGCTTCCTGGAGCACGTTTTGTGTTGATAAGGGAAAAAAAAAAAAGGTTAATGTCACAACACACTGCAACTATAAGAATGTGACACACCCACTGTAATCACAAAAAAACCCCTCTGCATTCAGAATCCACTTCACAGTGAATTAGTATGTCAGGTTAATATTAACCTGTGATAAAGCCCGTTTCCTGTTACTGTTATTAAAAAAGGATGTTTAAAAAGATGGATTGTGACCGGCCGAGCCTTCAGGCCGCAGCAGAGCAAATTTCTTCACCTCGAGCATGGCATTACTGTCTGGTGTTTGATATGCTGTAATATTTCTTCTACTTCTAGAGTAGTATTTTTATTGATTTTATTCTGCCATGAGAATTTTTTGATCATTCAAACAAAGTGCAGTTTAAACCAAAAGCCTACACTGAAATGAAGAAGAGGGTAACACTAACTTTACTGGATCATAATAGTTATTACTTAATAGTTAATTATTCCTCATTGTGATCTAAACGTGGTGCACAAGAGGTGCACCTTTCGGACATCATGGCTTTGTATGCGTAAGAAAAAGTAATGGAGGAGCCGGTCAGTGGGGCAGTGGCTCACATGCTGTGTGTGTGTGTGTGTGTATATGTGTGTATATGTGTGTGTATATGTGTGTATATGTGTGTGTATGTGTGTGTATGTGTGTGTGTGTATGTGTGTGTGTTCTTAAAAATAGCACAGCTCACATTACCCATTCACTTGCCGTTTTTGTCCAAGCCCGGACTGGAATGTCTATTGTATAACTACTGTATAATTCTGTGTATGTGTGGATTCTGCTTAGTCATAGAATGTTTACAATGTGTTTCTCCATCTTTCTCTGCTTGTAGTGGTGTATGAGCATCGGTCCAGGCTGGAGAAATCGCTACAGAAAGAACGGCAAGAGCACAAAAAGTCCAAGGAAGGTACATGTATGCATATTATTTACTAAATGTCATGTCTGTTGTTAAAAATAATTGCAGCAGATCAAACTACTGGCACATGATATATCATTGAAAGTAATTTCAGTTTGAGCAACAGTTGTGTCCTCCAAGTACAGTCATGGGAAAAAGAAAGTACACCTTCCTTGAATTCTAGGTTTTTATTTATCAGGGCCTAAATAACAACTTTAAATAACCTCAGGTGACAAAAAAAAAGACAACAAAAATACTCAACAGATTTCAGTATGTAGTTATTTTGCCCAAAAAGTAAACCAGGATTCAGAAATCAGGTGGGTAATAGCAAGTACATGCATTCTATTTCCACAATCATTAAAAGAGTAATTAGCAGTAAGCTGTTAGTAATGAAATGCACAAGATTAGTTCATCATCAAGAAATGTTACTACCTCTATAAAAGCAGAACATTTGGCAGTTTGGTGTTCCGAAGCACTCAGGTGTGTATGTACTGAGAAGAAAGGACATCAGCCATGTCCTCAGAGAAGCAATTGTTGCTACTTATCAGTCTGGGAAGGGTTATAAGGCCATTTCCGAACAAATTGAAATTCGCCATCCTACAGTGACAGTTGCCAATCTTTCCAGAAGTGGGCGTTCCAGCAAATTCAGTCCAAAGTAAGACCGTTTAATGCTCAGAGACATAAAGAAAAACCCAGGCACTATGTCATGTGACCTACAGACCTCTGTAAGCACATTAAATGTTTGTTACTGACAGCATCAGAAAAAGACAGAACAAGTATGGCGAAGAGGAAATATTCGTCTATTCTCCTAAAAGAATATGGCAGCATGACTTGCATCAATTGCATCTGAACAAACCACTAAAGTTCTGGAACCATATTCTTTGGACTAATGAGACCAAGATGGAGATTTTTAGTCATCATGTGCCATCAGTGCCATGTTTGGCAAAAAACAAACACGGCACCTCATACCAACTATCAAGCATGGTGGTTATACTTGTTTTGCAGCCACAGGACCTGGAAACTTGCAGTCATTGAGATAATGATTAACTCCTCTTTATACCAGGATATTCCTGAGACAAATGTGAGGCCTTCTGTACAGCAGCTTAAGCTGAACCGAAATTAGATCATGCAACAGGACAGTAATCTCAAACACACCAGCAAATTGACATCTGAATGACTAAAGAAGAACAGGTTATTACATATCCTTAACTAATTAGAACCAGGGTGTTACAGAAAAGATAAGGGGTATTTGTTCTTTGCTTATATCCAAAAGATAGGTAGTGTTTGCAGGTAAAACAAAGTAATGAATACACAAGGAGTAGCTGTCTTCTTTCATACATGTATTCAAAAAGGATAAAGAACAATATGACAAGAACCCCACAAAGTACACAATTACACAATTAAGGGGCTAGCTCTATGAAGTATTGTAAACAGTATCGTGCTCTAGTAGCAATTTAATCATGAACACATTGGTTGTATAGATATGAATGATGATGTCATGGCAAAAAAGTCACACCCCCAAAGCAGTAGAGGTCGACCAATAGTGGATTTTACCCATACCGATAACTAAGTTGTGCAGTACCTGCTGATAACCGATTAATCAACCGATAGTTTTTTAAAATTGATATTGAATGAAAACATAACACTCAAAGTAAAATACTGCTGAACTTTATTACACAAATAAACAGTACTGACTGTAAAAAATAAATATATAAATATTAATAAATATTAAAGTAAATAAAAGATATACATCCAAACTGAACCAAAAAGTAACACTCCAAATAACAAATAAAAATAGATCCAAATTTGATCCAAAAGAAATCAAAAACAAAACTTCAAATAACACAACAAAATTTGTCAGTGATAGTTTTTATTTCGCCTCTAGAGGCCACGCTCGTACTCTATGATGACACCCTTCTCAGCTGCTCACGCAACAGACGCAACCGGGAAAAACTATCGGTGTGGATTTTTGCCAAAAAAAGATCCAGCAATCAGTTATCAGTGCCGATTAATTGGCAAAACTGATCAAATGGCTGATCTCTACAAAGCATGGTAAACAAGACTGGTTCACTTATTTTCAAAACATAAAATCGACTAGAGCATACATTTGAGCCACTGGATGAAGAGGACATGGTATTGAACTCACCCTACATCCCTTTTGCCAAACTTTGCACCCTGAATTTGGACATTTAATTTACCTGGGCTTTGAGAAATACAGTTCTAATGCCCTTTTTTAGTTGAATTCCTCTGGGCTTACCTCAGGCAGGCAGCCAGGTGCTCTCTTTACAGCCTGTTACCAAGGTCTGATTTGACCTTAAAATGAAGGTAACTACAATTAAATGAATGAAAATAAAAGGTGCACTTGCAGAACACTGTTTGTACTCTTCTTTTAGTTAATAAGAATGGGGTTAAATGTTTGACACACATCTCGGCAACTTCAGTCATATACATATACCTGCTTAGCATTTCTCATATAAGCATCCTAACCCTAACCCTAGGAGTTATGAACACGTGATATGATTGACAGACTGTTAGTGAATCATCTGTCTGTGAGTCATAGTCACCTATCCCAGTATCGAGACAAAGGGAGAGCATTATACGACACGTCATGCTCATCAAATCGAATAATTTTGTGTTTAATGTATAGAAACGATTATTCTGTCTAAAGAAATGTGAAGTAAACATGTGGGAGATGGGAAGTAAACAAGGAGAGTGGTCTGACTGACTTGGAGTGAGGGATGCTTTGCCGAAGCAACGGCACAATGAAGAGATCTTTTATGTTATTATGAGAAGTGTAAAAATATTTTCGGTTCGCTTTTTTTATTTTTGGGACAAATTAGGTAATTAGTGGGAAACGCTGACCTAGCTACTTTTGAATAAAACACTTGGATAGCGGTGATAATTTGAAGTGGCCGCACTAACAATATAGTGTGTTAAATATGTAAGGAATAAAACCTAACGGACTATGCTGTTAAACTAAAATGATCCACAATAATGTGGTGGATTATCTTTGCAGAACAGCACAGTCTGGCATGTGTAATACCACAGCAGCTTTTTAACTGTGCATAATTACATTTAATGTGATGGAATGTCCATGAGACAATTAGTTCCTGTCATAATTTATGTTATAAACAGTTGTTTCTTCAACAGCCTCTCGATTCTGCTTGGTTCCATCTTATGTACAAGATCACCTTAATAATCAGTTATATAATATATTGCATTATGCCACAGTGTGGTTGAATTCTCGAAGCTGATTGGTCAGAAGGCGTGCATTATTTTTGTATAACAGCGCAGCTCGGAAAGTAGTTCCGGCTGTGCCTTAATTGATAGGTTTATATTAATGCTCTCATTTTAGTAAGGCTAATAAATAGAGTAATAAGTGGAATAAAAAATGTGCTGTTTAACAAAGAAAAATGTTTAATCGTTGACCTGGTGATGTTTTTTGTTAGGAGACATGCATTTAAAATACATTTATGTAAGGAGTCCTGATGTGTCAGTACTTTGTAATAGTCACACTGATTTGTGAAAGTTTCCACACAGGAAAGTCTTCAGGACATTGGAGCTGTGTTGGGGAGTAGCTAACTAAAAGTAGCGACTTTACTAACGTAACTACATTTTTCAGTAGTGTGACAGTAACTCCGCTACTTTAAAAATAGTGTAGCTTTTCCAGTAGCAATGTAGTGTGACCAATCGCTACGTGTTTTTTTTTGTTTTTTTGTTTTTTTTGGCCAGTTATAGCGGTGTGCTTCATCGCATATCTGCAGTGCACGCTTGCTTTACAGGAATTAAGAGCCTTATTGTAGCTCGCATGGTTAGGAAGAGACCATCTGATGGACGCGTAAAGCGACCAACCACAGTTTGTTATATGTTGTATGGGGCAGGTAAATGATAACTACATAATAAATTAACACTGGAGTTTATGCTTACAGAGAATATTGCTTGCGCTTTATTGTTAATGGGTGGCTCAAAACAATGTTTACATTTACTTACAAATAAAATAAAAGAATTCAATAAGTTTATCAGTGCATGCCGAGGGATTTATTTTATGTTCTGAATATAACAGTGTGATTGTATTTTTTGTTTAAGGGCATAGCAAGAGAAACAGTTCCTATCTTAGCTTTTTTTTATTATTTATTATTATTTCCATGATGAATTAATTAATCAGTAATAACAAAATATTAATAAAAATAGTAAAAAAAAATTTATAATAATAATAATAATAATAATAATAATTTATTGTTGCACGTATTATTAAATTCAGTTCAATTCAGTTTTATTTGTATAGCGCTTTTAACAATGGACATTGTCCCAAAGTAGCTTTACAGAAATATATAAATTTGAAATGTATAAATTTATCCCTAATGAGCAAGCCAGAGGCGACAGTGGCAAGGAACAATTCCCTGAGATTATACGAGGAAGAAACCTTGAAAGGAACCAGACTCAAAAAGGGAACCCGTCCTCATCTGGGTAACAACAGATAGCGCAATTATAAATATATAAATCCCTTCTATAACTGTGCTAATACTACATGGTCAAATAGTGCAGTTGTGTAACTATGAAATTCATTACAGTTTTTACATGAAGTCCGTTTGGTTGAACTTCTCCATTGTTCACTGATGGAGACTTGAATGCCAAACTGTTTGTGGTAATTGTAGTCAACTGCTCATATGAACTGAGGTCCAAAGCCATCTTTATGGTTTTTAAGTGGTACCATCCTCAGCAATCTCAATGATCTTTAGGCTGCACCATGTGGAGCCATCCTCAGCAGCAGCATGTGACTTCCAACTGATGATAACTTCAACCAGAAGTAGCACATCAAAATGGGTAGGGCAGGTCCAGAGATTACTTCTGATGCCAGTGATCCAAATAGTTAATCTTACACCTTTTATATTTAATCTTTGCGAACCAAAGACTAAAAATATTTCGTCCAATTCTTCTATAATAATACGACATCCAGGAGTTCAAGCACAAGGACACATACAGCGGTGAACGTGATTGTAATTTTAAATTGATAAGTAGCCTAATGTGCACGTTCTTGAATATGTCACACTGTAGTATAATGCAAAATTGCAGCACATGGCGATGTTATACATAACCTTGCACCACGTCATATTACATTGGTCCTTGTTTAGTGTATTATTATTTTTATATTTAAATTATGTTTTTATTAAGCTTTATTACTTTTATGTATAGCATATAGCAAAGTATTTCTCAGTCTTGTCTTTTATTTACTGACTTGAAATAGTTTTTTTTTTGTTACAAATTGGAACTCAATGAGGCTCTCGCAGCCTGGGTGACGTAACCATTTTGCTTTTATTTTCTGTCTTTTTCCCCCCCAGATTATCTGGTTTATAAACTGGAGGCGCAGCAGTCACTGAATAAGGAGAAGGTGAGGCATTGTGTAATCTTTACATTTACGGCATTTGGCAGACACCCTTATCCAGAGCGACTTACATTTATTTAATTTTTTTTTTTTTTATACAACTGAACAGTTACGGGTTAAGGGCCTTGCTCAAGGGCCCAGCAGTGGCAGCTTGGTGGTGCTGGGATTTGAACTCATGACCTTCTGATCAGTAGTCCAATGTCTTAACCACGAAAGTTGAGCAAAGCTTTTTTCAAAATTATTTGCAAATGAGTTAATCTCCACCACTGAGTATAGGAAGGCAGGCAATGGTAGACATCATGCAATGAGAGACTTCTAATCTGCTTTAAAATACCACACGATGTAGCTATTCATACCTAAATATTATTACAAAATTTATATCATATGAAGCTCACTGAGTTACACGGTAAGGCAAGTTTACAGATTATTTTTACTTCATTGTAAGAGTAAAAACAGTTTATTGTTCCTCAAAGATATGTTCAGTATGGTTTAAGTAACCTTTTTAAGGAGTAAAACATGACTGGCCATAATCGCATAATCAGCGATTATGTTTACATGCAAATCAGTATTCCTATATTATATCATAATTTGGCAATATTCTAATTAGTATGGAGTCGTGTAAACGCCACAATCCAATCCCAAAGATTCCCGCCCCTGGAATATGCCTGTTTTAATCGGAAATTTGTTGCATGTGAACACCTCATTCAGAAAATCCACTGAAAGGAGGTATATGCGCATGCTCAACCCGCAATTGTGGGTAGCAACGTAGATTGGCATACTTGCAACAACCGTGTATAGAGGAATAGTCCGATGCGTGTTCGCATATAAACATTGTATTCGGAATATGGATGCAACCCGAATATAGACCTTAAACGGAGTCTGATGTGCGTGTAAACGTAGTCAATGACTGGGTGGTCTGAAGCAGTCTAACAACTGTTACCACCCCAGAGATGATTATTTTCCAGTGACAGCACATTCTTTGTTTTTATGATTTTTATTCCTCTTATACCATAGCAATTTGCCAACACTAAACTTTTTGTCGTACTTTTATTTATCCATTTACATGAATCCATTTATAGTTACATTTAATGTTGCGGAATGCCCATGAAACAAGTTATAGCCACTACAAACAGTTATTTCCTTACAAGAATCTCTTATTACTGTGTCTTGAAGTTAATGAGGTAAAAAAAAAAAAAAACCCACAAAAACAAAAAGAAATTCAGCTTGAGAAACCCTTAAAACTACAGATTTTCCTCTGAGTGTTACAAAGCAGTGACACTGGAGACTCCTTCCATAAAAGCTGAATCAACATCTCACAGAAATCGCCACCTTGTTAACAAGTACACACATTTTTAAATCTGTTTATTTGGAGTCAGCCTTATATGAGTTCTTGTGTAAGTTTTTACTATAGAAAAGATCATTTATTACACTGGTCATTATGCATGATACTTGAGTTACTGTCATGCTTTGATGGCTGTGTATGTGCACATGTATATGTATAAGTCTGTGTGTATGAGTGAGTGTATGTGAGACGGAGCTCTGTGACTATGTGTAGGTGCTCTCACAATACAGTTTACATATCACACATTTGGCATTCGCTAGTTTTAACCTTCCATCTTTAGTGTTTTCTTTCACACTGTCCACTGCGCTTTGTGTGATTGCTGTAGAGACTTGACACCATCAAAGTATTAGCTTGAGCTGCCTTTTGTCAGGATTGAACACACACTGCATGAATGTGAGAGCTTCTCATGCCCATGTAAGAGGTAAATCGATGTGTGAGTGAATGTAAAGTAAGTAAAGTTTGTAGAATGGTGTAAGCAGCAGCTTCAGGTGTGTTCAGTGTCTCACATGTACGCTAGTCATACGTTTGGACAGCTTGAAGATATATTTTTACTTGTCTTAGCATGTTATTGGTGTTCTTCCACAGCAAGATGCCAGCAGCAGGATTAACTCTCTACACACACAGCACCAGATGCTGAAGGTCAGTGTTCTGTCTGTCTGTCTGTCTGTCTATCTATCTATCTATCTATCTATCTATCTATCTATCATATCTGTCTGTCTGTCTATTTATCTATCGATCTATATCTGTCTCTATCTATCTATCTATCTATCTATCTATCTATCTCTATCATATCTATCTAACTATCTAGCTATCATATCTGTCTGTCTGTCTATCTATCTATTTAACTATCTATCTATATCTGTCTGTCTGTCTATCTATCTATTTAACTATCTATCTATATCTGTCTGTCTGTCTGTTTCAGTGGTGGTGTTTTTGGCCTATGCTACCACACCAAAGTTGATTATGTTCCAATAACAGCACACCACCACATGCTTTATTTCTCTTATATCACAGAAATTTGCCCACACTAACAATTTTATATTTATTCAAGAACAACATGACATACTTTTTATATGTTTATGGTTACATTTAATGTTGTGGAATGTCCATGGAACAAGTTAGTTCCAGTTATCACTTACATTATACCAGCTATAACAAGACAAAAAAATTCAGCTTGTTGTGTAACAGAGAAACCAAAGAGCCGAACATCTTCTCCAGAAAACTTAAAGTTACAGTTTAACCTCTGCCTTTTACAAAACACTGCCACTGGTCAGACTCCTTCCAAAAATGCTAAATATTTCTGTCCTAACATTTCTGAGCCACCATATCGACTCCTTTTAAAAACCTGTTCCTGTGGGGCGTCCACCGTACAAGTTCCTGCGTGAGTTGTTACTATTGAAACATGTTAGAATGAGCACATCAGTATACATACTCCTGTGATTTGCCTTGCAGCCAGAACTATTGTCAGAGCTGCAGTTCTGGAAACTTAATCAATACTTTCTGACCAGTCAGAATCCAGAATTCAACAATATCCACAGGTGTTTGTCTTTGTGTCTGTCTCATGTTGTGTGTTTGTGTGTGTGCATGTGCGTGTTCTTGTGCTTGTAGAATCAGCATGAGGAGCTGAAGAAACAGTTCTATGAGCTGCAGGAGCAGCATCATGCTCAAGGTGAAGACCACAGTAAAGTTGTGGATGATCACCAGCAGAGATACGAGCGATTACAGCAGACTAAAGAGATTGAGATCTCTAAACTCAAAGGTATCACTTTATCATGCCACGATCATTCTTTATCTCTCTCCTATCACTTACCTAATGTTTTACCTTCCTCTCTCACAGTGTACAGAGCAGCATTTCTACTCTTAGTACCACGTGATTTAGTATTCATTAAGCCATGGGTTCCCAAATTCCTTGGACAAATCACCCCAAATGGAGATTATTCATTTTCTCTGACCCCCAAAATCTGGACCAGCCTACATTTTGAATTCAAGGGTTTATAATTTTGGACTCCATATTCAGTAAATTTTTCTACATTTTTGTATTTGTTTTCTAGACTTCTGTTGTTCTACAGAGTCAGAGTCACTCAGTGTTGTTGAGGAACTAGTGGAGGTAGATGGACAGAGATATTTGTCCAATGTTATTGCTAAAGTCCCATTCTAGTACAGCATTTCGGGACGGCAAAAAAAGACTGAAATATGCACGTTTAATTGAAAGGTAGTATGTCTGACTGTGACGTCTAGTAACATTTCAGAATAGTAGCACACAAAAAGGCTCTTCATATTTAGAACTCTATTCATAATATAAATTAATCAAACAAAAAAAAGAAGATCCTGACTTTCTCTCACGAACCCATTTGTAAATAAAATGACCACACACGGGGTCACAACCCCACGTTTGGGAACCCAAGCATTAGGCATTATTTGTTACGGATCTGCCACCTACTGGGATGTGTGACGTGTTCCACTTCTGTTTTCGCGCCCTTGTTAACTTCCCCTCTCCACTTTGCCTTGAAAGGCTATCCGTTACTTAATCATCTCGAGTGAAGTTCATTAGATGACCTTTAGATGAGGGAGATTGCATTAAACTTCATGAGCAGCCTTTACCGAAAATGCATTGCTGCACTCTGATCAACTGTATGTTGTAGGTGTCTACCTCTATATGTATCTATAAGGGGAAGTTGATGAAAGTGTGTTAAGCACAGTATTGGGTGGTTTGATATGTGCAGTGTTGAAATATGTCTCCTGTAGAAAGTGTTTATAACCTGCGGGAGGAGAACAGGCAGCTGAGGAAGGCTCATCAGGAGATCCATGTGCAGCTTCAGGATACAAGGGTAAGCCCTTGAGGCAGTGTGGGTAATGTAGCTTTTTAAATGACTGCTTAATTTGCAAAATTTCCCCAACTTTTACATTATTATTAAATACCACAGCTAGTTTTCCCACTACCAGTCAAAAGTTTGGACATGCTCATGGAAAGGGTTTCTTCAAATGTACTATTTTCTACTATTTTAGAAGAATAATACTATGAAATAACACATGGAATCACACAGTGACCAAGAAAGTGTTAAACAAATCAAAACTTTGTTTTGTTAAATTCTTAACAATATACTGTTCTAAATGAGACCTGCTTATTGGGGAAAATTAATTTAGAAGAATTTTAAGAAGAAACAATATGTTTTAAATACTTATTAAAACATACAGTGTGATTCAATACAAATGTAGGCACTGGCCTTAGATTCACTATTAATATTTGTCTTAGAAACAAAATTTCAATAAGCATGTATTAAATGTCTTTAATACATGACCGTGAAAAATAAACATTCAATCTGGTGTCCAAACGTTTGAATGGTAGTATATGTTGACATTTTTCAGTTTACTTTAAAAAAAAAAAAAAAAAAAAGAAAAGTTATTATTTTCAAACTGAATGTTCGCCATGTTACATACATTTTAATGTCTAATTCCATTCCATTTACTGACAAATCATCATCATTGCATGTTCTCTATGTTGCTTTATGTTACACAATTATTGTCTGAAGTGTGTCGTGTCTAACTGTAACTGAAATCTAATGTTGTGCAAAATGGCTTTAGGCTAGTTGACTTGTGCTGATCCTCTCTTTAGCAACAGCACAAGAACTTAAAAGCAGCCCATGATCAGCTTGCATTGACCCTGGAGGACCACAAGAGTGCGCTAGCAGTGGCTCAGGTGTGTGTGTGTGTGTGTGTGTGTGTGTGTGTGTGTGTGTGTGTGTCCACTGGAACGAGACACTGTGGTACTCTTCAAAGTGATGCTGCTGTTAATCCTGCTAAGGAAATAGCCTGTCACTCTTAAAAAACAGCTGTACTGCTTTTTAACTCTTTTTTTCGTTTCATCTCATTTTCCGTATCTTTCTCACTGGCATCTTTTCTTTCTTCAGTTCAGTTTAGTATTATTGACCTGTGTGGAATATAGTATCGATTTTGAAAAATAACAACAAAAACAAATCAATAACAGTAGTAATCAAGCAATAATTACAAAAATGGCAACAGTTGCGTTAAGTTGGGGATGCTTATCACCTACTGTCCTTTCAGGAATTCCATCAGTTTGTGTTTCTCTTTCTTCTGCTTCCGAGCATCACCAGAAGCGAACTTCTGAAAGCTTGAAATGTTTATGGTTGGCTGTCAATCAAATAAGGGGATTAGGCAGTAAACTGGATGTAACACTAGGATAAAGCACCCCAGCACTACTGCTAGTTGCTGTGGAGATGGGTGGCATGTATTTCTGTTTCAGAAAATGATTTTTCCGGGCTGCCTCTGGCTTTTTTTTCACCTGGCCAGCTGACTCTCAAATAACCTTTTACTACAAATAGAGTTTGTCTTTTGTCTGTTTTTTTCTACGTGTATTCATTGTCCTGTCATGCCAATAACCTGTCACCAGCATCACCACATCTATATCAGTGGTTCATTATTATTATTATTATTATTATTATTATTATTATTATTTGATTGTGTGTTGAAAAGTCTGTCAATAAACGTTACATACTATACATATTGTAGCTTATTCAATTATTATTTAATCATTTATTTATTACTTTTATTTATTTATTTATTACTTCTTCATAATAAGCCCTTCAAATTACTATACTAATCACATAACTTTGAGTTTGTTGTCATTACTATACTACTGTGATATTATATATTACATCTTTGCCAATTTCTTTATAGGTTCTATAATTGTAACTGGACCTATGCACCAATATATTTATTGTACTGTAGTTTATGTGTACTTGACTCCAAAGAGCACATATCTGCATATGAGAGTAACACAGCTGTAGGGGTGTTAGTGTTTAATGTGGCTCTTTGTGGTTTGTAGGTCCAGGTGGATGAGTATAAGCAGCTGAAGGAGACTCTGAATAAAATGCCGAGTCTGAAGCAGCCTGAAGAACCTCAACTTGCTGCGACTCAGAGTAGACAAGCAGAGGTACAAATAAACACCAGTGAAAAACCAACATATTCCAACAAACAGCAGTGAAAACCCAGCACTCTCCAACAAACACTGGTTAAAAACACAACCCTCTCCAACAAACACCAATAAAAACCCAACACTCTCAACAAACACTAATAAAACCACAACATTTTCCAACAAACACCAATAAAACCCCAACATTTTCCAACAAACACCAATAAAAGCCAACATATTCCAATAAAAGCCAACATTTTCCAACAAACACCAATAAAAGCCAACATTTTCCAACAAACACCAATAAAAGCCGCCATTTTCCAACAAACACCAATAAAAGCTATTTTCCAACAAACACTAATAAAACCCAACACTTTCCAACAAACACCAGTAAAACCCAACACTTTCCAACAAACACCAATAAAAACCCAACACTCCAAAAAAAGACCAATAAAAACCCAACACTCAAAAAAAGACCAAGAAAATCCCAACACTCTCCAACAAACACCAATGAAAACCCAACACTCTCCAACAAACACTAGTTAAAAACCCAACACTCTCTAACAAAGACAAAAAACAACTCACGCCAACAAACACCAATAAAAAGCCAACATTATTTAACAAACCCAACAATTTCCAACAAACACCAATAAAAACCCAACAGTCTCCAACAACAAAAAAAAAGAAAATTCAACATTCTGCAACAAACACCAACAAAATACTACTTTCTGTATTCTATGCTCTTAAACAAAAAGTTGATCTTACTTTCAATGTTGATTTATATATTATATTATATTTTATATTATATAAAAACATTTTTTATATATATATTTATATATTATATATTATATTTGCATTCCTGGCCATAATCAATCAATTTACATTCATACTTGCAGTAGAGTTTGGAGTTGGTGTGTCTGTCCATAAATGGTGTCCTCTGACCATTAATGCTCTGCATATTTCAAAATGTTCCATTTTCCTTATCATCATGGGCCAGCAGGGGCAGAAGCAAGATGTGAGAAGGGTGGAAGGAGTACAGAAAGAAGAGAGGAGGCTTGAAGGCATGGATCAGCCTCAAAAAAGAGAACAGCATGATCAGCTTCACCATGAAGAAGAAGAAGAAGAAGAAGAAGAGAAAGAACCAGAACAAAACCTGCCTGATGAAAATGCATTAGAGAGGGAGAGTCACATTGCACAGCCGGTCAGCTGATTTTAGTTTCTGTCTCGTTATCTGTTATTTGTTATTTCCACTTCCACTTGCCATCAAGACAAGTTCTGAGCAGGGAATTGTGTTTCAGGGCTCTATTTGCTTTAGGGTTCTATATACGTTTCATCACTTTTTGTACTGACGTTGTTGTATATAAAATCTAAACTGATGATCTGGCCAATGGGACATCAGGGTGGAAATAAATGTTGTGATGATGATGATGATGATGATGATGATGTCTCTATGTGTGTTTCCAGGTGAGTGCTACTCAGGGAAACCACATCAAATCTGCTTACGAGCAGCAGCAGGAAGAACAGCGGCGTTTAGCTGCTCAGTTGGAGGAGGAACAGCAGCAGCTTCTTCAGAGAAAGGAAGAACTGCAGCGAGAGAGGGAGGAGAGAGAACGAATGGAGAGAGAAAGGGAGGAGAAAGAGCGAATGGAGAGAGAGAGGGAGGAGAGAGAACGAATGGAGAGAGAGAGGGAGGAGAGAGAGCGGATGGAAAGAGAGAAGGAGGAGAGAAGGCAGCGAGAAGAGCAGCAGCACAGAGAACTCCAGGAACAGCAGCTCCAGGATGAACAGCTCAGGTTCGGCACAGTACACATGCATCCTAGGAATACCAATACTTACTCAAAAATAATGCTCACACATTTGATAGTATGTGATACCACATGATGCTATGTGAAGGAAACCTAAGGTTTATTGCTGCGCTAGTGAATAGACAACACGAAATGACAGTGATCTGGACATTCTTGATTAATAATGACAATCAAAGCAAATCAGACCACAAACTGTTGTTTGTGAAAATATCAAGTGGAGTGACTTCAGCATCTTCTTACAATACAAGTAACCTGTATCTTTAGTAACAGTATCTTAATGAATGAGACATGCCAGTGTATACACATTGCTTGCGAGCCAAAGTGCAATCCATTGCACGTTGCGGTCATTTTTAATGATCACACTCGCTCACGCTGCTCTACACGCTCAGCTCAGCTGCCCCTCAAACTCTGTATTAAAGACAGAGAGATGCCTTGTGAATTAGCATCCCAACGATGGTGTATTCTGCCTAGCCTTAGAGCATAGGAGCATAGGCTCCAGATCCACCATGACCAGGTTAAAACAGTTGGTGAAGATGAATAAATAAATTGCTAATGAATGACTGTATTATTTGTATGTCTCATTCAGGAAAAAATCGCTGTATGTAAATATGGAGCCTGGCGTTGTCCATCATGAAGAAGGTAAATATTAATGCTAATATTATTGTACACTGCGAATATATATTTCTCTTACTGAAACTAAGCAGTTCTTTAATATTATTTTAAAAAAATGTTCACATAACACCAAACATAGTTAGATTAAACATGCAAGTGAAAAACAAAACCTCCCAGATAACAATGTATGCCTCAAACATTAATCTAAACTCACTAAGATCTGAGGACTGTCTGGGGCGTGGCCTAATATTCTAATTACATTACATTACATTACTGGCATTTGGCAGATGCCCTTATCCAGAGCGACTGACATTTATCTCATTTATACAACTGAGCCGTTATGGGTTAACAGGCCCAGCAGTGGCTGCACTGGGATTTGAACTCATGACCTTCTGATAAGAAAGCCAATGTCTTAAACAATGAGCTACCACTGCCCCATGTTTGATGCTATGGCGGCATCTCTTTGTGCCTGCTAAAGCCTCTCAAATAACTAAACTTAATCCAGGGATAATCCCGTACTGTTTAACTCCACATCTACAAACCTACCTAGATGTAGTATGATCACAGCAGGTTGTGTTTGCTAGTAGGGTTGTTATGGTGTCACAGTGTGTGATCAGCCAACCTCAAAATACAGATGAAACTGCTTTTACGTCTATTACACTCTACCCATTCATTTCATCCTTACTCCAGTCGTTCTTATTCCTTCTGTGTCCGGCTGCGACTCACCAAAAATATAGGTTCTATTTTTTTAACCACGTTGTCCTGGACTCCCCCTAAATTATACCACAGCAACCTTCTTTTCTCTGTGCAGGGGACACGATTGCACTGAAAACGCTTTAGCTGTGTAATCCGCTACTGTTATATTGCTACTTCTGCTGCCACAATTTTATCTGTTTTTGGCTAAGCAGCAAGGCACACCAAAACAGTAGTTCGATTATCCATCCATCCATCCATCTATTTTCCATAACGCTTATCCTACACAGGGTCGCAGGGAGCTTGGAGTCTATCCCAGGGAACTCTGGGCACAAGGTGGGGGACACCGTGGACAGGGTGCCAACTAATCGCAGGGCACATTCACACACATTCACACACTATGGACAATTTGGAAATGCCAATCAGCCTACAGCGCATGTCTTTAGACTGGGGGAGGAAACCGGAGTACCCGGAGGAAACCCTAGAAGAACGGGGTGAACATGAAAACTCCGTGCACACACAGGGCAGAGGCGGGAATTGAACCCCCAACCCTGGAGGTGCGAGGCAAACATGCTTGATTATTTATTTGTTTATTGATGGGTGGATGGATGGATTGATTGATGGTTCAGTGCCCCACCTTTCCTCGCAGCCACTATATCTTTCTTCTTAAATGACAACGTGATAAATATTCAGAAAGTAAAAGTTTTAATAGAAAAATCGTTCTTACAAATAGGAAAAGAAGTGGTTGATCATTTAATTTTTTTGTTATGTAGTACATGACATTCACAGCTTTCAGCATTTTGTAGCACCCTCTCCTAAAACGTAGACTTATTATAAATTAATTAATATACATTAAAATCTTCTCAGAATTCTTGGGAGGTATTTGCATCTTCTGTGGTCTGCAGACAGAAATGCACAGATCATGGGGTATTGGAATTCTATTAAGACTGAGTGTAAATGTATGTCAACAGTATGTTACAGTATGTTGAATGGCTGTGAGTGTGATGATAATTGATAATTGTCTTTTCTTTCTTTTTAAAGAGAATAATGTCCACCCCGAGGAAGTGCAGGGACAAGAGGAAGACAAGCATGCACATCATGAAGAGGTAAGGGTGTCTCTCTATTAAACCCACACATAAAAATACACAAATGTATGATTTTTCCCCGGTTGTTTCCCTTGCTTGAGCGGCTGAGATGTGTCCGCTGTCATTATACAGTACGAGAGCGGCATCTAGAGGCGAAATGAGACTTATCACTGACAGACTTTATTGTGTTATTTGAAGTGTTTTTCATTCATTTTCTAGTTTTATTTGTTATTTAGAGTGTTACTTTTTGGTTCAGTTTGGATGTATATCTTTTTTTTTTAACTTTAATATTTATTCATATTTAATATATATTATTTGTAATTAATAGATTTATTTCATTTAAAAAAAAGTACAGTACATTTTCATGGTACAGTCAGTAGTGTTTATTTTTGTAATAAAGTTCAGCAGTATTTTACTCTGAATGTTACGTTTTCATTCAGCATCACTTTTAAAAACTATCAGTTGATTAATCGGTTATCGGCAGGTCCTGCCCAACATAGTTATCGCTATCGGTAAAATCCATTATCAGTCGACCTCTAGTCGAATGCATACGCAGTACAGTGTAGTGTTTTCTCACATGCACGTTGGTTGTGATTTCTATCCGCACATAGCAAACCATGGAGGCGGACATCGATCCAGCAAACGATCCCAACAATCAAGGAGAGGACGAGTTTGAGGAAGCTGAGCAGCAGGCCCATGAGGACGAGGAGGAAGAAGAGCCAGTGCCTGCAAGACACACTGATGCACACTTAATCAAAGAGAATCAGCAGCAAGCTCCAGCTGATGAACAGCTGGTGGTGAGTCTAACACAGCGGGGTAATGGATTTATTTTTTGAGGCAGCACCTTCTTTCTAACAATCACATCTACCCATAAACTGGATTGAAACTGGATTGTGTTTTGTTGTATTTTACCAACCTTATTACTATAATGCTAGTTTATGGCTTAGTCTGTTTACTGTGTTGGTATTTTGACCAGTGTATTATAATGCTACTTTGTATGTTCAACTGTATTTTATATTGCAAGTTTATAGATGTCTCGTTTACTGTAATGCTACTTTTATGTTATTTCATATTTTAGCCTGTTTACTATAATACCAATGTAGGGGTAGCTTGATTATTATAATGCTAATGCTAATGGTAGTTTGTGCTTAGATAAAAAAAAAAAAAAAAAATTAAAATCATTCGCAAATATCAGCGAGCTCTGATTTGAGGGCGTTTGTCTTACTTCAGTCTGAATGTTCATGAGCCCTCGCGTTGTAATGCAAGATGTTTGGAGCTGATTTTAATATTTGCAAGGTGAATGAAACAAAAAAAAACTGTTGTGTGTTTGTGCAGATGGCAGGAAACGCGGACCAACAGGAAGAAAATTTGGAGGAGCAATATCAGGAAGAGGGAGAAGATGGGGTCTATCTCTCTCTCTCTAACTCAGTAACTCACTCACACACACACACACCTTATTAGTGACCGATTAAAGCATTTGTGTGTTTCCTCCCAGGCTCAGGAAGATTTGGCTGTGCAGCAGAAACTGGAAGAGAGAGGAGTAGAAGAAGCAGATCCTTACAACGAAGAGAACGGAGAACAGGTATGTTCTCTCATCCTTTTATTCATACACTGTTTTCTTCAGCTGTTGTGAGACCAGCTCTCTTTCTTTTGTAAGTTTAAACCTAGATTAAACCTAAATAATTTTGACCTTAAATTATTATTTAATGTGTGTGTATGTGTGTGTGTGTGTGAGAGAGAGAGAGGGAGAAAGCCTTGAAAGCTGTTAGTGTAACTGGCTGAATGGGAGCACTAAAAGCTTTACATCTCTTTTGGTTTATTATAGATGTTTATCTTATATATATATATATATATATGTATATATATATATATGTCACAGTCACATAGACACACTCTAGCAGCCTGCTAAGTAAGCTTTGTCTTCATTTGTCGGAAGAAATGGGTTTGTGTGTACATTGCAAGCTTTCCTGCCTTTTTCCCTTGCCACCTGGTGTGTGTGACAAAACCATATCAGAGAGAATACATTCATTTTGGCCAGGTTCTTATCACATTGTTTTGTATAATTAAAGTAAGAAGTGCCGATGTTGTTTGCACGTTGGGGCGACATAAACCCTGTTTCTAATGGATAGCCTATATTTGAAAATTAATCCAACTGAGTCAAGTAGATAGTACACAAAAGTCAGAATCCTACGTTACCAGTGGAGAATAAATTCAAGATAGAAGAACTTAAAGCAGGATATACGACCGGGTCAGAGCTTCTCTAAAACTGCAGGTCTTGTGGGGTGTTCCCGGTATGCAGTGGTTAGTACCTACCAAAAGTGGTCCAAGGAAGGACAACCGGTGAACCGGCGACAGGGTCATGGGCTCCCAAGGCTCACTGATACGTATGGGGAGTGAAGGTTAGCCTGTCTGGTCTGATCCCAAAGAATAGCTACTGTAGCACAAATTGCTGAAAAAGTTCATGCTGGCTATGATAGAAAGGGGTCAGAACACACAATGCATCGCAGCTTGCTGTGTATGGGGCTGCATAGCTGTAGATCACTCAGAGTGACCCCTGTTCACTACCAAAAGCACCTACAATGTGCATAGGAGCATCAGAACTGGACCATGGAGCAATGGAAGAAGGTGGCCTGGTCTGATGAACCACGTTTTCTTTTTATGTGAGTGGCCGGGTGCGGGTGCGTCGCTTACGTTTTGAAGAGATGGCACCAGGATGCACTATGGGAAGAAGGCAAGCTGGCAGAGGAAGTGTGATGCTCTGGACAGAACAATGGCTGTAGTGTAGTGTTTTATTTGTTTAAAACCTAGAGTATTAATACAGAATTCAATTCATGTGATGCACATTATCACAGGTATGTAAATATCAGGCACATGTCCGCTATGGGGTAGGCTGGCTAAACGAAGCCCTTTCTCACAAAAAATAAATCAAAAAATCAAAGCCTGCTTAAATCACCCCAAACCATTTGTCATATGGTCTGCTGAGACCATGGTAGAACTTTTTGGCCTTAATTCTAAAAGATATGTTTGGTGCAAAAACGAGAGCTTATTACCTGGAGAACACCATTCCCAGAGTGAAGCACAGTGGTTGCAGCATCATGCTAAGATATACTCGACTTAGAAATTACCCTGTTTAACACGTCCAAATGTTTTTGTGCTTGTGCTTATACATTTGCATGTGTGTGTGTGTGTGTGTGTGTGTGTGTAGGATGACGCTAGAGAGCAGGAGGATGTGGGGCCTGAGAAACAGCCTGCCAAAGAACCTAATGAGGAGGAGAACTATGAAGAGGAAGAGGAGGATCCAGAAGAAGAGGCCAATCACAGGGCAGAGATGTGAGCCTTTTCTTTGTGTCCTTTCATTACTGTAGCAAGATTAAGCTGCGTGAAGGAGCGATTCTACTGGGACTTTCATCTTCATTTGTTGTAACATACCCTTGAGTTGGACATACTAGACTGTTATATTTCGTTCACTGTGCCTTTATTTTGCTAATTTGTAAATGGAGCACTGATGTGTAATGAGAAATCTGAACAACGCTGTAGACAGAGTGTTTATGATTGGAGTGCCATTTTAAATTTTTTAAATATTTAATGTTTACCTTACAGGTGCATCTCAAAAAATGAGAATATCGTGGAACAGTTGAATATATCGTGGAATATATGAAAGTTCCACTTTTTCAAAGATATTCAAATTTTTTGAGATGCACCTGTGTATATATATGTAACTTGTCTTCTGTCTATTTTAAAGCGTGTTATATGGCTGGATGTTTTTGAAAACAGACAGTGCTTTATACAGTAAGAATACTGTTATTGACACTACACTGATGTTTATTATTTGTTGCCAGATGGATGTTGCTAATGATCATATTTTTATTTTACCTTTATAGGTGTTGTATAATGTTTCGGGGGGGGGGAATACTTATTAAGAAAATATTTTTCGCTACTACAAATGAATGTAGAGCAACTTGGATCCAAGATATTTGAAATTTGGCTTGTGTGCCTTATTTGAATGTCATATTTCTGTTGGTTTTTCTGTGTTCCTATGTTATATTGCTTTGTATGCTGGATTTGGCTATCATACTGAACATTTACTACAGTCACTGTACAATTAGCACAGTCAAGTCTCTACTTGGGAATGAGCCCTCGTAAGTCTTGGATAGAAATGAAAAAGCTAAACTTCACGCCGTGTTAATTATGCAGTTTATACACCCTGATTTACTAACATCTCAAATAACGCATGCTAATTTTTGCGTGTTCTTTTCATAATGTATGTTTGAACGAAAACCTTTTCACAATCTCTATTTAAATGCAGTTGCCACAGGAAGTGTGAATGTGTGGTGAAAATGTGATACCAAACAAACTGTACTGCAGTAATATTTAGTGTTGGTGTGGAAATGGCAGAAATGGATTTTTGCTAAATAAAATCAGTCCGTACAGGGTTTTGCAGAGTTTTTTTGTGATTGTTGCAGCCAAAAATGCTTGATTTTCCTGCAGCCTTTCCCCCCAAAATTTGCGAGGCAACTTGCATAGTTTTTTGTGCTTTTTGTGTGTTTGTTTGTTTGTTTTGCACGATCTTTCGCAGTGATGTTTGTTGGTAAATGAGACCTTTAAGCTGTACTCATGTTAGACGCATGTGAGTCAAAGAGGGCTTTGGCCGAATACGCGTTGTGATGATGTCACATGACACATCTTGGCCCTAATCTGCGGTAATTTTCAAAAATTGCAAGCTCCTCCGAATATTACATCGTTTCCTTGATTTTGAGTTCATTTCTGTGATCGCAAAATCGAATTAATCTGGGCCTTTAATCGCCGCTCCCTAAGCGACTTACAGGTTTACTAAATCTATTTGCATTGACGCTGGCTATATTTTGCATATGAATCGCATATGGATATTCATATTCGTATGAAAGACGCAATCTTAAGTAGACCATGTTAGTAAATCAGCTTGCACCTGTTTTTGCAGGTGTTGTCAAGTTTGTTCAAGTAAATCAGGGCCTGAGTTTTTCTATTAAACTATATATTTTATTTCTAGTCTCACTACTTAAGCTGATAATGAAATGTATTTACTGAGAGAGAAAATAATTCCACTACAACTCTTCACTGCTAAAGTGGAGGCCTGTGATGGACTGGTGTCATATCAAGGTTGTATTGCTCTCAGTGTTGCTCTCAGTGTTCCCAGTACAGGCTCTATGTCCAGAGTGTCCAAGTTACTGGTTACTGAAGATGAATGAATAAACTAGAGACTGTAAGCTTTCATTACTTGTTAGCCTTGTACTATAGCTACAGTGCAAACTTTAGACAGCAAATGTATCTTGGCTAAAGGACTGTTTACATTTGAATATTTGGCCAAAATAGAGCTTATATAACCATATCTTTTGCTCCAGTAAAAATCACACTAATGACAGGCATGTGCCAACATTAATATCTAGAATTCACAATATCACAGTGTAATATATATATATACACATCACTACAGCAGTATTCCTTAATCAGAGCGTCAGTTAAAATTGGTCTTTATGCTGCTTTCTGACTGTTACAGAGTTTACCTCTGGAGAACAAATCCTGGCCAATGGAACACAATACTGTACATGTTAGATGATGATATGGTCACATGCTTCATGTCACATCAGCTGACATGTCTGTGATGTACATGCCATTTCTGCCATGCAAATTTGAATGTGTAGACGATAATGGTTGTGTAATAAGTAATATAAGACTTAAGGTATGTGCGAGAAAACTGTGCACAGATATTTGAAACTTATTTTGAACAAGCTGCCAAATCTTATATTCTCTTATTTAGTATTATTATTATAATTTTTTAAATTTTTCTTGCTGTCATTTATTCAACTGAAAACTGAACACAACTTACTGTTTTGTGAAGACGTTATGTATTTGGGCTTTTGTGTGTCACTACAAATTATTGTATTTATTTTGTCCACCCCCTATCCACACCATCCCCCCATCCCCCCATTAAATCCACCATATTTGTTATAGTGAAATATTGGGTACATTAAGAAATATCTTTTTGGGTAAAGGTTACTGTATTTAATACACTGTATTAAAGTAAGACACTTTATGTATATAGTAGAAAGTGTACTCATTTCTTTCCAAAGGCTTTTTTGTAACTTGGGGAGAGAAAATTCATACTCTCTCTCTCTCTCTCTCTCTCTCTCTCTCTCTCTCACTCTCTCACTCTCTCTCACACACACACACACACACACACACACACACACACACACACACACACTCTCACACAAAATGGTTGTTGACATTTTCGTATATCTGT
>JANDJT010000179.1:22825955-22855215 GCA_024331685.1 Stegophilus panzeri
ATTTGCATTTCCTTCAGAATTGTGGAATTAATTATTATTAATTTAAAAGAAGGTATAAAAGGCAGAACTATCGGTATTGGTTACGGTATTGGCTGATATCACTCGGAATAATTGGTTATCGGTATCGGCTGAGAAATTTAGTATCGGTGCATCTCTAATAGATATAGTCCAGTCCTGTCTCTGCCCCTGTTATTTTATTGGTTCTTTCCTAATGTCTTAGCTGTTCTGTGTTATGTCCTTTGATTCATTTGTATATTTAAAACTCCTGTGTCTTTGTTCTGGGCAAAGTATTGTTTTTGTGTTTTCTCCGCCAGTGCGTTGCTAAGCCTTTGTTCTGTATTCTCGTTTCCTGTTCTTTGACCTTGTTCCCAGTTTCTCGGCTTTCATGTTCTGCCTTTGCCCTGTCTACCCTGTTTGCTGATTGCCTTACCCATGCCTGTTTTTGACCACGATTTTGTCTTCACATTTTGGATTTGTCTGCCTGTCTCTTTAAATGAAAGTTTTAACTGCGTTTGCATCTGTCTCAACCCTGTTTAAATGTTAAAATACTTTGCCTACAAAATGGATGCAGCAAGAGAGCGAAAGGAACGTCACGCCTGGCTCTTTATGCCGGCGTTGACTCTGTGTGATTTCCCTAGTGGCTTGACCTGGATGTTCCGGCTCCCTTCGAGGGCTTTGAAAGCCCTCTGAAGGGATTTTTCCTCCAGTGGCAATTTTATTTTGACAGCCTGGTGAATTCTAAGCTGAAGGAGAGACAGTGACTAATGTTCATGTTATTCCGGTTCGCCGGCCCGGCTCACCAATAGACAGAGCTCCTGATTGCCACAGGAAAACTAGGCCTAGGGAGTGTAGCGGAGTTCATCTGCCTCATGAGGGTGATCTATGGGAAGGCTGACTTTCATATCAATTTATAAAAAATTTTGGGGAGGGCCAGTGTGACAGACGAACCTGCGAGGCCGTTCACCAACTACTATGACGAGGCTAACAGGGCGGCCACCACAGCCCAGCCAGTGGTCGACGTGGCGACCTCATCTCCAGAGCTCCAGCCTCAGAACAACAAGGTGGTCCCCCCTGCAGAGCTCCAGCCAGAGGTCAAGATGGTGACCTCAGCTCCAGAGCTTCAGCCTGAGATCTACTAGGTGGTCTCCCCTGCAGAGCTCCAGCTGGAGGTCAACGCAACGGATTCCCAAGCCATGCTCATGCCTGAAGCTGACATGACGGCCTCCCAAGCCATGTTCCACTCTGGCTGGAACATGGCTTGGTGGGCTTTCTTGTCGGCCTCTGGCCGGAACACGTCTTGGTGTTATGTCTCATCATAATTTGGGAAATCGCTATGAAAATAGTGACACATTTGTAAATGCAACTAACCATAATTAGAGCAATAATTAAGACAACTTATGGTGTAAGGAATCTTCCTGGAAGAGGCTGCAAGTGTATTTTGCTCTCATACACATTGAGATGGACAATGATTAGATTTTATCAAAGGACCAAAGTTGGAGAATTGCAGAAGATGGTAGCATTTTGGGGTCATCAAACCTCCAAATCTACAATTAGATGCCACCTTCATGCCATCAAACTATTTGAAGGGTGTGTCAAAATAAAGCTTTTTTTTTTTTTTTTTTTTTTTTTTTAAAGAAAACAATGTTATGGGCTGTATTTCCTCCAAAGGCAAAGAAAACATGGTTAGGATACATAGCATCCTGGAGATTGTAAATGAAAACCGGTCTGCTTCTGTCAAGAAACTGGCCTGTGGTTGGATCTTCCAGCAGGACAATAATCCAAAACATGTTAAAATCCACACAAAAGTGGTTCAGTGCCCACAGAATGAAGCTTTTGACATGAGAGATTCTGTACTGAGAAGTAGTCTCAGATATGTTCTCTCTGTATTGTCCAATCCCATCAAGCATTATACGAGAAGACTCAGTGCTGTTAGGTTGTTACAGGGAGATTACAAAAATTTATGAAATCCAGGGATGCCAATAATTGTGACACATATAGCTGTGTCACAAAAAATATATCACCATTGATAAAACGTGGAATAAATTGACTCCTGTTAAAGGTCAGGCATCGCTCAACTTTTCAGTATTAGATTAAGTTAATTAACCATAGCATTTTTTAAAAGCAAGGGTGCCAATAATTTTGGTACTGACTGTAAATAGATGGCTTGCAGCAACATGACACAGCATAGCTAATGAACAGAAGACAAGGGTTAATTAAAGAGTGTTTCTTTTCCTGACAAATTACTATGGCTAAGATTGACCCTTTTACCAAGTCAGAGTTTCCATAACCACATAATATTTCAGCTGCAGTGTTATGGTTTTGAATGTCTTACTCTTAGAACATTGGAAGCTGTAAGCCCCTGCAAAATGGAGATCAGCAGCGCTGCAGCTTCCCAAATCAGTTGATGCTGTCTGCATTCCGTCTTACTTGGCAAATTAAAGACAAGCAAAGTCAAGTTATGTTGGTATCTAAAGTTTTATTAAAGTTTAATAACAGCTTATTTCCAGTAGCACAGCATCAGCCATATTTCCTTAGTCCTTATGTACTTCATCCTTCAATTTCACATACTGTACATAATTTTTTTTTTAACTCACATACTTTATCCTTCTTCCTTCAAAGTTGCACACTTTATCTTTTATGCTTGAATATGTCATGCTTCACCCTACAAGCTTGTGCATATCATCCTTCTTTCTTTTACGTTGCATAATTTCATTCTATTCGAATATTTAAACAATAACTTAAAAGCTGACTTGTCATCCTGCAGCACAAAAGAGCCAAATACAGCTCCTCAGTTTTCAGTGAGCTATAGTGATACTCTGATAACAGATGGTTCTGTCTCTTATGATGTGCGATTAGAAATATTACATCCTCTGGTCTTATACGACTAAATAAATCAGTATAAACGACTAAATAAATCAGAAAATGAATTGTCCATTAGGTGCTGCTGAATTTAATCAAATTTGTATGTTATTTAGCAATGTTTTATCAATTTATTAACTTATTCATACCTTTAAAATGAATGATAAGGAAAATATAGTATTATCTGCATATTTGTACTGTATCTGCTAAGCATGACAATGTCATAAGAGATCAGACATCCTTCAACCTCACAAGACAAAATCTCATGTCCTTCCGCCTTTAATCTTGCTCACTTCACTAAACATCTACATTTATGATAAGAGGAAAATTGTTTCATTTTTAAACGATTCTTTAAAAGCCGCCTTGACATCCTACAGCATATCAGAGCCAAATAGAGCATTTTGGTTCTCAGTGAGCTTTAATGATGTTCCCTGATAACAGATGGTGCTGTTTCTTTTGATGTGTCACTGGAAATATGAAATCCTCTGACGTTCAAATGTAAGACTCTAAGGCTGGAGTCTGCCATTAAGCAATGTTTTATAAATGTAATGGATTATTTAAGTAGCTTTAAAGTGAATAATGAGGAAAAGTATGCGTAATCTGCATGTTCCTATATGCTAAACACAATCTTTCTTTTCTCACAGATGGCATATGAAATGGCACTGTGGTTCTCTCTGAAATCAAAAAACACCATAGCATTGTGACTTAATGATGTGTCACTAACTTGCTACAGCTGTTACACACTTGCTACACACTGGCAGTGTGTAGCCAAATTTCTCTCATTAGTCATTGCTGATTAAATGATCAATTGCAGTCAGGCATTTTATACAGGATGTGCTTCATTAAATTAAAGCACCCTTATTGTCACGATCTCCCTGTCTGGCAGCGCGTTCGGAGAGATGAGAGGGCACGCGCATGCACGAGCTACGTGCACGAGTGCTCAGCGAGCGCATGCCCTTCGGATTTTGACAACTGTGACATTGTTTACTGTGGACACGTGCATTTGTTATGTTTCTGTTCTGTCTCCTCCCTATTCTGTTATTGGTTGTTGTTCGGGGTGTGGCTTTATTGTTTTCAGCCGCCAGCGCTTAACACTGATTATGTTTATACAAATGCCCATTACCATATCTGAATTTTAGCTCAGTAATAATGTTGTCAGTTTTACCTTATCAATTTGAGCCCGAGTCCAATAGCGATTGCCTCCTGCTTGATTAGAATGAAAACCTGCACCCTCACCGGCCCTTTCCGGATAAGATTGCCCACCCCTGTCCTAACTCTTTCAGGACACAACTACTGTACTGTAGCGTTTGAGAGCAGGTCAAAGTACACGTTGTTCACGAGCAGCCAATGAAGACCAGAGGCGGGGCTTTTTGTTACAAACATACATAGGTCTGGAATTACTGACGACTTGTTTCAGGTGTTCAGAATCGGTTCTTTCTTTTGGGAGTCAAGAAGTCAATAACTCATGGGCTTTGATTTTTGAAACTTTGCAGAAGTTTTTACATTCACAAACAGCTCTATAACATAGCTACATTAAAGGTAATATTTGAAAAAGCATAATAGGGGCACTTTAAGTATCTGGGACATACAATACTATGCAATAGTCTTAGGCACACACAAAGAAATGCTGTAGAACAAAGATGCCTTCAAACATAATGAAATTAAATGTTTCTACATTAAAAAATACTATAAAGAGCAGTAAACAGTAATAAATGAAACAAAGTCGATATTTGGTGTGACAATCCTTTGCTTTAAAATTTTTTTATTAGTAGTTTCAGGTACAGTTTGTGCAGTTTTATAAGGAAATTAACTAAGTTTTATTGAGCATGTTGCAGAACCAGTCACGGTTCTTCTGCAGACTTTGACTGTCATACCTGCTTCTTTATATTTTGGCTTTGGTGGGCACTGCTTAGCATTTGGTGTCATGTAATGGGATTGGAGACGGATGCAAATGCAGTTAAAGCATTGATTTAAGAGACAGGCAGACAATTCCAAATCGAAAGGCAAAAACATAGTCAAAAAACAATGGCTTAGACGAGAATCGAGAAACATGAGGACAAAACAAGATCAAAACCATGGAACGAAGAACAAGGATCAAAGGCTCGGTATGGGTCTGGTGATAAACACAGAAGCACACAATACTTCGCCCTCAACAAAGACACACGAGGGGTTTAAATGCGAAACGAAATCTAAGGGGATAAAAAACAGCTGAGATATTAGGAAATAACCATTAACACAACAGGGTTGGAGACAGGACAGAAACCAAAACAAAAAACACACGGGTCATAGTAAACAAAATCAATGTCAGCTCGGAAGCGTGTGCTGCCGTGCTTCAGGCAGTTCATCCGTGACAGTTGGCTACTTAATAACATTTAAACTCACCTAGGTTTTGATATTTCTCTAACTCAACTGTATGATATAAAAATAACAACTCATTTTATTTAGGCAACTTTCTAGTCTAAGGAACAGACTGCTATTATATGATTATTGTGTTTTAGGAGGGCACTATCTTGTTTTGTTCTTGTCATTTTTAATTAAATGTCCTCCACTAACTGTTGCATATATTTTACAACATATTCAAATGTCATGTTCACAGTGAACACTCTCCTGGAAGTCATGGTTTATCAATACCCATATTCATACTGGATTAGTTTTACATCGGCATGTGGATGCAATTATTACTAGCATTATCTGATATCAGTTCCATCCTCGTCTGTCATGTTAAGTGTTCCCATGTCTGGAAAGACTACACTGTTTTTACCCAATATAAAAGTAGAAATAACCCCAGGAAATACACCAAGCTGACATGCTGAGAAAAGTTGTTTTTTTTTCTTCATTTTTTCTTCACTATGGATATACTCCATACTGCTGCTCTTTTCGTTTCAATCTCACTAAATCCAAACCAAAAACAAGTCCTAGCTGAATTTTAAATGAAATACAATAAAATTTAAAAGGACATGTTAGAGAAGCCACACTTCTGGAGGTTTTAGGTATGTTTCTAAGTTCCTAGCACAGGTACATACTGTACATGTTATGGTCATGTGAACTAATAGCCTACATGTCAAAAAGATATGTGCACAGTATGCTGAGGAACTGTTTTGTGACAACCATGTGCACATTGTGAAGACTCTGATCATTGTGATCACTTCCTGTGCAAATTGTTCATAATTACCTCAGACTTTCTCTGACATTAGGCCTACTTAAGACATACAGTATGTCTGGAAAATGTTAATAATCCCAGTGGTTTTGTCTCATTTCCTCAGTCTGTGCATTTTCATTATGCATTTAAAAAAATTGTGGCTATGTGGTAACTATCTAAATCATTAGCCTTTGTAAGTAACTAGCTTATACTAGGTTTTCATGTTGACTGAACACTGATGATAGTTATAGTATCAGGAATGTTGTAGAGCTGTGATTTAATTTTGGATTAAAACTTTGAACAGACTGTACTTTGCTAATACTAGCAATATTCAATTTGCACTCCTAATTCTAATGGCATCAATGTATAGTAATTACTGTTATACAGCAATGATTGTACAATGATTATACAGTAATGACTACTGCTGCTACAGATTTCAGTCTGTCTGTACTACTGCAATATTTGCACATACTCTTCTGTTACGTTTTCACTCAGTGACTCAGTATTAATGCATATTTCTGGCACGTGTTGTCTAGTCCTGCTGTCTCTGCCCTACACTTTAATGTTTAGTATATTATTTACTGTTGAGTGATAAGCTATACTGAACTCAATTACTACCAATAAAAGAATCTTCAATCAATGTTAGAAGCCAATGATAGAATTATTTGAATGGTCATGGTATATGGAAATTTTTTTTTTTTTTTTTTTTTTTTTTAAATCCTAACAAATGTAGCAGACTTTGTCACAAGAAACAAACAAGACAGTTCTTAGTCATCATACACATCCACAGCATAGCTACATAATGACTGTCCAGTATTCGGTCATGCTGTATCTGATCAGTACATTCATATATGAAATGTAAACATTATCTGAATTGACTTAATTGAATGAGAGACATCTTTTCCACATTCATATTTATTTCTGAAATCAAGAATACAGCTGGTGTGTCTCTTATTCAAATCCCTGTACATCAAACAGATGGTCTGCACACCGAGTCACCATGGTAACCCTGCTTCCATAACTGTACATTCATAAAATTGAAAACTCATTTATAAAGGCATGTCAATATTTCAGCAGTACTTTAGCCACATTGAAGAGTAAACTTACTAAGATTCAGGACAGTGAGGGAAAAGATAGAAAGCAAGAGGGAGGAAAGTAGTAAGAGAAAACTGCACGTTTATATTTAATAAATATCTACTTTGTAAACACAATAGCAAATTTACAGTAATGAAGAGTGCATACTCTGAAGCTGGTGAAAAAGAAATGCAGTTACTTATCTCAATAAATATGTATAAATGCATGTGCTGCTTTTACCATCATGGCCACAGAGACCATTATCTCAGATATATTTACAACATCTGCTCCTGTGGTTAAAGCTGAGAGTATCAAAATACAATCACATATTATGTAGAGTATAATTTGTGTATGCAGGGTTCTCCCTCTAAAAAACCATGAAGGGGGGAGAAGAAAAAAAAAAAAAGAAAAAAAAAAAAAAAAAAAAAAAAAAAATGGAATTGGCGTTCTTTGGGCCTCATTACATTCCATTAGTGGTGCATTAAATAGAATCCAAATCAGGATTGAAGGGATCGACGACCTCTGGGTTCATAACTCGGCCCATGAAAAGGATGGCGCCTACAAAACAAACAAACAAACAAACAAACAAAAAAAAACGCAACAATAACACACATATTTAACATTAAAGGAACAGTTTAGTCACAAATGAAAACAGCCCCCCACCTACCCAAAATATAAATGTAAAACAACCAAGACATGCACAGTGTCTTAAATATCTTTGTTGTTGTTTTTTTAGTTCTGCTACAAAGTAATGTAGCAGAACCTTCAGTTTATCACTATGCTAGTACTGTAGATGCCTAACTCTTCACACAATTGCTTGAAACGGCTTTGACAGGTTGTTCAGTATGTCAAACAGACTTGTGTGTCACTATGTGACAACGTTATCTATAGAAACTGACAAGAAACAGTAACGATTATATTAAAGCCATATTAAAAGACTTTAATATTCTTCCACATTTTCTTCCTCAACCTACAGTTTTTCACAATGTGAAAGAATTGGATGAAAAAATTGATTTGCATATTGCATTTTAATACAGACTTATTCTGCATCTATATAAATCTGTTTATCTTAAATTTAATTACTGAGCCAAACAAAGTTTGACATTTTGCTAAACTGGAAGCTGTGAGCTTCCATTACTTGGTAGCTATATTAGCCTCATGGTTCCAGTGTAAAACTAAAGAAGCAAATGGCAGATATCAGATATGTCTTGTTTTTACAAAGGAGATATTTATTAAACAAAAAACAGGTATAGATTGCAAGTACATTATACCTGTCTTCCTGTTCCGGATGATGAAGAAGAAGGGATGATCAGCCATAACCTGAGGGTATAATACCATAGTCCTCGTCAGAGCAATCATTCCTGTGGAAGAAAATAGATCCCATCAACTCATTTGAACTGGTGTACCTGTTGCAATAACTGATAAAACAACATGTATTACATAAAGGTTCACTGCCAAATCATGACCAAATGGATCTGGAGGTCTTTGTACTAATAAAGTAGTCTGACACCAGTCAGTCTCAGTAAAGAAGGCATGGCCTGTACCAGTCTGTCCCAGAGAAAGAGGCATTGCCTCTGTCCCTATCTGTCCCAGAGAGAGAGGTGCGGTCTCTGTGCCATTCTATCCCAGAGAAAGAGGTGTGGCTTCTGTACCAGTGTGCCCCAGAGAATGAAGTGTGGCCTCTAAGCCAGTGTGTCCCAGAGAAAGAGGTGTGGCCTCTATGCCAGTGTGTCCCAGAGAAAGAGGTGTGGCCTCTATGTCAGTGTGTCCCAGAGAAAGAGGTGTGGCCTCTATGCCAGTGTGTCCCAGAGAAAGAGGTGTGGCCTCTATGTCAGTGTGTCCCAGAGAAAGAGGTGTGGCCTCTATGCCAGTGTGTCCCAGAGAAAGCGGTGTGGCTTCTGTACCTGTGTGCCCCAGAGAAAGAGATGTGGCGTCTATGCCAGTCTATCCCAGAGAAAGAGGCATGGCCTGTATGCCAGTGTGTCCTAGAGAAAGAGGTGTGGCTTCTGTGCCAGCCTGTCCCAGAGAAAGAGGCATGGCTTCTATGTGAGTCTGTCACAGTTAAAGAGGCGTGGCCTCCATGCCAATTCCAGAGAAGAAAGTTTGGTCTTGTTAATCACATCTTGATGATCTAGTCTTGGAAGCAAATATGTACAACCCTAATAAGATATACTGAACTGAGCTCGTGGTCTTGTCAGAAAATGAATATTCCAGAGGTGCTCTTACAATAAATGAATACTCAATCTGATGAGGGTGAGAGTGGTAGGAATAATAAAGTGTGAAGAGAAAGACGTGAACTGTGGGAGGACAGAAAGAGAGAGTGGGCGCATGTACAGTAAAACTATTATACAGTGTGTTCACCCTGACTGTAACATGATGTGACCGTATGTTTTGTGTTGTAAAAATGATACACACCTATCAACACATAGATGTAACAACAGCCTATGGCTTCTATCTGCACTATCAAGGCACTACCATTAAACTATGGCAATCAGCAATAAATTCAACCCTGGAACACCTACTAGCTTCTAACTTAATGTGATCTGGTTGACGTTGAGCCAAATGTATGATGGAGAAGGTAAAAAAGAAGCAGAGAAAAGAAAAAGGGGATTTAAGAAGACAAATGAAGCAAGATTGTCTGTCACTGTTGTGTGGTTATATTAAAGAATAAAATAATGAGAGAAAGAGAGGGAGGGATAAAATGAATAAGTGCACCTGATCCGGCAGCTCCCTCCGCTCCCTCCTCGGTCACCTCCAGGTAAGACTTCTGTACAGCTTTCCCGATGAACAGATCCTTCCCTTCTGCAGATCAGAACAGAGGGAGAGGGGTGAAAGGAAAGAGAAAAAAGGGAAAGAGGGCCAGAAGGTAGGCCAAACAAACAGGACAGAATGTTAAAGGTAGAGAGTCATGGAGCAATGGGATGAAATGAGGGAGACAATATAGGAACGGCAGAAGGAAGGAGAGAGAACAAGCAAAAACAAATAAATAAAAGGGGAATGGATAGAGTGAAATGGAAAGCACAAAGGATAAAAAGACATGATGAGAGTATAGATGTATAGGGAGAGGGATTTAAGGATTATTCGACAGATATAAGGCAAAGGATGGATGAATAAATGAAATGCAGGAACAGGAAAAAGAAAAGGTTGATTGTGAATATAGGGATAAACACAAGGAAACACTACTATAATAATAATAATAATAATAATAATAATAATAATAATGTTCAAGCAACACTAAGACTCAGAAGTATGACACTCCCTGTGTGTGCCTGTAATGTTCTGAGAGATGTTAACACCCACACACACCTTCTATCTCAGCTGTCATGGCTGACAGGTCTGCTTCCTTGGTGAAGATGTTCTTAATACCGAGTTGCTTTAATACATCTCTCAGGTCAATCTTCTGCTCCACTTTAAACCTACATCATCATCAAAATAAACAAAAGAATAAAATCATGCACAGAGTTAAGAACGAGGTGGCAGTTTTTCCATCCTTAACACAAAATGTACATATGTAATAGCTTAATTGTAATGTGTGGTAGAAATCAGACAGATTAAGAATCCGTTGTTTCATTTAGTGCGTCATCAGTGGGCACAGAAGCATTAAAACTGGGCCGTAAAATAGGCTGCTCGGATAGATCCAACTTCCTTTTGCATCATGAATTTGGCAATCCATGGAATCGATCCATTTAGTGTGTACAGTAAGGGCTGCAGGTGACAGTGAGATGATGTGGGACACAATCAGAAACCACTGATCTGAAAATCATTACTGACATCATTGAATTCCTCCCTTCATGACGACACTCAGATCGACATACACCAAGTCACATGGAACACATCATCACCAAATGATTAGTGTACAACTGTCCAATATGCTGCACACTGCAACATAATCCATCATAAATTCATTAGCTAGCCCACTGGGCAATTCATAGCCCTGATGTGCTTTCCACACTCGTGTGTTAGTTGTCCAGGAACCAGTTTAACTAGAGTAAAAATAGCAGCTAAATATAATGCCTATACCATTTAGTGGCGGCGGCATAAAAAGACAGTACACGAGCTTACAATGCACACTCACAGGGAGCATTATATTCTCTTAATTTTGCAACCCATCCCAAGTTACACAGATAATGCTTAGAATTTTATACATATGGGTAAAATTGCTGTGGTGAAAAAAATTCCTGAAGGCTCACCCAGTTGCAATTCACCCTTTTAAACATCCTTGGTTAATAACAGTCATAGGAAATATATTACAGGTTAATATTTAGCTGCCCTATTAAGCTAATTCTATGTGAAAATGCCTCAAGACAGTCAGAATGTAGCAGCTTTTAAAAAACACTGCAACCAGCATTTTTTCTCTCACTGTGATTACAGTGGGCATGTCATGATGTTATGGTGACGCTGTCCTGTGGCGTGAGCTGTTTTTTTTCATATAAACACTAAATGTGTTCCATGGAAAAATGCTACTGCCTCTATTAGTTCTTTTCCCCTCTGCAACATTGGTGATTATTGCCCGTCAGATATTAGCATCCTGTTATGTGTCAATCATTGCCAATATGTGAGTACATTGCACTATCCCCCAGGCCTACTCCACCTCTGCAGTAATTTTCAAATGGTACATTCCTGCACAACCAGAATCCAGTAGAATTCATGCCAAGATGCAGTCATCCTTCTCTGAAAGCCTAAAGACAGATATACTGTTTGGAATGCAGCTTTTATTTCTAATCCTTAAATATGTTCATTTACAGTGGGGGAAATAAGTATTGGACACGTCAACATTTTTGTTCAGTAAATATATTTCCAATGAGGCTATTCACATAAAATTTTCAGCAGACATCAGTATTAACTCAAGAAATCCAGAAATATAAATAATTCACAACATTAAAGTCCATAAATAAAGTTATGTGTAATAAAGCGGAATGAGACAGGAAAAAAGTATTGAACACGCTAACTGAAATTTATTTAATACTTAGTGGAGAAGCCTTTGTTTGTATTGACAGCTTTAAGATGCTTCCTGTATGAAGAAATTAATCGGCCGCTGTATTCAGGTGTGATTTTGGCCCATTCTTCTAAACATATTGTCTTTAAAACTTGTTCAGTTGGATTCAAGTCAGGTGATTGACTGGGCCATTCTAACGCCTTGATATTTTTTTCACTGAAACCAATTGAGAGTTTCCTTTGCTGTATGCTTTGGATCGTTGTCCTGCTGGAAGGTCCACCCACGTCTCAATACCAAAGTCTGGTGAAATTTCATGTGAATAGCCTCATTGGAAATATATTTATGCAAAAAATGTTGCCGCATTCAATACTTATTTCCCCCACTGTATACTATTTTTAAATGAATTGTCTAGGCAAAACTGTTCATGCGTTTTATCTCCCAATTTAATCAACATCACTTCCCACTCCATTATGCAAGTCTCTCACCTGGGCAGGTAAACCTCCACTTTTTGCTTCTTGACATTATTGGCCCAGTCCTCAATCAGCGAGGCCTTAAGGATCGGTTCTAACGAGGCCAGTGGAACTTCTTGTCTTGGCAGAACAATCATCATGCTCATGTCTTCACCTTCATATGGCATCTCCAACACCTGATACACTCCTCCTGCCTCTGAGCTGCCATCACTGAACTCACCTGCACAAGTGGTGAAAAGAAAGTATGTAGTGTTTCTCTCAGCTCCTGTTAAGCTGATATTTTGGAAAGAGGCAATTTTTGAAAAGATGCATTATTTTTTATGGATGCACAAAAAGCACTGAATTAAACTACAGTCCTAAATTAATAATATATATTCTGATGTGTGTGTGTGTATTGGGTTCTTTTCAGTCGTATGTAATTGGACAAACAGTTGTGTAAAGTTTTAGTCTGAAGTTTATATTTGTAACACTCAGTTTGTGTATTTTATTTTAAATAAACGAAAAAAAAAGGTACAGAAAGTCTGCCCCCCCATCCGATTAATAAAAATAATCGGCCAACTAATCGATTATGAAAATAATCGTTAGTTGCAGCCCTAGTAACGACCAATTGCAAGCTTGGTTGCACAGTGCATTTGTTGTTGGAGTTCATATGAACTGCATGTGTACAGAGAAATACTGCCAATGATACATAAAGAACGCCCTTATTTATGAGCAGCACTGAAATGTTGCCGTACTGTCCGTACTGGATTTCATTTATTTTTTTTGTGATTGTTGCTGCCAAAAATGCTTTTTTTGGTGTCGTTAAAAAAAATAAATAAAAAAAATAATAAAAAAAGTGTCGTGACGACATCACATGACGAGTCTTGGCCCAAATCTGCTGAAAATCTGTGGTAATTTCGAAAACATTGCAAGTTCCTCCAAATATTGCGGAGTTTCCATGATCTTTCATTCTTTTCTTCAATCACAAAATCCTGGACTGATTAATTTAACTTATACCACAATGTTATGGCATTCTTCATTTTGACTGATCAGAAGATTTAGGATGATTTGCTTGTTCTAAAAGGTTGTCTTTTCTATAGTAATAACTTGCATAGGGTAAGGTACGGCAGACGCTTTACATAACTTAAATCGAAAAAGGTTTGCAACTGTTAAAATGTAAAGTGTTTCATGTGGAAACCCTATTTAGCATTCTGAGATGGAATCTGCAGTATCAGTACTTTGAAACCATCAGAGCAGTATAATCTAAGGTTGGTCCATGAATTTTTCCAAAGTCTTCAAGACAGACAGCTTTGCAGTTTCTCTGTAAGCTGCATTTTTATTTTTGGTCATATCAACTTGAAGGGTGGAGAGAAGGGAGAAGAGAAAAAAAAAAAAAAAAAAAAAAAAAAAAAAAGAGAGGCTGGCAAGTGAATGACTGTTTTTAGATGCTATAACAGGAACTAACTTTTCTTTTTCCAGACTACATTAACCATAGCTTAATAAACTGTTAAAAAGTATGGTGTGTCATTCATAACTTTTTAAAATTATTAACGTTGGCAAAATTTTGTGGTGTAAAAGGAATAAATCGGTTTTATTCCTCTAAAATCACTTTAGGGTGGTTGATTAGTTTCCTATAACAGCACGCACCAATGATATGAGTGTCCTTTAAGAAAATATTGGTATAAAATTATATTTGGTTTATAACTGATAAAATGAAAAATTACTGTTAGTACATTCAGACCTGCCTGGATTGCTCACCGTAGTAAAAGTCACCCTGTTGGTACATCATCAGTGTTTGCACCTCACTGCCATCATCTTTACTAAAGGAAAATGTTCTTGTGTTTTCAGGTCGAAACTGATTCTTCCAGCTGCCTCGGAAGTAAACTGCGTTAATCAGCGTTATTCTTGTCAAGCTGCTGAAATCCTCTGCCGAAACCAGGTCATGAATCTTACCTGCAGAGGACAGAAGGGGAAAAAACTTTAGACTTAATGTTCTGTATTACTTTGTGTTGTAATTATAAGGTCTCTCTGGATGAGAGACATTTGGCTCTGAGGGGCTTTCTTGCTTGCTGTAAATGAGCTCAAGTGAAATAAACGCAATGGCTGTGTACTTACTTGCGGTGTGGTTCTGGACCCAGGCATTGATGTGTTGAGCCACAGCAGCTGACTCGTTGAAGTCCACAGTTTCTGCTTCAGCATGGAAATAAAGCTTAACGAGCTTCAGAAACTCAGGGCTAAAGTGAATCCCAGTCTGGAGGAACAGTGAGTTCGCCAAACGCACCACGTACTGGGCCTCGTCTCCAATCAACGCCTGGGTTAGGTTCTTGAGGACAGTGAACTCCTCGTCTGTGAGAGCACACCACACACCCCTCTATATTATCAATAACATCTCTTAGAGGCTCTTAATTCTGAACCTTTTGCTCGTTAGAATTACACTAACCTAATTGTGTAGTTATCCATGCACTGGATTTTCTGTAATTAAGTAATTATATTTTGATGTGACGATAAATCTCAGATTTTAGGCCACTTCATTACCTTCCCTGTAGTTTGTGTAACCCACAGCCTGTCTGATCTGCTGCAGTGAGGACCCTCGAGCTCCGAGCTCAACCATGCCCAGTGCCAGAGCCACACTCAGCGGAGAGAAGATGATATTGTCATCGGCTCCTGCCATCTGGAGCTGATGGTACAATCTCACCCAGAACTCGGCACTTGCATCCTCTGGAACTTCAGTCGCCCGGCAACAGCCAACCCATAGCAACAGCAGGGGAACGAAGAGGCCAACAGCCAACATGGTGGACGACAGAGGACTAGAGCTGGAGAGAGAAATGACAGGGAAGAATGAAGGGGGAGAGAAACAAACAGACAAAGGGAGAAAAGAGTGAAAAAAAGATGAGAGCGATAGGACAGGAAGCAATGAGAGTGATAGGCTAGTTATCTACTTCTAGTCTAGTGATTCAGCTAGGCCTTGAAGAGCACTTAATTTCATCCTGCTTTTCATCAAACCACTCTTGAATAATTGTAGGAGTATGGGAACATCATCAGGAAAGAGGGTTGACACCCTATGGTGCTTCTGGTTCTGTAAAATTATATGAACATGCATGGCAATCACGGGACCTATTTATTTCCATGAGTAGGCTGCCCATACCATTATGATCTGTACTTAACAGTTGGCAGCTGCTATTGTGGCATCCTTTGGTTTTCCTGATGTCAAAAATATGGTGAAAAATAACTCCCAAGACCATATAATGTCAACTGACCATTTTTTCCAACATTGAGTAATTTTAATTCTAGTTACACAGTCAAATACACTATACAGTATGGCCAGAAGTTTGTGGACACTTGACTGTCACAGTCATATGTACTTTTTGAACATCCCATTCCAGATTAATTCCCCTTTGCTGTTATAATAACCTCCAGTCTTCTGGGAAGGCTTTCCACTAGATTTCAGAGTGTGGGGATTTATCCATTCAGCCACAAGCGCATTAGTGATGTCAGGCACTGATGTTGGGTGAGGAGGCCTACGGCCACATTCGGCATTCCAATTCATCCCAAAGGTATTCAGTGGATTTGAGGTCAGGGCTCTGTGCAGGCTACTCGATTTCTTCCACGCTAACCTTGGCAAAGCATGTCTTTATATACTTCACATTGTGCACAAGGGCACGGTTATAATCGAGAATACAGCATACAAAGACATCCTATACAAATGTGTGCTTCCAACTTTGTGGCAACAATTTGGGTAAAGCCTGCATATGAGTGTGATGGTCAGGTGTCCGCAAACCTTTGGCCATACAATGTATATGTACATTTTAAGAAAGCATTTAATTATGTTTGGCAAAATGGACTATTCTATCAAGTATTATAGTGGTACAGTGGGTAAATATTACTTTGTACAAAGTAGTTCAATACTTTGGACTGAAAACTAAAAAGTAAGAAATCTATTTTCTTCATGTTATTTATTCTTTTTTTTTTTGGGAAATCAAAACGGACATCGCAATCAAAATTTGGTGCAGACTTTTTGACTGCATTAATACACCTTTTCAGCTGTATGCAGGTGAGGTCTGGGGGCGATACTACAGTATGTGGGACAAGCATGAGAATTCTGCAGAAATATCAAAAGGTGTAAAGAACAACACCCAGCAGGCTTAGACCAGCACTGCTTATCAGTCTAATCACAGTAAACCAAATTATCAGACTGACCCAAACAACCTATTTGGAACGGAGACAGCTCGCACACCCGATCGTGATTACAGTGCTATCAGGCCCTAACCAGGGAGTATAAACTGGCAGAGTATCTGTTCACTGTCTGAGATAAATCCTGACCAAGTACAGGATCAGTGCCCCAGAAACTTCTTATTGAAAAGGGACAACAGTAGATTCAGACTGCCCAGAAAGGACAGACAGTGTGGTCACTGAGGCAGAGGTACACTTATTCCTACACTATGAAAAATTTCCAAGACAGAAGGACTTTTCTTTGATGAAATAAACACATTTCCACATTTCTGCTTCACCCATCACAGGGTGTCAAGTTATTTTCCTTTTGTTGTGTACTGTAGTCTTATGATATTGTGTGCCATGCACACCCTTTCACCATTTAGATTAGAGGGGGCTATCAGGCTTACTCAATGTGTTTTTGGACCTAATTTATTTTTCTTATTATTACTGCTGCATTATGATTCAACACACATTCAAAACAGACACTCCTTCTAAAGCTCTCTGGCAAAAGCTGGAAGTCTGACGCCTAGATTACTTTTTTCTTTTCTTTTTGATATTAATGTAGTGAAGTGTGCATACATGTGCACAATGATGAGAGAGAGAGGGAGAAAGACAGAGAAGGGTATAGATGATGGAGATATGTACATAAGAGGAAAGACAATATGCTAGTGGATTCAGCTACATTTCCAGGAAGCTGTGTGTGTATAGCACATCTGTACGAAAGAGCACACATGGCTGACTCCAGCCTCTGCGCAGTGTGTATGTGTCATGAATGATTGATTATTCACAACTCTGCTGCATACTCTCTCGCTCTCACACACACACACACACACACATAGATAAAATCCACTAACGCTCATTGCACATGATGTTCAGAGAATCACATTTACACAAACATACATTGGCATATAGAGGAACGCACACACCAGCACACACACACACACAAATCCATATCCAAATACATAATCCTCTCTTCAGTTCTGATTTTCCCGTTGCCTGGCAACATTGTTTATTGTGCCGAGAGAGAAACAAATATTTTTGTATGAGCAGAAATGTGCATGAGTTTGAGTGTGTGTGTTTGTGAATTGTCTCTAATCCATGTCCCAATTGTGAGTTCAAATCACAGAACGGCTAAGCTGTCACTGCTGGGCTCTTGAGTAGGGCCCTAAAACCTCAACTGCTAAGTTGTATAAATGAGATAAATGTAAAATCTTTCACTTCTATAAGTTGCTCTGGATAAGGGCAACCGCCAAATGCCATAAATGTAAATGTGATGTAGCAAAACTAAGTGTGTGTGTGAGAAAGAGAAAGAAGTGAGAGAGAGAGAGAGAGAGAGAGAGAGAGAGAGAGAGTGTGTGTGTGTGTGTGTCTTGAATTTCAATAAAATATGTGGTATCAAAAAATTAGAAACTAATTTTTCATAAATAAACATTGGAGCTGTCTCTTTGTTAAATAAATCAGGATTAACTGAAGAGAATGTCAATTAGATAATAATAATAATAATAATAATAATAATAATAATAATAATACCACCAGAATCACCGATTCACATATTTTTGTCCATGTCAGAATAATTAATTTCATCTTGTAGAAATGTAGTCTACACTGTGTAGCGGTATTACAATGAATAATAATTGACATTTTTTCCCCTGAAATAAGGCCAAAAATTACATTTGCGTTTGGCTGATGCTTTTATCCAAAGCGGCCTATGATTGAGACATAATACAACTGTGTAACTGAGGGTTAAAGGTCCCAAAAGAGGCAATTTGGTGGTGCTGGGAACTCACAACCTTCTGATTAGTAGCCCAAAGCCTTAACCACTGACCCTGTGTATAATAAAATGAACATTTATGAAAATATATTTTGATTATATTGTACCTTATACTTTATGAAAGCAAGTTCTGCTTTTTTACCTAATGGTCAGTAAACCTGACAGTCAAACTGACATACACAATAAAGTCTTCTCCTACAACTTCTATAACACCATAATGGCAACATTTATGTATAGCCTCAGTGTCACAAATACCCGGACTGCATATTGCTGTAATAAATAACATTTTAGCATGCCTTTGGTGTCATTATATAGGCATCCTACTTAGTAAACATTGTGTAGTTTGGGATGCAGCCTTGAATTCTTCTCTGTATTAACTTGGCACTGGCAAACTTGAGATTAATCCAAACAGCATAAAAGGTGTAGCACAAACCTTTTTTTTTTTTTTTGCCAGAAAGAGACAAAATCTTTATTTCAGCATCTTTAACTTAAAACCTTACACACTGCAGCTTCTAAAATATATTACAAAAAGAAGTTTATGTTCTATGGACAGATACTCATCCCAGCGGCAATAAGACACAACATAAAACCATAACTCTCTTCTTGCACATTAGTTAAATACGCACCTAGGTGTAATCGGAACCTTTTTGGATACCTTTTAGAGGAGGAGTTTGTTTCAGGAGCCATGAGACTCGAGTTTTGTACAGTGCAAAGACCTAACTGGAGCTGCAATGAAAACAGACACTCGCTTGTGAACGGAGGAGAAAAGACGCCTGAAAACAGCAGATCCAGTGACCTTTTTTTCCTTCAGTAAGGCCGAGTTGTGAATAAAAGCCATCCAGCCACCAGGGAGAAACTGAACAAGCCAAACGGGGAACTCCAGACGATGTTGGAACGCAGTTAAACTTGGTGGCTTTAGGCTCAAAGTCAGCTTGATTTCTTGACATTGTGTGTCAGAAAATCTTACACAGATCTATATTTATTTAAAGTTTGGAGCTCAATTTAATTTGATCCATCCAGTAAAAACCTGTTACATCATTTAATTTTTTTCAGTTCCTTGACATGCCACACTGCTCACCCTAAAATACTGGTTTTAGTTCTGCAACGTAATATTAATAGCAAAATTAGCTAAGCCATCATCTTCCAAAATGCAGCACAACACTAACATTAGCCGAGGAATGTATAAGCTTAGCTAATATGACTGTTGCATCTCTAGCAGTGCTTTTCTGTTGTTACTTTTGATAAACTACTTTATGCCACAGAGCTGTTGAATTCTCAAATTTGACTGGTCAGAGGATGTTGGTTAATTTTCTATAATAACATGGTTCTGGCAGTAATGCCAGCTGTAGTTCAAATGATCGGTGTGATGCAATAATTTCTATAGTAACAGCTAATTCATAGAGACTTACAGAATACACTGATCAGTCATAACATTAAAACCACGAACAAGTGAATGGAATGACATTGAATATCTCGTTACAGTGGCACATGTCAAGGGGTTTGATATATTAGGCATCCAGTGAATGGTCAGTTTTTGAAGTTGATGGGTTGGAAACAGGAAAAATGGACAAGCTTAAGGACTTTGAAACAACTTTGAAAAGGGCCAAATTGTGATGCCTAGACGACTGGGTCAGAGCATCTCCAAAACGGCAGGTCTTGTGAGGTGTTCCCAGTATGCAGTGGTTAGTAGTCCAAAGAAGGACAACCGGTGTACCAGCGACAGGGTCATGGCCGCCCTATGATCATTGATGCGAGTGGGGAGCAAAGGCTAGCCCGTCTGGTCCAATCCCCCAGAAGAGCTACTGTAGCACAAACTGCTGCAAAAGTTAATGCTGGCTATGATAGAAAGGTGTCAGAACACACAGTGCATCACAGCTTTCTGTGTATGGGGCTGCATAGCCACAGACTGGTCAAAGTACCCATGCTGACCCCTGTCCACCGCCAAAAGCGCCTAAAATGGGCATGTGAGCATCAGAACTGGACCATGGAGCAATGGAAGAAGGTGGCTTGGTCTGATAAATCAAGTTTTCTTTTACATCATGTGGAGAGCTGGGAGCAGGTGCATCGCTTTTCTGGGGAAGAGATGGCACCAGGATGAAGGCAAACAGGCAGAGGAAGTGTGATGCTCTGGGCAATGTTCTGCTGGGAAACCTTGGGTCCCGGCATTCATGTGGATGTTACTTTGACACATACCACCTATCTAAACATTGTTTCAGTTCAAGTACACCCTTCAAGGTAATGGTATTTCCTAATGGCAGTGGCCTCTTTCAGCAGGATAATGTGCCCTGCCACACTGCAAAAATTGTTCAGGAATGGTTTGAGGAACATTACAATGAGTTCAAGTTGACTGGCCTATAAATTCCATCCATCCATCCATTTTCTATACCACTTATCCTACAGGGTCGCGGAGAACCTGGAGCCTATCCCAGGGAGCATGGGGCACAAGGCGGGGTACACCCTGGACGAGGTGCCCATCCATCGCAGGGCACAATCACATACACAACGGACACTTTGGACATGCCAATCAACCTACCTCGCATGTCTTTGGACTGGGGCAGGAAACCAGAGTACCTGGAGGAAACCCCTGCAGCACGGGGAGAACATGCAAACTCCGCACACACAGGGCAGTGGCGGGAATCTAACCCCCAACCCTGGAGGTGTGAGGTGAACGTGCTAATCTGTGGGATGTACTGGACAAACAAGTCCAAAGAGGAAACATTTGTTTAACATCTATGGAAGGAGTCTCGAGAGAATATCATGATGGTTTTGTTGTATTTTTATAAATTCATGATCATGTAATCATATTAATATGTAAACTTGCTGTGATTTTTCATGGAATGTAGGGGTTACATTAGTTGTCTAACTAATTTTATAGATAGAAAGTAACTTCCACCACAACCAAATAAAATCTCACAACCTTTCCCATTCAAGTATATTGGCTTTTCCACAATGTGAATTTTATTTGTGTTTGGTCTGACTGCTACTTTAGCTGAGAAAACAAAAAAGCATAGTTTTCAAGTGTCTCCCATATAGGATGGTGTGCTAAAAATGTTACAGCTAAACCTCTGTTTATAGTTTCTACTCCCCCCCTCCACCGGTCATAAACACCAAGCTGTGCAGTACACCCTTGCATTTTCTCCTGTGTAGTTTACTGTCACCATTCTCCTAAGTGGCTTCAAATTGTTCAAATTATAAAAGACAGTTATTTTTAACACTAGAGCATGAAGGCCGCCCTATCAAGCGCCGACTGTGCACCTACGCAACCACCTCCTCCATATCTCCATCTGGCATGTAGACACACTTCAAAAAATAACACACACACACACACACACACACACACACTGCCAGAAGCGAGGCCATTATCTCACTGTTCTCAATGCCATGGTCAACTCTATAATTCTAGAACAAGGCTATTCACCTTTTTTTGTCATGTGAAATATAACGTGGTCAAGTTTTAAATGATCAGATTATAGGTCATTAAATGATTAAAATGCGTTTTCACATTCTAACCATAACCGGCATAAAATATTTTACTAATCTGGAACTAACACTAAACAACCATTACACAACAATAAAACATTATGATGAACTTTGAGAGCTCAAGGGCAGAGGCTTAAATGATATTTTGAGCATGAAGTTTGGCTTCTCTTGCACAAGTGAAATAGCAATGTCTGTTTTCAGCCAGAGATTTCAATAACACTGGTTACATCCTGAATGTCCCTTTGTGTATGTGTGCACAAATGCCAAGATACTGCAACAAAAATTCATAGTGAGGTATGGTAGTATTTACACAAAATACTGCAGAATTTTGTCTTATTTACAACATTGCTTCAGTTCATTTATGTTTGAGGGCATTCGTTTTTGCACAGATCTCTTAAGATCCCACCACAGTATCTCAATAGTCTGGACTTTGACCTGGCCATTCCAACACCTTTATTTTTGTCTTCTTTAGCCATTGTTCTTGGGATCATTGTCCTGTTGCAAGACCCAATTTTTGCCCAGCTTAAGCTGCTAGACAGAAGGCCTCACATTTGTCTCAAGAATATCCTGGTATAAAGTGGTGTTCATTGTTGTCTCTGACTCAGTGGCTGCAAAACAAGCCCAATTATCACCTCACCACCTCTATGCTTGACAGTTGGTATGGGGTGTTTGTGGCATTGTGATCGCTTTTCACCAAACATGGTGCTGTGCATGATGATCAAACATCTCCACCTCGCTCTCATCAGTCCAAAGGATATTGTTCTAGAACATTGTGGTTTGTTCAGATGCAATTTTACAAACCTAAGTCATGCTGCCATATTCTCCTTGGAGAGAAGGGTCTTTTCCTAACCACCCTTCCATGAAAGCCATGTCTTTTTCTGATGTGCTGTGCTGGCATGAACATGAGCATTAAATGGTCTTACCTTGGACTTAAATAACTGGGTCTCCCACTCCTGGCAACTGTCCTGAAGGCACTGCATTTGTAAACAATCCTTCCTTGTAGAATATTGAATTTCAAGTTGATTGGAGATGGCCTTATAACCCTTCTTAGATTAATAAGCAGCAACAATTGCTTCTTGGAGGTCATAGCTGATGTAATTTCTTCTTGGTATGATGTAGACACACACCTGAGTGCTTCAAGCTGCTTCAAACTTATGTCATAGAGACAGTCACACTTCTTTAAGATTAACTAATCTTGTGCATTTCTTTAGTAACACCTGACTGCTAAATACTGTCATAATGATTGTGGAAGTTGGAAGGGTGTACTTATTTTTTTCCCCCACCTGGTTTCTGAATGTTGGTTTACTTTTTGGGGAAAAAAAATGACTACATATTGAAATTTGGTGTTTTTGTTTGTTGTTGTCTGGTTATTTGTTTGTTTATAGAAGTTAGTGAAGACCACCCAATTGTTATTTAGGTGCTAAAACATAGAATTGAAGGAAGGTGTACTTTCTTTATCCCATGACTGTATGTATGAACAACTCCGGTGTAGAAACGCTAATGTTTGTGTGGGGTGAATACTCTCTCCAAAACAAAGAGTTGGAATTAGCAGGAATCTCAGCTGAGAATAACCGACTATCAAAAGTTAGCAGTGCATAATGTGTTAAGGAAGCACCAATTCCACAACTTCTGTTTGTCAAAGAGGTTCAGATATTGTCTGAGTGTTGGTTTGAGCACACAAAATAATGTACAAACCAAATGGTGACTCAGCTTCAGTTAAATGGTCACAATCTCTCTTGTATGAAAATTTTGACTGGAGCAATAATAAGCTGATGAAGATCCACTTCTGCATGTTCTGACTAAAATTTAAATGAAGAAAAATAAACATCTGATGCTTCTGGAGACATTTTCAGTTCCTAGAATCATTCTGTGTTTCAGGTCTTTCAACATCATAGACCACCCAACAGGTGATCCAGCTGAGGCTTATCAGAATTGTATCCAGATGGCTACCAAATGACTTTGCCCCATGGTTCTCCTCTTTTGAGTCATCGACATCTAGAGACTCTCTCTGTCACATTGGTAGTATCATAGCTCTTCTTCTCTTCTGCCCTTCGATGTCCAGTGTGCTTAAACCTCTGGCCAGAGATTGTGCTGCGAAGAGCCTGCAACTGACTTCGATCAGGTAGCACCTTGCCTGCATACACTGACCAGCCCCTTGTACTTGGCGAGTTTCCTTTCAAAGGACTCATCTAAGCAATCTTCCCAACGGACTGTTAGCTCCAGCATGATGACTTGCCTGGTGAATTAAGACAAGAGAATGGTGTCAAGGTGGTGACTGCAATGTGCTGCAGGAACTTGAGCTTCTACTCCACATCTAGCAACAGGTGCCAGTCCCTTGCAGAGGTCAAGATTCCTGCAGATGTTCTTCCCATAGATGCAGCGATGTATCGGCCGAAAAAGGCTATTTTTCCCCCGATATGGGCCATCGGCCGATACTTTAAAAACATTTAAACATTTAAAAACATTCGATAATCAGGGCTGATTATAAACTGTCAATCAAAAGAGGGCAGGAAAACACATCGATTACATGCGGTGTGTAAAGATGTCTCTTGTTAATCAGAAGTTTTGGCGTCAAGTCAGCTCTGGGACTGCTTGCTCCACTGAACTCCTGCGCTGATGACCAGGATGACCTTCAGGACTTGATCATGTCACCAGCCGTATCTCCCCTCTGCTGACATGATTACATGTTGACACTAAATCCCATTACCTATATTAGTCTCAAGTTCTTGCATTACTGTGAACAGAATTACTTCCTACTTACAATATAGTACTTGCTATAGTTATTTATGATACTGATCTCAATTTTGATTATTTAACTGTAAGCAAGCCTTTTACAGTTTATATATGCTCAAATTTAAATGCACTCCAACCAGAAGCAAGTATGATTGTAAAGATATACTAAAAGATGAAACTGACGAATAAGGAGCCCATCACTGGGATTTGTGCATACTGTTTTGTTTTTAGTTTATTTGCATATTCAATAACTTGACTGTGGATTGTTTGCATACTCAATAACTTGATTGTGGATTTTCTTCCACAATCACTCAGGGTTTCTGTTTTGGATTAATTATGTTACTCCTTTATTGTCCTTCATTTTTGTAATTTTTCAATTTTGTATTGTTTTCTTTTCTATTGTATAACCAGCAAATCCACATTAGCTTTATTAACAGCAAAAGCAAATATCCATGATAACAGAGTGAAAAACATGCAGGTTTTGTGGCTTTTAGTATGAATATGTTAGCCTTAAGGTTATCTATAAGCTAGTGTGCTCCAAAACAAAGACAAATTTGGCATTTAGAAGAGATATATTATATTATATATTATATATATATATATATATATATATATTCAAAATTTACAGTCTCTCTCTAAAACCAATATGGATCAACTATTTTGATTATCATTCTCCACTTCAGCTTCTCATCATATTTTCTGTTTAATCAAATGCTCTCTAGAATCTGAAGTGTCTCGCCCCAACATTATAAACATCCATGGTACTAACTGTCAAGTACGGCTTAGCCCGGGCTGTGAGGTAAACCAAAGGCTACGGTCTATTTTTAAAAGGGAGAGGGGCCACTCTATGTGTTCTGCCCTGACTTCCTGTTTCAGTGGAAATTACACCAACACATCAAATAATGCTGCACATTTCAAAGCATTTCACTAGGACCTTAAGAGTTCTGTAAGATTGTGCGCATCTATTTTGCTTTATCAGAAGAAATAAGATAAAAAGAGAGGAAAAGAACTAAGATAATTCCAAAACTCACAGTCTACTCTATATTAAATAATGGTCACCGCCATTCCTTAGCTGAAGTCCAAAACTTTTGCCAAATGTGGCCTACCTGCCAGTGGATGTAAGCTCTAAAACCCCTCACTCTCCCCTTATGCCACACCATAGAGAACATCTGTCAAGCCCTTTGATTACCTGGGCATGGATTTAATTAGGCTGCTGCCTTGTTTGGCTTGAGGGCACAATTACATCTTAGTCATCTCGCATTATGACACCCACTACCTGGTATTCTTAGCCTGATGAATCTCCAACATATTCACTGAGAAATGGCACTTATGTTCTGTTGCATTAGAAACCATGAGAGACCATGCATGTGATTATTACGACCTCCAGTTAGCTTTTGGAATGTAAGGTCTGAGAGGTTCCTCAAACATTCACAGGTTTATTTTCCCCATTAAACCAGGTTATGGGCTGCCAAGGAGACCTAGCAGCATCAATCCTTCTTTCACTATTTCAGCAGGTTCACCAGACATAGCAACACATTTTGAGTCCAACTGTAACAGAACACATGAAAGAGGAGCACATTCTAGTGAGCACAGAGAGCTTTCAAGAAAATAAATACTAAATTGTACCATTGCTTGTCACTTGGGGTGGTGTGATGAAGGATACATCTTTTGTACCTTTAGTATCTATGACATGGTAATGTGAATGTAGACATGGAAAGGTAAATCTGCATTAACCATTTTAACTCACTGAAAGGGAGTGATCCTTAAGGTCCAATTATGTGCCTTAAAACTAACGTAATAAGTCATAATCTTGCAAATTCCAGCATGTGACTGTGTCAAGGCTCTGGGTGTACACATGGGCGTAAAACTACCATTATATATTCTTTCTTGCCATTCCTTCCTTCCTTTCCTCCCATTCCCTTTTACATGCACTTCTTTCACATTCTCAGTTTTTAAACATCAAAATATTTATACTTAAGTTTTTGAAAACGTTACATTTCATATATATATATATAATATAAAAAAACAAAACAAAAAAAACAACAACAATTCTCCCCCCCCCATCCATCCCTCCATGACATTTGGGTTCTTATAACTGTAGGATTTCCAACAGGAAAAGCAAACGGAGTTATCATTTGTTAGATTGTGTGCATGTTGTGTTTTACTGCGCAGAACAGACATGTCCAGGAAAAAAATCTTTGCAAGACAAGCATGCCAATAAGCATATAGGCAAAGACCAGGCCTTCTGGAATAATGTGCTATGGAAAGAGTTGTTTGGCTACAGTAACAGCAGAAATGTTTGGCGCTAACCAAAGACATTTGTTCAGGAGAAGCACCTCATACCAACAGTTAAGCATGGTGGTGAAATGTTATAGTTTGTGGTTGTATTGTTGATTCAGGGGCTGGACAGCTTGCATTCTTTGCTTCAACTATGAATTCTACATCATATCAAAGAGTATGTGAACATAATGTGAGGTTATCTGTCTGAAAGTTGAAGCTGAACCGAAAGTGGACCTTTCAACATCTAATTAACAATTAGATAATGATCCTAAGCGCACTAGCAAATCCACCAAGGAATGGCTCAAAAAGAGGAAGTGGAGGGTTATGGAATGGCCTAATCAAAACTCGGGTTTGAATCCCATTGAAACGTTGTGGGGGGATTTGAAACAGGCAGTACATACAAGAAAACCCTCAAAAATCTTGCAACTGAAAGAATATTGCATGGAAGAGGGGTCAAAAATTCCAGCAAGCTGATGTTGTAGACTGGTGGACAATTATGCAAAATACCTACAAGAAGTTATTTCTGCTAAAATGGGCAATACTAGCTTATGAGGCCAAGAGTGTACTTACTAAGAATCTCACAACTATTGATATTTCTGTTGAATAAATGATTGAAAAAAAAACCCTAAAATGTTCCTTGTGGTTTTGTTCAAGTATATCAACTTCATTAATAGGCACTGTTTAAAAGATGATCAAATGTTGCTTGTCCAAGCCAATTTCCATGGGGTGTACTTAGTTTTTTTTCCACGTCTGTATATTCTGCTTGTCTCTCTCTACCCCAGTTCCAATCTCTCTGTAATCCTCTTCATTTCATTCTCTTCCTGTTTCTGTCCACATCTCCTTTTTGTCTCAGTCTCACTTTTTTTTCTGTCCCCCTAATTCCCTCTATCCCCCATCTCCATGTCTGTTTTTACAAATCTTATTTACAGAAGCATGAAACAAGATTTTCTGGAGCAACACGTTCACGCCAGTGTCCGCTCAAATCATCTTCCTCTGTTTCCACAATGATGTTATCACACAACCAATGCCAGAAATATATTACACCAACACTTTCCCAGTTCCCTTGGCTTCAAGAAACTAAATTATTTTACTGCGATAGAAACTTTACTGATGCACTGTTCGAAGTAACACTAGCAGCAGTTTGTATTAGCCAGTGTGCAACACACAAATGCAAATAAAAAGTAATTAGTAAATAAAAAATAAAGTAAAATTAAAGTGACATGATGTTGCCACAAATGATATATTATGCCACGTCACTTACGTGCTAGGTGATTTATTATTTTTTTTAAAGAATGTTTTTAATACATAATAAACATTCACCTGTTACTCTTAATTTTGGCAGGGTTTTGGATAAAAATGTCACGGGACTCATAGTTAGGGCGTATCAGCCATAACATTAAAATGACCTGCCTAATAATATGTAGGTCAACCTTGTGCTGCCAAAACAGCTCTGACCTGTCGAGGCATGGACTCCACAAGACTTCTGAAGGTGCGTTGTGGTATCTGGCACCAAGACGTTAACAGCAGATCCTTTAAGTCCTGTTCCTCAAACCATTTCTGAACTATTTTTGCAGTGTAGCAGGGCGCATTATCCTGCTTAAGAGTCCACTGCCATTAGGGAACGCCACTCGCCACTGTGATGAAGGGGTGTACTTGGTCGGCAGCAATGTTTAGGTAGGTGCTATGTGTCAAAATAACATCCGCATGTAAGCCAGGACCCAAGGTCACAAACCACTGTATACTGAGAACACCCTACAAGACCTGCTGTTTTGGAGATGCTCTGACTCTGTCGTCTATCACAATTGGGACCAAGCTTTTCAAAGTCGCTCAAGTCCTTAAGATTGCCCATTTTTCCTGCGTTGAGAACTGACAGTTCACTTGCTGCCTAATATACATATATCACCCCTTACAGACATACATACACACATGGGGTATATACATGGGGTATATATCCAAAAGTCTGCGGCAGGGGTGAGGCATAAGGTTTTGCACATATTTCTTGAGTCTGTGTCAGCTTGAGTGCACACTGTCATTAAAGCAAAAGGGGGACCTAGCAAATAATAACAAACTCTGAAATACATGTAGAAATTTCAAAGATTCTAATATATATACATATATACATATATACATATACACACACACATACACATACACACACACATACACACACACACATATACACACACAGTATCTCACAAAAGTGAGTACACCCCTCACATTTTTGTAAATATTTGATTACATCTTTTCATGTAACAACACTGAAGAAATGACACTTTGCTACAATGTAAAGTAGTGAGTGTACAGCTTGTGTAACAGTGTAAATTTGC
>JANDJT010000179.1:22864930-22880795 GCA_024331685.1 Stegophilus panzeri
TCTTTTCTGTTTTGGACAAACAGTTGTGTAAAGTTTTAGTCTGAAGTTTATATTTGTAACACTCCGTTTGTGGATTTGATTTTAAATAAACAACAACAAAAAAAGTGTATTGAAAGTTTGCCCCGCCCCATCTGATTAATCGAAAAAATAATCGGCCAACTAATCGATTATGAAAATAATCGTTAAATGCAGCCCTACCTATATGGTGAGTAACTGGCACGACTGACAACAGCAAAATTAATAATAAATTAGTCTAAATATCTCCAACAGGTTTGCCACCTTGTTCCTGGGATATTTAGGTCCAATTCTATCACGATTTTGTAGTCTAATGAAGTATGCAAATAAAAATAAAAAAAGGTTGTCTTGCGGAAAGTCTGCCATTTCCCCCAGATGTTTCATTCCAAGGCCTTTTGTGTGTTTATGGCATCAGGGCTTCAAGCCAACCGAGTCATCACTCCTCGTTTCTAATTAATATGAGTTATGAAATCTTGAGAGGACATAAAATGAGATTTAACAGTTTGCAACAGGCCACTTAATTTAAACAATGTAATAAAGGATTTTTGACTAGGTGAAACAGCCCGGCGCTTAATGAAATGGCTCCTTGCAGATGAGCGGATATAATTTAACGGTGTAATAATGTCTCAGTTTTTAATTTTTGGAGTCTCATCCCTGCTTTCGGTCCTCACACATTAGTGTGATCACTTTGGACGACAGGCAGTTGAATGGGTTTATATTACAGTGGTGCTGGATCTTTAATGTTTGATAAACAAGATGCTGATACCAAGTTGTGGTGAGTATGGTGAAAATATTATATTGTGAAGACATTTTCATGATCCATAATGCTGATGTTTTTCTAACAATGAAAATAGTTTTGTCATATCCAAAACTTCAGTAATTTTACTCAGTGTCATGAAAGGGGAAAAATTACACAGCTGATGATACGCATATTTTAACGTCCAAATAGCAGCTTATTACCTTCTTATAAAAGTATTTATAATACCTGTTATACTCTCAGAACAGTCTACCTTGGCATAATAAGTCATGATGCGGTTTAATAGGCACATCCACGGGCATTCAGATATCCAGTTAACCATTTGAGAAGATAATATTTGACTACTGAAGTCACTATTCGGTCATTTGTTATGTCCTACATCCATATGATGTCAGTGAGTCTTGGGTGTTATTTCCAATAACATGCAGTACAACTCAATTAAAATAATTTAAACTATAGTGGACACGAATCCAGTGTCTCAAGTTTGTAAATTGTTAATTATATGTTCCATCTTGGCAAATGTTTTTATTTTAGCCTGAGCACTGAAACAAGAAGCATTCATTTCCGTCTCATCATTAGTTGTTTCAATAAATATAATATGGAAATATACTCACCCACCACCTTAGTAAGAATTCCTGTGCACCTGCTCATGCATGTAATTTTCCAATCAGACAGTAATGTCTTTGAGTCTCTAGAATTTGTATAAACAAACAAAAAAAAAAAACATCCAGTGAGTGTGAGTGAAAGAAACATCATGTTGTTGAGAGGTTGGAGGAGATTCGGCTGACAGGAAGGCTACAGTAACAGAAATAATCACTCTTTTTACAATGTGGTGAGCAGGAAAGCATCTCTGAAACCATACCATGCCAACCTTTGACATGAATGGGCTACAACAAGACAGCTTCCACTCCTGTCAGACAAGAACAGGAATATGAGGCTAAAGAGGGCACAGAGTCACTGAAACTGGACAACTGTAGATTGTCCAATTTTAGTGCGCTGACATTTTAGTGAGCTATGCTGTTTTATTTATTTATTTATTTATTTATTTATTTATTTATTTATTTATTTAGTACATTCTCCATTTTATATGTGACAGAGACATAAACGTGTGCTGCCACTGACAGGAGAAATGTTTAATTGCAGTTGAAAATGATGCATGATTACACCATATTAAATATGCTTTTTCCTCTCTCCTTTTTTAAATAATAATATTAGGAAGAAAGCACTAATAATGACTGCTTTTCCTGTCCTTTAGTTGCAGACGTGATTTTGGCTTGAACTGGGCAAGCTCAGGAGTGAATGAATCCCCGCCCACCCTCACATTGCCACGACAACGATGACAATGGAAGAGATTAAGAACGAAGCAGAGACGGCCCCAATGGTTTCCATGTCGCTCTACGCCGTGATGTACCCTGTGTTTAATGAGGTGCAAAGAGAGATATTACTACATACTAATACATACTAATTCGCTTACTTGGATCAATGCACTCAGTGGCCACTTTATTAGACATGCCTACTTTATTGGTATGGGTTACAGTTAGAATATAACTCATCTTTTTTCCCCCAGGCATTAAGGATTTTTTGATTTGTTGCCCATATTTCTGGTTAGTGGATTATTCCCATCACAGCAGTGACACTAACACGACATGTCTAGCTGCAACTTGATTCGCAGTGAAAAAGCTTATGCAAATGACTGCAGCTGACACTTGCATTTAGCCACTCAGGCGTTTAACCAAATCCATAACAACGCCATAGAAACACTCTCTAACACTTTATTGATTGATGGGGAAGAGCAACAGTAAATAATTGTATGACTACACAGTGATCTGTAAGTGTAAGTTCAAGGTAGGTGTATTTAATAAACTGCCCACTGAGTGTGTTTACATGCTCCCTGACTCACATACATGCATATTTCCATACTCCTTTACATACACTATCTGTATGTAAATGGACAAAAGTTTCTGGACACTTAACCATCACACTCGTATGTGGGCCTTCACTAAACTGTTGCCATAAAGTTGGGAGCACACAATTGTCATGAATGTCTTTGTATGCTGTAGTGTTAAGATTTCTCTTCACTGGAACTAAGGTGCCCAAACATGTTCCAACATGACGATACCCCTGTGCAGGTCCATTAAGACATGGTTGACCAAGTTTGCTGTTGAAGAACTTGAGTCTTGCACAAAGCCCTGATCTCATCTCCACTGAACACCCTTGGAATGAACTGGAATGCTGACTATGCACCAAGCCTCCTCGCCCAACATGTCACTAATGCTCTTGGGGCTGAATGTTCAAACCCCACAGCCATGCTCCAAAATCTAGTGGAAGGACTTCCCAGAAAAGTGGAGGTTATTGTAAGAGCAAAGTGGCAGCCAACTCCATCTGTTTTGGAACAAGATGTTCAACAAGCATGTGAAGGGTGTGATTGTCAGGTGTGTGGGTATGTAAATTCTCACTTAGTGATTTACATACCCACTCACTTATGTGCATACATAATTACACCGGCTCATAATTTATACAGCTCTTTACAAGCCAGAGTCCTTTCATACAATCCTGCAGGTCATCCTTACAACCTCCTTTGCTGCCTCTTCCCTTTATTATTCTCTTAATTTTTCTCTTCAGTCCTAGTAAGTCAAGGCCATTTGACCCTAATCTTTTAAACTCATAACAGATTATACTTAAGTCATCTTGATGGAGACAGAAAGGAACAGAAACTCCCTCAGATTAATGGAGAAATGTCAATATTATAAAAAATCCAGAAGATGGAACTGACTGTTTATTAAATAAATTTATAATGAGTGTATACCTTTACAGACACTGGCAGGAAAATTATTTTTTTCTCTAATTACTTTACAAATCTCCAAAGACTCAATGACTATATTTGTGTTGAAAGATTTCCGCCAGTTTGAATAAATTCATTCCAATTGCATATTTGAAATGACTTGTTGCTCCCTTGGCTCGTGAACATTTTTCTTATTCAGATCAACCTATCAGATTATTAGTGAATTATTAGGCAGCATGTAAATGTACCTTTCACTCTTCACTGTATAACAGGAACATGTTTACTGAGTATTTTTGTTTGCCATTGCAGTTGGAGAGAGTGAATCTGTCTGCAGCACAAACCCTAAGGGCTGCTTTCATAAAGGTAAGAAAAGCACACCTGGATACAATTGTGACGCTTTGCTGTAGTTTTACATGTTCTAGATTTTGTTCTGTGCTTAAATCGTGCTAGCATTCTTTGCTATAATGAGGCCAAAGAGTTCTCATCTCTGCTGATCCAAATACAATATTAAACTACACAGGCGGAGAAGGAGAACCCAGGTCTCACACAGGAGATCATCATGAAGATCTTGGAGAAGAAGAATGTCGATATCAACTTCTCAGAGTCTTTATTGCGAATGGCTGCAGACGACGTCAAAGGTGTGTTTGAGTGTATGCGTGCATGTTCCTGACTGCTTGAAGTTTGGTGTGTGTCCCCTTGGTGGAGCTGTTTCCCTACAAATGGCATATTTATCTAAACGCCAAGTTTTATGGTAATATTTTTCCCCCCTTGTCATAATTTAATTTCCTGCTCTCTGCAACACATTTTTGTCACATCTTCAGATTTATGCCAGTAATGAATTCACAGGCACACTTGCGTTTGAATGTGAAATTTCCCTCCATCTTTAAACCAGGACGGTTTTCATACCTTAATCCCATTTTTGTAATCCTTATCTTCATTTTGTGTGTGTGTTCTAGCATTGATTGATTGTTTGTTTAGTGAAATATGGAGGCCTCCATTGCTAAGCCTGTCACGTGTATTTAAACCAAAAAAAAAAAAAACATCACATGGTACCGTATACTCATTGCCGAATTCAGCCTGGACAGTCCGTCCTGAAATGCTTTCTCCCCAAGGGAGATCTCTTTCTCAAGCTGTTTTTTTTTAATTGGACCAATCATTGCATCCACAAAGCTAGAGGGAGGATGCAGTTTGGGACTGCGAATAAACATGCTTATATGGGGCATGGAAAATAATAAAGCAGCCATAACAATAGCCGAAGCTCTTGAGAATGATTTTACTCTCCTGTGTGCATTTGAAGAAAAGACACACATACACACACACATTCTGTGCCGTACTGGTAATCCGACAATATTGGAGACTCATTTTTTTTGCTTTGTGTTTTCTCACCTAGTATTAGAGTCCAATGGTCCAGACTGTAATACCTTTCTTATTAGTTTTACTATACATACAGAATAATATGCTTTAATATAAAGAGTTTCTGCAGCTAATTCATAGTTTTCATCAAGCTATATTCACATGCAAAGAATTTCGGCAACCGGAATGGATTTATTCTGATTGCAGAATTCTGACGAACTGTTTGTGTCCTAAACCAGACACTCGGTAGACAGTCTTCATTTAAATGCACATTACATCCGAGCCAAAGCTATGTGCATGTAATGAGTGGGGCTTCGGGTCAACATTACCATAACAACAAGGAGCTTGTGAGTCTGGTCAGCTCATTCAGCTTTTTAAATTATTTCCTTCACGACAAAACTTCATGCAAGTGTGATTTTATTTAATTTTTTTCCTTTAAAAAAATAATTTTTTAATAATGTACAGTGATAAGAAGAGTCTGCAGCAAATGTGCTTAACATTTTATATACTTCAACCTTAGGGCTTTGACTATGTCTTTTTTTTTTTTTTTTTACCACTGCAGTGGTTAATGACCAAATCACCACAGTGAGTGGTGGTGGGGGGGTGTTAGTGAAATATACATAATGGAAATAATATAGTAATAATAATATAATTTTATAGGCTTTAATTAAATAAAAACCTACATATAAAAAAAATTGAGGCTTTATTTTAATACTTCAGTCAGTGAAACAGCCTTGTGTTGTGTTGTGTTGTTGCAATGAGAAACAGCCTGAGGGCGCTGTGGGATACAGTATTGTGATTGACCAGCAGAGGAGAGGAGAAGAAGTGAAACATGTATGTTTCTCTGACGAATACTTTATTTCTTTTACAAGTGCAGTATACCACAAGCCTATAAAATTTTGAAAGAAATACCAGTAGGACGGTAACCTAAATAATACATTAAAAAGCTAAATATTAAATAAACGCTGGTGTGCGTCATGCTTGGAGATGGATCCTGAGATTTGTAGGCGAGTGTTTGCCTGTTTAACAAATGTTGTTTTTTCCCAACAAAGCCGACATATGGCTTCATCCAAATTTATTGGTTCAGCTCGAATCCAAAATGTTCCTAGATCGCAGATGTAACATTTGGTTTCCCAACAAGATCTATCACAGCGGCAGAACCCGAAGTGAAATCGCAGCATTCCCCTGCCTGGATTTTGCCACGCTCAAACAAACCCGTGCCAAACTAACAGACAAAACTATGTAAGGCTTGATTATGATTATGTAATTTGAGTATTAGCATACAATCTCCCACTCTATGGTAGGCTATAAATACAAATTAGTATTGCAACTGGTTGTTATTATTATTATTATTATTATTATTATTATTATTATTACACTTGTATACAAAACGTTGTACTTTGTACTTGTCATAGTGCTCACTCAAGCAGAAATGTTAACGTGGCGTGTGATGTGACACCACTGCAGGTGGCACTCCACCACCCCGGTGGCGCGGTTGTCATGGCCACCGTCACAGCCCTGTTCAACCTTGCTATGAAACTGCAAATAGTAAGAACTTTAAGCATCAGTGTAATAGGGACAAACTTCGACATGACAATGGAACAATGACAGTTTATGCCACATAAGAAAAATGTAATTTCAAACAAGAAAATAACAGCTTCAGGAGTTAAGCAGCATTTGTCTGAATTTTTTTTTTCGCCTTCACTGAGGTGCAAACAAAATTATCCAATTATGTGTGTTCCTGCTTTGATGTGTTATTGGAACAGACTTAGTGGCTCAGTAAATAGATGTTAGTTGTAAAAAAGAAACAAAAGCAAAAAACCTCCGAGCAACAAGCAGGATTGTTTACTCTGAAGCAGTAGATTTGCATCCTTATTCAATGTCATAATTATTTAATTCAACACGCACAAACAACAACATAAAATTAACTTGCCTAACCCTCACAATGTTTCTACTACATGATGTGAATACAGGAAGCAAAAAAGTAAAAAAAAAAGAAAAAAAAAAGTAACATTTATGCATGGGCAAAATAGCACTGGTTTATTTCCAGTTCCTTTAGCCGTCTGAGCATTACATACCTACTGTTTCTAATCAGAAATCATGATGGATTTCTGACACCCACCAGTCTGTAAAGAAACAAGGTGAAAAGCAGATAGATTTCTTTCTTGAGTGAGACTGATTTGTGCCTTGCCTAGTACAGAGCAGCTCTCATTTTTCACCACTTCTAAAAAGGGCTGTCAGAAATAGTTTTTGAGTTTAGTGCAATGTTATGATGTTATGTCAGGTGTTATTAAAGTGATGTATGGGTGTGTTTTGTGTCCTCAGAGTATATGATTGACAGACCGGAGCGAGAGTTTCAAGAGCTGAACGAGAGAGCTCGAGCACTGAAACAGATCCTCAGCAAAATCCCAGACGAGATTAACGACAGAGTGCGCTTCCTGCAGACTATCAAGTATACACACACACACACACACACACACACACAGACACACACACACAATATGACAGCTCTGTCTTTACAGACTTATTTTCCAATATTGAGTTCCTGATTTGTTGAAATAGTCAATAAATCTGTCAGAACTTTTGTTCCTTATGAGAGTGTGTATTGAGTTTTCAGGCTCCAGTTCTGTTTGGAGAGGGATATTCTGTCTGTCACTTTTTAAGTTTACTGTATTTAAGGTTGCATCATGGCAGTAGTAGTTGGTATGGCTAAAAATTCTGCCACTGTATAACTTCAAATTCTGGCTGTATCAAGATGCATCATGGTATAATGTGATGTCTCTTCAGGCTCACAAGGACCGTATTAATTGGCAAAAATGTTGTTGCTCTTTTGGTTCCTAATGGAACAAACAACAAAACCAAACTGCCACAATGTGCCATTATTTATCCAAACCTTGTTTAAATGGGAGAGCCAGTCACAAATTAGTGTGCAGCTACAGTGCTGTGCATTATGTTTTTGTCTGAATGATTTGAAATCTTTTATAACCACATTATCTCTAACAATATACTTATAAAAATACAACTGTGTGTATATACATTCAATTGATAAAAGTGGCTAAAGTATTATGACTATTATGTTTTCTTCAGAAGATGGGGGGGACTTTTACCATAACAATTAACAGACTAAAGTTTGATGAAGTCTTATTATTATAAATTCTATATTATTATGAATTCTATTCTCAAAAGAATAAAACTGCATTCAAATTAGCTTTTAAAAGAAACCTGTGTGGGATTATGAGTAGTATGTTGTTGGTGTTTCAAAGAAAAATGTTCTATACCAAAATAATGCACAAAACTGCACAAAATTGTAAATCTGAGGCTAATTTTAGTATTATATCATAATATAACAACAACAATAATAATATATTCATAATGACATAAGCCCCACCCCCCTATATTGTTATTGGGGAAAAAATAAACACAATGCTTCATTGGAAAATGTGTTTGTAAGTCCAGACTTGCCAAACCACCATAATATAGCAATATTTAATTCGGAAACATTGGCATTTAAGAGGCTTTTGTTTATCCAGACACTGCCACTATGATTATGCTAATTTCTTCTGGGATGGCTGTAAGATTTGTAATGTTGTGTTAGCACCAGGCTGATAACAGAGTGAATTTATCACTCGGGCAGGCAGAGTACCATAATTGCTGGAGTAACACACATACTTTTAAAGACATTAACACACAGACAGTTACAGGTAGTACTCTTCTAACAAGGATTACATCGTAATTTTAAACTCACAGGCTACTTATCAAGGATAGAATACATTTGACCATATATAAAACATTTGACATATTATGTCAGTACAATATAAACTAAAATATATCTGTGGTGGCAGTGAAACAGGCAGCCATGTGCTGATTGAGTTGATCATGAGTTGATCAGTGCTTGCTAAAAGGTGTGACTGGAATATTGTATATTTCATACTACTTCACAAGTTAAATACCAATTGTGTATGACTAATACCAATTTTTTTCTTTCCTTTTTTTGCCGCACACAGAGACATTGCCAGTGCCATTAAAGAGCTGCTGGATACAGTCAACAATGTCTTTAAGAAATACCAGTATCAGAACCGAAGGGTGAGTTGATGGTTGCACTGTTTATTGAATGAGATATACAGTAAACCATACATACAATATAAAAATTATAATACAATTATACATTATGTGGGGCACAGTTATAGTTCTTTATACCATTGAAGTGTTGCAGATCATTCAAAATTAGTACCCATTTCATGTTAATACACCCAACACCACATTTTTATTACTTTATCTATTGAAGGCCATTAAAATAGAACAGAACAACTTTATCTGAAAGGCTGTCTGCACGTTTAAGACTTTTATTATTTGAAAAAATTGAAAGGAAAAGCTATTCTGTATGTGTTGCTTGTTAATTAATTCATTGTTTCTTAACTTTTTATTCATTTTTATTCATCATTTTTATTCATCTCCTCGCCCCCCCCCCGGAATTTTTCTTGGCCTGTTTTGCCCACGAGTGTAATTCAGTCTACATGGTATGTGACTGGTCATTGTGAAATGTTGCTGGTGCTTTGCAGGCTTTGGAGCACCAGAAGAAAGAGTTTGTGAAATACTCCAAAAGCTTCAGCGACACTCTGAAAACATACTTCAAGGACGGAAAGTAAGCATGTTGTGGTTCTTCATTATAGGCTGCTTTATTTTGTTCGTAAACCATTGTCATATATCAGTTTGGTGTTTAAATATGAATTGTCTAGCCAAAGCAGAAACAGCACAGAATTAATTTGGTGCTTTGTGTTAAGAGTATTCTAATAGTGCATATTTACTAGAGGGTCGGTGTGAGAATATTCAGTGGCCGTATAATAGAGGATACAGTATGATATTTTTGTAAACAATATTGTTGAATAAAATGTTTGCGGGCATTTAAACGCTGATATGCTTTGGCTGATGAATGACCTTATATTGTCTGTGTGACCTAACAGCCCATTGCAGGCTAAGCACTAGATTGCATCTTATTTGCATTACAAAATAAATATAAAATAGTCTGTCAGAAAGAAATGTCGTAAAATGGTGCAAATCATTTTGCAGCCAATACTGTTATCATCTATAACATCACAATAAAAGCAAAACCTTATTTATGCCATCAAACGCACAAGTGCTGTTATGCAACCTCGTAAAAAAGCAAACAAGCAGCAGTAAACAATACCAAGACATTATAGCAGACAGGTGCAATAATAGGCTGCTAAATGAGAGGGGATTAAAATTTAAATAATGAGAATATAACGGGTATTGAAATGTCAGACAACACACTCAATATTTTTGTTTTGGACTGCTTGAATGTCGGAATTCTATGCACTGTACTAAGACAAATGCTTATGAAAGTATTTTCATGCAACTTTTACCAGTAGAGGAAAGCGTGCACAAACATGGGTAATATAAACTCGCCATTCATTAGGAACTCATCATTTATTGTTCATTCGGAGCACTAGTACACCTTCTCATTCCTCCAATTATCCAATCATGTAGCAGCAGCACAATGCATAAAATAAAATCATGCAGATAAAGAGCTTCAGTTAATTTTCACATCATAATAGGGAAAAAATGTGATCGCCAACTTTTACTGTGGCGTGGTTATTGGTTTCAGATGGGCTAATTTGAGTGTTTCAGAAACTGCTAATCTCCTGGGACAGAACATGAATCTGAGGCTACAGTGGGCACAGACTCACAGAAGCTGTACAGTTGTGGACTGGAGAGAAAAAAAATAACAGTCCATTTTAGGTGAACCTGTGCCCAATGTAACCTCAGATTCTACTGCTGTTGTAGCCCATATTTGTATGTTTGCAGATGAGTTTTTTTGTGCACCAGAGTTCTAAAGAGTGGTGATTTTTAGTTGCCGTAGCCTTTCTGATAGCTGGAACCAGTTGGGTGTTCTCCTTTGATTACTGTCTCATTATCAAGGCTTTTCAGCTTGCAGAACTGCCCCTACACATCAGGCTCTAGAAAATTCAAGGAGGTCAGTAAGATCTGTGGGAGGTCAATAGTTCTAGAAAACCAACCTGTCTGCGAGCAACAACCATGCCATAGTCAGAGTCACAGATTTAGATTTTTCCTGATTCTGATGTTTGATGTGAACATTAACTGAAGCTCTTGTCCTGTATCTGCATATCATGTCCTGATTTTATGCATTGTGCTGCTGCCACATGATTTGACTGACTGGTTGATTGCATGGCTGTGCAAGTGTACACATGTTCCTAATAAAGTCGGTCAGTTTAGATGTACACAATAAGGAATTAGAGCTGTGTTTAGATAGGAATCATCAGCTATCTATCAGACCATTTGGCCTCCATATTGAGCCTCCCTCTCCACTCTGTAAAATAAACACTTGTCTATGGACAGAATGTACTTATATTCCCAAACAGTGCATATTTAATTTATGTAGCAAAACATTGTGTATAAGTATCTGTTTAAAAATGTATTTCAAAGCATTCCAAGTTAGAATGGTAGTAACTGATGTCTAACATTGCTCTGCAAACATTATTTGACTATTTTGACTTTATTTTTATTTATTTTTTCCAAACAAAAAAAAAAAGTATATTAAGAAGAACCAGATGTTAAAATCCCAAGGCAAAGCTTACAGAGCTGAAAATGACAAAATGACGAAGAAATGGGGAAGACATGGAGTGCACTAAATCTTATAGCAATGCAGATTAGCCATTGCATGTCAGCTGCCATATAATTCTTCCTCATTTTATAGGATTAAATAAATCTTTTCATATCCAGCTTGATAAATGAGGCCCAATATCCCCAACCACAGAGATGGGTAGAAACTGCATAGTTTGAGTTTGAAAATTATGTAAATCATGTGGATGGCTTACGGAGTCACCAGATCTCAACCCAGTGTACATACTTATATTGGGTTGAATATGAACAAGAAACTTAAACTTGCTAGAGCCTGAATAAAGGATATCTACTGACCCTGTTCACACCTGATTTTTTTCATGTGCTGTATATCTGGATTATACCCTTGTAAGATTTTAACTATTTAAAAAAAAAAAAAAAAAAAAAAAAAAAAAAGATTGAATCTGTCTGCCATGGGGGGCGGGGCTTTAAAGGCACCAACTTTGCCAGCAATGGAGCATGAGTGTTCTCATGCAGAATTTATTACTGTGGCTTGGGGAAAACATTTGTATAACATGAATAAAATATATCTTAGATTTTTTAAAATCAGAAATGGGGTCACAGTGTTTCTTTTTGTTTTCATTCCCTCTTCTCTCTCTCTCTCTCTCTCTCTGTCTCTGTCTCCCAGGGCAATAAACGTGTTTATCAGTGCCAACCGGCTCATCCACCAAACCAACTTGATCCTCCAGACCTTCAAGACAGTTGCATAGGAGATTGATTCTGCCTTCAATTTTTAAAAACTACAATATAACCTTCAAATGAACATGGAAAAGTGTTGGGGACTGTGTAATTTATTAATCTTGTGGGCCAATTACTTTGGGATATTCATTCCTTTCTTCTTGTCTGATTTCTAATTTCCTTTAAAAGCTGGGTAAAGAGCCAAGAATTTGTCATACCCCCCCTTTCTCTCTCTCCTACCATCATCCTTCACTCCATGTCTCCATTTTGTTGTTTTAAAGGAAAACATTTCACTTTCCATTAGTGAAAAGAACAGCTTACATTCTTTTTCTACATACTGGACTTTTCCTGTCCTGTCTAATATTCTAAACTGCAGAGAAAGAGAATGGGCAGATGGGAGATTGTATATTTAATAAATATTTGGTAGCAGATATATTCAAATAAATAGACTGCTATAAATAATCTACTATTCTACGGTCTCCTATGTATTGTATTATTTGGATTTTATGGCATTTATAGACTTCTAGCATTGCTACATTATACAGGAAATTCTATTCATTCATTCATTGTTAGTAACCGCTATGTTGTGCTCTGGGCTGTGGGGGATATGGAGCCTATCTCTAGAACATATTCACAACAGCCAGTTCTACTATTTATAGCCAAATTGAGCATGTAAAATTCCTGCTATAGTGATTCATCATCACTACCTTCAATTTAAGAGAATGCTGCCTAGGGTATCAGCATTTTTCTGTGTTTGGGACAGGTTTTATCTTGCAAGCATACAATTCAAATGGATTTTGTTCGTGTAGCACAGACTTACTGATAACAACAGCAGTTCTCATACAGAGTACATTATCCACTGAGCAAGGCCTCAGCTGTTTATGGAAAATGCATATATTTTGAAATCCCAATGCAGATATTATGAAATTTGTTAGCCCTCCTTTTTCTTACAGTCATCCTATTCAACTGTCAGAGCCTAGGTTGGTGTTAGTCAACAGAATTGATGATTGGTGTTTAAAAAATATATACATTATGACACTTAAATGGATGACAAAAATGCTGATGGGGTCTAGGCAGAATTTCTAGTTTGACACCCCTGACTTATAAGGAGCATTTAGAATAATGTGTAATTTTTGCAGGACAACATTAACAGCAATATAGCCTCAAACAAAATTTAACAGTTTAAGTCAAGGCGCGATCACATTTGACTTAAGCTATAGTGGACTATCTAGTGAATTTTTAGTGTAACCCCATAACAGGCAGTCATCCAACATACAGTCTAGCAGCTTGTTTACTTGTATTGTTTCAGAAATATTTCCAAGCCAATACTCAAAATCCACACAGAAGACTTGAAACTAACCCAAAGAATGTGGGCATCCCACCCCCCACCCACAGTCGTTGCAAAGGAATAAGGTCACTGTGGTGCAAACACATTTTTTACGTATGGACATTATCCACTCCATAATGGATAATACACAGTAGATATAGAGTATATACAGTTTATACACAGTATGTCTTACAGCTACTAGGTGCATTAATATCTATGGAAACTGCCCTATGATCACAGCATCTAGAAAGTTCTGTTAAATAGCGACATTTTTTAATCACTCAAATGAGGTTTTATAACGGGAGTTATATTGTTCTCAAAATAGGAAATCAAATTGTCTCTTATACCTAGTTAGCGTTGCTAATAATTGTAGAAGTCTACCAGTTTAGTTTGATACCATTTATATTTAAGTGGTCTGTTTTAAAGTGCAAGTGTAATCATTATACCAGGTGGAACACTATCTGGCATGGAGCTAAATACTGAATCTAAGTATTCATTCATTGATCGAGTACTGTGGAGTGAGGATGAATCAATCATCGTAATAAATCCAGAAGATTTACAATAAAGCTGAGTACAGTAGCTGATGTGATTATATTTTTGAGCATATCTGTATCTCTTTGATGCGCAGAATATTTGTATCTGTGCTTGTACTTGGATTTAAACACAGAAGTGGGTGTGGTCTGTACTAGAAGGTGGGTTATTTTATTTATTTATTCATTTATTTTTTCATGCTAACCATACTACTATACCCTAGAAACACTGGAACACACTAAAAAAAAGTAATTTTTATTGACAAATTATAGCAACAAATAGCAATTTGCAGAAAATTACTTTATTTAGCTCCTGAACCAGATGCCCTGTGCACCTTTCTTACGCACCTCTACAATGTTACCCTTAGTAACTCCTGCCTGACAAAGGCAGATGCACTATTATCAAAAGTATGTGCACATCTGACCATCATACCCATATATATTCTTGTTGAACCTCCCATTCCAAAAGTTGTTCCCCCACATTGCTACTATAACAGCTTTCACGCTTCTGGGGAGGCTTTCTGCTAGTTTTTGGAATGTCGCTGTGGGAATTTCTGCCCATTCAGCATTAGTGAGGTCAGGCACTGATGTTGGATGAGAAGGCCTTGTGCAGAATCAGCGTTCCAATTCATCCCGAAGGTTTTCAGGGGAGTTGAGGTCAGGGCCCAGAACAGGCCACTTGTGTTCTTCCATACCAACATTGGCAAAACATGTTTACATGGACTTCGCTTTGTGCACAGGGGCATTTTCATGCTGGAACAGGTTTGGGCTTTTGAAATTGAAATTGTAATGCTACAGCATACAGAGACATCTTATAGAATTGTGTGTTTACAACTTTGTGGCAACAGTTTGGGGAAGAACCACACATTGGTGTGATGGTCAATTGTCCACAACCCTTTGCCCATATAGTGTACAGTTGTGGTTGGAAGTTTACACGTACTCATCATGGACATGGATGTCATGGCAAAATTGGACTTTCAATAATTTCTTTGAACTTTTCTTTTTCTGGAGCAGAATGATTGTACAACATACAACACAGGTTCAACACAGGACCAAAATTATACATACAAACAATGGTTCTGAAAGTTCCAAAATGTCCTTTAATTTGCCAAGACCGAGGCCTCTTAATTTCCTATTAGTGATCATGATTGTCTACAGCTGGCAGCTTCTCTGTACCAACATAAAAATGGTTTGTTTGACAGCACTCATTGGATTGACCAACACACACTATGCGTGTGTCCAAAGATCACAATGCAGATCTGAGAAAGAGGATGGTGGATTTACACAAATCAGGAATGTCTCTTGGAGCCATTTCTAAACAAATTGCAGATTCCAAGATCATCAGTTCAAACAATTGTATGTTAGTACAAATTATTGGGAAGTGTAGCCACTTTGCCAAGGTCTGAAAGAAGACTCAAAGTGTCACCCTCAGCTGAGAGAAAATTGGTTTGGATGGTCAGGAAAAACCCAGGAACCACCGAGCCACAGGCCTGCCATGAACTGGAAGCTGCTGGAACATCAGTGTCACTGTCTACAGTGAGTTTTACATTGCCATGGACTGAAAGGCTGCCATCCAAGAAAGAAGCTCCTGCTCCAAAATTGACAACTTCAAGTCTGTCTAAAGTTTGCGGCTGACCATATGAACAAAGGAAAAGCCTTCTGGGGGAAAGTTTTATGGTCAGATGAGATAAAGATTGAGTTGTTTGGCCACAATGACCAGAGGTATGTTTGGAGGAGTAAAGAACACTGTACCAACTGTTAAGCAT
>JANDJT010000179.1:22889973-22901353 GCA_024331685.1 Stegophilus panzeri
GACGAGCTGAAGGCCGCTATCAAAGCAACCTGGGCTTCCAGAACACCTCAGCAGTGCCACAGGCTGATTGCCTCCATTACTTTTTTGAGTAACTTACCCAACACTGCACGCCGCATTGATGCAGTAATTCCTGCTAAAGGAGCCCTGACCAAGTATTGAGTGCATAAATTAACATACTTTTCAGTAGGTGGACATTTCTGTATTATAAAATCTTTATTCTAATATTTTGAGATACTGGATTTTTGATTTCCATGAGCTGTAAGCCGTAATCATCAGGATTAAAACAAAAAAAAGGCTTGAAATATTTCACTTTATGTGTAATGAATCTAGAATATATGAAAGTTCCACTGTTTAATTAAATTACGAAAAAAAAAAACTTTTCCACGCTATTCTCTCTCTCTCTCTCTCTCTCTCTCTCTCTCTCTCTCTATATATATATATATATATATATATATATATATAGAGAGAGAGAGTGTGTGTGTGTGTGTGTGTGTGTGTGTGTGTGTGTATGTGTGTGTGGAAAAAAAAACTTTTCCACGCTATTCTATATATATATATATGTGTGTGTGTGTGTATTTGTGTTTGTATGTGTGTGTGTGTGTGTGTGTGTGTATTAACTTTCCAATTTTATATTTAAAGTGAGTTTATTTTTGCTTTAGTAGTAAAAAAAAAAAGCCTGTCCTGATTAGGAATGGATGCATTTGCTATTATTAAAGTTTAAGAGAGGAAGTGCTTTTGCTTCTTCTATTTGTATCTATTTATACCTGCTGTGCACAGGATAAATAGAAAACGAAGAATCCTGTTCTGATTAACAGCAGCTCTGCTTATTAACTCTACATATGGTGGCTCAGTGGTTTAGGCTCCACGTGATCAAAAGGTCAGGGGTTCAACCCCCTAAGCAGGTACTTATCTGCTCCAGGCGTGCTGTTCTGCATTATCTGCTCTCAGATTGACCCTGCTCTCTGACCCCAACTTTATAATAAGCTGGGATATGCAAAGAAATAATTATTTCACTGTACTTTATTGAACTATACATTTGTAATGTGTACATGTGTAAGTAAAGCTTTATTCTTCTCTATATTACAGCTTATACACCGCATATTTTTATTAAAGTTTCAGGAAACCTGTGCTTTGTTTTTTGCTGTACCTAGACTTTGGTAGCCTACATTTTGCCAATTAATATTAGAAGTGTTTCTTCTTTTTTTCTATGAATAAATCAAAATGTAATTATATTAAAATCTAGATTGAAACAATTTTAGTTTATGTTCCAGGAAATTTGAATGTAATTATTAGGTGGACTGCATATGGATATGTTTTCTGTTATCTAAAATTTGTACAGTCATTAGTTTGTTGTGTTATGTCAATAAAATATTTCTGTTGCCTCTCTTTCTGTCATGTCAGCATGAGTTATTTTGTATGTGTATATGAAATATGTACTGTAATTTTGTCTATCTGTCCTCTCTTCCCCTTCCTCCATTAGCTCGCTGTTTCCTTCACCAGTAAGGAGATATGCTTTTATGATCTGCTCTCTAAGCAAGAGTTCAGCTGTCAGTATAAAATTCATAGCCTGCATCACACTCCCATCTGCCTCCATTATTGGTATCATCCTGAGAGACCTGGACATGCTGTGCTTAGCTTCGGAGATACAGCAGGACAGGTGAGCTTTGAAATTATTTTTTCCAACAGGAAGCTTTATGTGCTTGGCTTTATTGCTGTTCAATTCCTTTCATCTCTTATTTCTACCCTGCCTGTGTGCACAAACCTGCTATGAGGAGAAGTCCTGAGTATGGAGAGGGCTACTTGGGGCTTGGTTTTCATCAGTATTTTTCATACTGACAGGAAGAGGAAATAGATTGGATTTTATAATGTTATAGTTGTAAGTTATAAAGAGTTATAAAGAGATTATATGACTTTTTCAAATTAGCTGACAGGTGTCTATAATTTTCTTAAACCATGATCCCTCTATCAAGAATCAGGTCAAAATATGTGATCTCAGTTCTGAATCAACCCTCATCAGACTCATGTTGTAAAGTTAATCTGGAAGCAATCACAGTAGTTTACACTAGACATATTTATTCTTCACTATTGTCTTTGCTCTTGAACCACTACATGCCAAACATATTTAATAAGTTATCAAAAAGTAATGACTGATTTATTCAGTTGATTGTTATTTTACAAGAATAGTCTTGCTGTCATAAATCACACAGAAATTAAATCAATCTGAATATCCTGTTCACACACCATTTTTTTAAATTCCACATGTCGTTCAAAAAGGAACATGATACAGGTGTGTACAGATGAGTACTGGTGGAAGGGGGTCAGAGGTAAGAAGTAAATACTGTGGGAAGACAGATGTGACTGGGAAGTACACGGGGAAGAACATGTGTGCACAAGTTTCTACCGTTGAGGACAGGGTGAGGACAGATGAATACGGTGGGAGGACAGTTGTGTACATGTCAGGAGTTGTGTAAATGACAGTGGAGGTAAGATCATGTGAGGACAGAATGCAGCTGTGCGACTGGTTTTCAACCTTCCTAAGTTCTACCCAATTGCTACACTACCCCCTCTGGCTTCCTGTAGCTGCCCGTATCAGATTTAAAACACTGATGCTAGCCTACAAAGCCAAAAACTAACCAGCACCCACTTACCTCAAAGCAGTTATCACACCTCGCATGGCCCCATGCTCCCTCCGATCCTCTAGCACCGCTCGACTGGTCCCACCATCAGGGTACAAGGAAGGAATGCATCAAGACTCTCTCTCATCTCTGTTCTGGAACCTAGGAGATAGAATGAACTTCCCCTAGATGTCCTAACAGCTATGTCACTGGCTGTCTTCAAACAACGTCTAAAGACCTACTTCTTCATGAAGTACTTGAATTAGCGCATCTATCTATCTATCTATCATATATATATATATATATATATATATATATATATATATATATAAAACACTACACACACATATTCTGATAGAATTAAATGCATTTTAATCAGTAGGGTTTTTTCTAGTTGCAGATTTTTTAAAAATTGACCAAGTACTGTGCCTTCTGTAAGATAAAGCATCCCCTAGAAAGAATGCCAAAAACATGTTTGCTAAAACTGTGGCCTACTTGACACTCGTCTGCTTACTCAGCCATTCATCTGTCTCCATTGTGGAGCCGTCTGAATCCCAGAATCCTGTCTGCTCCACTGTTCCTCACTGCAGAGGAATCTGTGACTCTCCTAAACGCTCGCTTTCCTTACGCTGCAGGTTCCTGGTGTGTTCTGTTTGCCCATGCATTAAAAGGAGTGTGTGTGTGTGTGTGTGTGTGTGGGTGGGAATGTGGGTGGGCGGTTTGTGATTTTTGCTCTCTTGATTCATGCACAGCTTCTGACAGTTTGACCTTGAGCTCATTCATGCAGCTCTCAGATGTTTTGCCATAGTGCTGAGCCTCTGCATTCACTCACAGTAGATTTCAAACATACTCATATCAAACCAGTTTGTTTATCAAATCCATGGATTTTGTCAAGTAAGTAGGAAAAACGGGCGTGGACGTTTCCATATACAGATATAGACATATAATCATCTTAATGTTTACCTAAAGGGATATTTACAGATTACTCATTTGAGATATATCAGCTGAGAGAGTGTTTTCCGCCTCAGGCCCGGGTGTTAATTAGGGCTGTGTGATGTAATATGACGATAAATTGTCGTCGATAAGGGCTACGTGATCAATTACGTCTTAACACTCTGTTTGTTGTTATTTTTTAGAACAGGTACACCAATTAGAAACAGCTGATTAGATGACAAAATTGTTGTACTAGGTCTTTAAAAGGTAAAATGTCATTTATTATCCTTTACTGGTAAATAATATAGTGCTGGCAGTTTGTTAGCAGAACGAAGTATCATGGTACACATGGTGAATTGTACAAATGCCTTCAAGCACAATATTTTGGCTCATATTTCCATCTAAACATATGGTCATGTGCTCATGATATTATTAAACATTATAAAGTTGGATTAACAGGACCTTAAATGAAACAGCAAGACTACAGCAAGCTAATTTCGTGTTAGTGTTCGATAGATGACTTCTGATGATCATTTATTCTGACAGAAACCTAAAAGTACTTTCAAACTGTGTACATGTGTACATGCTGCTTATTCACAAACAAGAGTCAGTAAAAAACCTTAACACTATCATAGCCTATTCAGTAACTAGCTAACAGCTAGCTGATTAATGATTGTACTTGCCTGAAACAAGGACACTAAACTGATATAGATAAAGCTATTTGTTGCAGATAGCATACAGTATAGCCTAGCTCAAAATACAAACACTCACTGTTAGTCGACTAGCCACCCAGCATCAGCTATCTAGATAGATTGACAGTTATTTCAGTAGCTAATTACAGAGGATATTGTCCCTTTTTTCATTTTCATATAAATAATCTCACACTCTTTTTATACATTGGGACTCTGAGGATGTTTCCGGGTTTAGTGATCTTCTTGCTGTACAACGAGGAAGTCCTACTGAAACCGGTTTCTCGAACACTTTAAAAAATGGCTACTCTAGTAAGAATGCTAATTAGACATTTTAGCATTTTGCACTTAAGAATGGATCTCTGAAGGTTGAATAGGAGCATACTTTAGTTCTGTATCCCTTTTTACTGTATCTTCTGTTGGACTGAAAGACCGGCATGGGAAGTGGAGCATGAAAACCTCAGTCAGTCAGAAGGAAGCATCACTGCATATCCAGGTCGTTATTCATGTTAGCATTGTGTTAGCATCAGACCCCTGCCGGGAGATTGGTCTTATAAATGTACTTCATGCTCCTGTAAGTGTGTATAAACAAGACAAGTGCTCACGTGTCATTCTAACGTCACAATGATTTCCTAATCTATCTTTTTATATCATATTATGTAGCACATTCTCAATCTCCTTATTTATTTCTAGTGCTGCGCATGTCATTTTAAATTTTTTAATCATTTGTCACGATTCCATTCGCTTCTCAACGCAAAGGCAAAAGCAGCTACACTTTTTCAACAAGTATAGCTCTGTGCTGAAGAGAAAGCTGCCTAAGCTATCTAGACGGCTAATGCTAGCAATATGCCACCTGTCATGTCGTGTTATGTTAGCTAGCTACATTTATCCATCGAAAAAGTCTTCCATTGTTAAAATTGTTAAAAAAAACTAACTCTAAAAAAAATGTTAGATATAGAGTTAACATTTATAAAGGGTTGTTAAAGACATTTGTAAAAGTTAGTTATGAAGCGATGGTAACAACAATATAAGCGATTATACACTGTATAATCTTATGAACTGTAGATACAAGGTCAGTTTTAGAAATCTTAGTTTTGCAATCATGACATGTTCAATGCTAACCCTAGTTCATCGTTTTACCATTTTTATGTTGACAGTTACCCTACGTTCACACGAACATGTGACAAAGCAACAGGCAACACACATGCATGATACGGAGAAAATTAGGTTGGATGTGTTAAAGCAGCAATTCCAAACGTTTGGCTTGAATGAATACTCGGATCTTATGGCAGGCGTGGTCCGACTTTTCTACAGTTCACCACCTGAAATTAGTTCCCATTTCAGCAGTTTCCACACAGCCAGAAGAGACAAACTACAAGCGATGACTTATTACTTGCTAGTGTACATTAAGAGCCAAGGGGATGTAAACTTTTGAACAAGATGATCAGTGTAAATTGTCGACTTCTCTGTATTATTAATTCTTTATTCTAATATTTCGAGATACTGGATTTTTGATTTCCGTGAGCTGTAAGCCGTAATCACCAAGATTTTTTAAAAAAATTGCTTGAAATATTTTCGCTTTATGGACTCGCCATGGACTGCAATTCCCAGAACACTCACACATGCACAGAACACTCACACTCATTCTAATCACGCACACCTGCATCCAATTCACAGCACTCGCAACCACGCTATAAAAGAGACTTTTTAAACACTATGACTTCGCGAAGTATTACGGTCAGTTGCTTAGTCTCTGTCGTATTTCCAAGCCTTATATCGTGTTTGCTTTTCTGATCTTTGACCTTGTTTTCTCTGTTGACCTCGATCCTCTGCGCTGCCTAATTTTGCCTATTTGCCTGATCGTTTGACCCTAGCCTGCCTTGTACTTTGATTTCTGCCTAATCCTGTGGACTTTGTTTGATTATACTGCCTTTCCTACACTTGCTTCCGCCTCAGCCTCCATTACATGACAGTAACCAGTGGTTCATAAATTCTGATTCAAACATAATACAATGACTATACTCACAGATATTAGGTTATAGATTTATGAATCTGGTCATGAATTTGTGCTTCATTACTTTACACTTTTAATGCAACATGTATTTGTAGTTCCATTGGCATGAAGATGCCGGCCTATTAGAGGGCTACTAAAATACACAGCTTTATAGAAGACAGATTAGAAGACTGTAATTTGTGCTTTCTGAAAAAGAGCAGACAGACACTGTGGAATGAAAGAGAGAGAATTTATCCATCTGTTTAGATGTTTGAATGACGTAGGCTGGTCTAGAGACTGCAAAGGGGAGGAAAAAATGGAAAGAACAAATGGAAAATATCTTTCCTCTGTCTGCTTTTTGATGACTATGGAACAATATGTCTTATGTGTCGCATAAATTTTCTCTACAGGTTTATGTTTTATAACTCCGATTTGTAACTCTCATTTTGTGTTTGTATATTTGAAGGTGTATAGGATTACGACGATGTGTTTGTAGTAGCGCGTGACCTTCCATATCGCGTTTCAAAAGCGATAGTGAAAACACTTGACGAATGTGTAACACGTGCCTGTATGTGTTCCGTGCAAAATGTTAAGCATTCTGGGCGCAAATATTTTACATTTCTCACCTAAAATGGGCTTGTAGGTCAAAAAATTGCCAATTGGGTTCAGTCTAAACATCCGGCGCACTGGAGTATTTCAGAGAAGGTTTGAGAACTAAAACAAGGGATGAAATAAAGCAAACCCAGAAGACACTGAGCGGTCGAGTCTGCGGCCGGGATAGCTTTGTTTTCGCCCTCCTCTCCTGTTTTTTTCTCTTCCCCTTTAAGGCATTTTAACAGAGCATGTGGAAGTCATTTCAGCCCCCTGCCTACAGAAGTGGGTACGAGTGTCGTCATATGGAACCAATTACCTCCGGGTAATGGTACACATGCCAGAATTTTTTTCTCCTTTTTAGAAAAAAAAAATTGTAACGTCACACGGGTAGTCTGCACACCATCCGACCTGTCTGTGGCACTTTTTAAAAAATTCCATGCCAGATTTTTTTTTTAATCATAAATTTTTTTTTTCCAGAGAATAATTTTTATGGCCCTGTTTGCCCATGTGGCTGGCACAGCTCACTCGTTCAGCATTTCCTTGTTCTCGACGTCGTTATGCGATGGGAGCCATGAATTGTTGGGGTTGATTTGAGCCTCTAAACAGCCAAATAATAACACAGCATGGCTACGCTGTAGGCCGACACTCTAACACACTGACCTACATAATCCACTCCAGACGCACGCAAGCAGCGTTCTCACTGTTCACGTTTTCAGAGAAATCTCCTAAAGCCACAGTTAAGAGCTCATTTACATGGAAATCGACCTACCTGCTAAATTTAGCTGTGTATTCATAAAATAGGCCTACTGTAAATAAACAAACTCTTAGATTAATAGTGATGTCTATGATATATGAAATATGAAATAATTTTAATAATGACTATTTTAATTTCTGGGACATGTAGGTTGAAAATCATTTGGTCTCTTGATTTTTACCTTTGGATTTTTTTTTTTCTTTACTACATTTGTGTACAACACTGTGTTGCATGGATAACATATCATCAAGTGAATATCATCAAGCAAAAGCTGAATTGTTTTATGCAAATTATTGATAGTATAATGTTAAAAAAAACTAAACAAAACATTAAAATAGCTGCAAGCAGTGATTACGGGGTCCAAGCACTCTCCTCTTGTGACTGAGTGTGGAAGTGTGCAAGTTATGACTTAATCCTTTGTGTTTGGCTCCGTCATGAAATTGTAATTTGCGTAATGGATGTTTTCATTTTGCGAAGGAGAAGTTTATTAGTCAAATGGTTTCGCGTTTATCAGAGCAATACTAGCCTCTACGGAACAGAAATTGCACTTCAGTCGTCTTTTACACCGTTTTAGATGTCAGTTTTCAGAGCGTGAGTTGAAACTGGATCAAAAGCTACTGGTAGTGTTTAATCCAGCCCTAAAGCTCTCACCGCGTAATGACGCTGTCGGGATTTTGCATCATCGCAACCCCTCGGGTATTCCACCGCATGGCTTGAATGTGAAAATCTCTCAGCTGTCAGGAAACAGTTCTGTAAGACTGTAATCCAAGCCGCGTACCAAACGCATTCATCAAAGTGAGTTTATTTGGATTTGCATTTAAAGAGTGGGATTTCTTTCATCTGCTACTTTTCTGTGTATCACCTCGAGTCAAGTAGCAGCCAATGAGAAGTGCTTCTTATAATCTGAGCCGCTCTGTTTCCACTGAAGCCTGAAAGAAGTGTAGTGTTTATGACTACAGCAGAGAGACAGAGAGAGAGCGAGAGAGAGCGAGAGAGAGCGGGAGAGTACATTTTGAGAGAAATGAGTGAAGCGTCTGATAAGAATACTTAGGAGATATTACAGGACTGATCAAATGCAAACTAATTCCTCCATTACGTGCTCTAATGCCTTATATACACCCAGAAAAAAAGGTTCAATATAGCGTCTTAAAACAGAGGTGCTGACACGTATGGCTTAGCCAGAGCATTTACTATTTTCGACGCCTTGATGTGATCCAATAGACACCTGAAATGTACAGTTTTCTGCTTTCTTAGAAAAGAGTATGTTTCGAAAAAAAAAATTTAGGTGAACTTTGACCTGTGTGTTTGTAAACCTCAATCTTGCGTGCCAGTATAAAACAATAAAGCCAGTCAGTGAAAAAAATCAGGAGTTGCTCATTTTTAAACAGTGGTCACTCTGGATGCTGTTCGCCTCGCTGTTTTCTTACTGTTGCTTACTAATTTTAATACTTACTAATTAACTAAAAGGTTATTTATTTGTTTTGTCTTTTTTGGGGAACCCATGCAGAACCCTACAACAGAGGGTTTCTCTTTTAGAGAGGGTTAATAGGGGTTTATCCAAAGAACCCAGTGTTTACTACTGAGAGTGTTTACTACTGAATAACGAATGTGTTGACACACTCTTTCAGTTTTATATGAAGTGTTGAGAAATTAATGATATTTAAACACTGTATGCAAAAGACTGATCTCTCGCTCTCTCTTTCTAATTGTCTCTCTCAGGCCCGTCCGCGTCCAGTCCTCGGCTCCTGACTAAGAGTCTGTCTCTGGAGCCGGGCCCATGTCCAGGAGCCCATGAGGCCCCTCAGCGTCTCTGTTCGGACCCTGGGCCTCTGGGACTGCAGCACTGCAACGGCACAAGCGAGAACGAACCTCAAAACGCCCCACCTTTGCCCCCTAAAACACGGCCGCCATTACCCGGTCCCAAACCGCAAGGTGGGTCTGACAGTCCTCTTTTTGTTCAAATGAGATGTACGTAATATTTTTTTAATGTTTACAATGTTTGCTGGATTTTATTTAAGGAATAAATCACTTGGAGGTATACTGTATTACACAACAGCATGTCTTAAAGCGCATTATTCCCCTTTGACCCCAGCAATTTGGCAACTCTAATGATTTTACTTATAAATAAACAATACAGTCTACATTTTATATGTTTATAGTTATGTTTAATGTTGTGTAAGTTCTGTGAAACAAGTAGAGCATAATTAAAAACCTGTAATAGTAATATCAGATAATATAATCTGGCCCAGCAATACTGCATGGCCCTGTCTGCCCCTCTAGTCACGTGACCTGGTCAGACTTACAATAGCGATTGCTTTATTGATTTTGTCTCGCTCAGTGCCCCCGAAACCAGCGCATCTCCAACAACAGGGCGGCCGCCGACCCCGGCCCCCGGACAAACCCCTGCCCCCGCCTCCATCCCGCCCACTCCCAGCAGACCCTCGCCAATCACGGACAGGTCTGCCACGGGCCGAGGGAAGCTCCTCCCCAACGTGTGTCCTGTCACTCATCGAGAGATTTGAGCGGTGAGAGAGAAGCGCATCCTTACAGCATCGTTTTTACATTATTGTAGTCTCTGTTTGTCCTCCCAGAATGTAATTATCACATTAATGTCAGGAAGCATGAGGTGAAACATTTCCAGTCTTACTTTATTATAACTTGTTATTGTTTTGTGTGTTTTCAGGGAGCAAATTATCATGGTGCCCGATATCACAGGGGGAGTGATGTGTATGCCGAGAGTACCTGATCCACAGCCCGCTACGGACGCTATTTTATCCTGCGCTTCCCTCAACGAGCCCACAGAGTCTCCTTCTGTCGAGAAGGAGCTGGAGAAAGAAACAGAGGAAGAGGAGGAAAAAGAGGAGGAAGTCAAAGAGGAAGGGGAAGTACAGGAGGACTTACAGGAGGACGATAACGAGCTGGGAGCCTCCTGCTCCGAAAAGCGACTCTCCACAGAGTCCGGCTACGGGGCCTCCGACAAACTCCTGGACGCGATGGAGATAAGAGACCTCGGCCACTCGGAAATCCCTCCTGACCGCCTGTCCCTTCCTCCGCAGCAAACGGACACTAAACTAGCCAATCGGGACAGTGGCATTGACAGCATCAGCTCTCCGTCTCACAGTGAGGAGCTGTGCTTCGCCGGAGATGACCGAGAGGTGTGCATGTCTCTTCCTCGCCTGTCCTCCTCTTCCTCGTGCGGTTGTGTGGAAGGACCAGCGGGAGAAGGCGTTGTCGCTGCCGTGGAGGAAGGAGCGAGGGACTCGGAGGGAGACAGCGATTTGGAAGAAGGGAGCGGGGATGAGAGCGAGAACGCCATGGCCATACAGCCTCAGCCCAAAGCAGAGAGACAAGACTCTGTTGAAGTAGGTTTTGTTATAAAACTGTTGTTAGAAACAAGAGGATTCACTATAGATTTTTATTTATTTATTTAAACATTCTGGGATTTTGAATGAATTTTGGATATCGGATTGAATCATATTACATTTATATAGAATTTTGTGGAATACGATAATATCAGAAATGGGCGAAATTTCTTACGTTGTTATAGATAGTGAAGAGAAACTCTGGATTCAAGTGTAACATTGCAATACTATAATGCTGGCATATTTATAAATTGTTCACTCAGCTGCTATCAGTTGTGGCCAGAACTTAAAGCGCACCTATTATGGTTTTTCAGATATTACCTTTCCAGTAGTGTGTTATAAAGCTGTTTGTGAATGTACAACCGTCTGCAAAGTTTCAAAAATCAAAGCGCACGACAAACGGAGTTATCGACTCCCAAAAGAAGGAACCGATTCTGAAC
>JANDJT010000179.1:22910251-22920561 GCA_024331685.1 Stegophilus panzeri
ATTATACAAAAGGCAACCAAAAAAACATTGTTAGATGGAGTGGGATTGAAAATGCACTTGGAAATTCAGCAGTAAAAATCTTTGTCAATCATGTGCTCACTGAAAACAACTGGTCATGGAGAACATGGAGTCAGTGCTAAGTAACTGATTAAATAATTATATGAATGTCTGGTTTAGCTCATTTGCTACTAATACACAACAGCACAGGGTCAAATTATGTTCTCACTACAGTTAAACTGCATTATTGTTCACTTGTAAGCAGACCAAAATCAGTGTTCCCAACTGTATTTAGAGGAGCTAATACATGCTCAAAAAGTCACTAGAAGTCATTAGATAATGCCACTTGTTACATGTGGAAGATTTTCTGAAGATCGGACCCAACGGACTAGCCTTTGCTTTCCATGTGCATTAATGAGCCTTGGGCGCCCATGATCCCATCACTGGTTCACTGGTTGTCCTTCCTTGGACCACTTTTGGTAGGTACTAACCACTGCATACCAGGGAAAACCCTCAAGACCCGCCTTTTTGGAGATGCTTGGCCTTTGTCAAAGTCGCTCAGATCCTTACGCTTACCCATTTTTCCTTCTGCCAACACATCAACTTTGAGAACTGGCTGTTCACTTGCTGCCTAATATATTCCGCTCCTTGACAGATGCCAGTGTAACAAGCTAGTCAATGTTATTCACTTCACCTGTCACTGGTTTTAATGTTATGGGTGATCAGTATAGAACAACAGAATAGAGTTTTATCTGAATAGAAAATAATAGATTATAATTTTTAGAGAAAGAAGACAGCACCACAAACTATCTATTTATGTATTCACAAAATACTATAATTTCTATTAAGATCACAGACAAAAAGAAGCAGTGGAAGCCAGTAGTCAGAGTAGAAATAGACACTAAGGAATATAGTTAGGGTTAAGGTTAGGGATAGAATTTTTTTTTATTACTTATACTTTTTATTACTGCAAATATAGCCAAGAATAGAGTTTAAAATGAAGAACAAAGAAGTGTGTGGATAGGATAAACAATGCTGATCAGTGATTGGACTGAACCTGCTCTGTCAACTTGTATAACCAGAAGCTGTGATGTGAACTGGAAGGCCATATCGATTGAAGGACAGTCGCTAATGTCTACTCAAAAAGTCTCTAAAGTTCACCAAAAATAGTGACAAAGTCATTAAATTGGCAACATTGACCAAATCCATTCGCTCTCAGGTGGCCCTGGGCCAATTATTTGGTCGGCACCTGAGTTTTATTGCTGTGTTCACACCTGCCTAAACAAACCGCACCAAAGAGGAGAATGCACCAGGATTTGGCTGAAATGAAAGCATGTGTGCCAGCCTTGGAAAAGGAGAAATTTGCATTTAAATATTCCAGTCTGACTCAGGTGCAGGATCAAAATGGACATTTTGATAGCTGGTATCTGATTACAAACTGAACTGATTAGGCTTATGTCTGTTGCAGTGCAGCAAGTAAGAATCCAATAACTTGATCAAAGTCAAACATTTACTGTCTGAGGAAATCACACTTAACTAGCAAGGTTTTAGATATCTTCAGACAGATTGACCATTTTTATCAGCACTGGCTCCTTGCCCAGTGTGATCTTTGCAGGATGATAGCCTAGACAAGATTAAAAATTAAATAAGAACATTTTCACATTGATTTAGTGAAATATTTATGTTTTTTCAGTGTCAACGTGTAAGGCATAGGAGATGCCAGCTTTGTGAATTGTAAGAGTAACACTTATGCAAGCCTGACCCAAAATTAACCCAGTCCACTTGAAAGGAAAGAAATTATTTAGACTGTGTATCTACAAATTGCACCCACAAGTCCTACATTGACCTCATTAGAGAGCAATCACGGATTCAGCTTTCCTTCAGACATCTCTAATAGCAAATTTATACACATATATACTGATAGCACATTCATCAGTGATGTTTTGTGCAGGAGCAACACTCCCTCCTCTAGTCATCATGTCTGAAGGACACAAGTTTCTGTCCTTGAGCCACAAATGGAGCCTGTCAGCAGAACCAGCATGATTGATGAAGGGAGAGCAGGGTGTTTGTCAACTCCTCATAACTTTCTGTGAAGTATAACAGCTCTCCTCAATGACGATAAATCACGTGTTCGCTTTCATTTTACTGCTTCAATAGCTCGTGATAATTTGCAGCCTCACATTTGGGCCTGCTTGTCAGATATAATTGCTTTACAGGCTGACATGTTGTCTCTGTGGCTGTGACACAAACTGATTCTTATTAACTGCCAGTGTACTAAAACCTCCACTGAGAACACTGCTAAGCAGGAAAAAGAACTACAGTGTTTTAATGTAATTCCTCTTATTCTTATTCTAATGTAAATCTTCCTGTTGGTGTAGGCCGGATCAAAGGTAATTCTGTTTCATTCATTCTGGTTCTGCCTCTGTATAATCTCTGATTCAGTCGGGAAGGTCTGAGTCCTCTAGCAAGGGCTACTTTTACTAAATTTTTTTATTCATTAAAGAAGACACATAATACTTTGAACCATTTATAATTACATTTAATGTCAAGGAATGTGCACAAGACAGGTTAGTTCTTATTATTACTTACATTCAAGCAGCTATAAACAGTTGTTCCCTTTACCAGAATCTCTTTTTTCCCCTCTCTTGAAGTTATTGAAGAAAATGTGTTAATGCCATAACACAACAGTTTGTTGTGTTACTGAGAAACCGGGAAGCACGACGTCCTGAAGACATTGCTGTGGCAGAAAACTTACTGACTGTTACAAAGTACTGACTCTGGAGACTCCTTCCATAAATGTTAAATAAATGTCTCCTTACAAAAAGCTTCAACATATTAATAACAGCACATTTTAAATCATCCATTCATTTACATCATCATTATTTCTGTGCAGTATTCAATACAGAAATGCCTGTAAAATGGTTGTTACCAGTGGATATAAAAAATCCTACACTCTACTGTTAAAATTGCGGGTTTTTGTGATGTAAATTTTTTTTTTTAACCCATATAAATCATAATGTGATAATAGAATAGGATAATAAGATTTAGATCTGGGCACTGACTGGGCCATTCCAAAACATTGATCTTCCATCAGCCGTTGTTGACTTGGATGTGTGCTTTGGGTTGTTATTGTGCTGAAAGTTGAAATTTGTCATGTTCAGATGTCTAACAAAGGTCTGCAGATTTTGTCAAAAATAGATGAAGAAGCAGAGAAGCAGCCCCATAGCACAACGCTGCCACCACCATGCTTCAAAGGTATAGTGTCCTTTGGCTGAAAAGCTGTCTTGTTTTTGTGCCAAACATATCTTTTAGAATTATGCTCAAAAGATTCTACCTTGGTCTCATCAGTCTATAACACAGTTTGACACATGATTTGAGGTGATTAGGTGGGCTTGGACTTTCTTTTTGTGAGACAGTGCTTCTGTCTAGCCAGCCTACCCCATAGCCCAGACATGTGAAGAAAAGAATAGGTTATTGACACATGCAGGGTATGACCAGTACTTAACAGATATTCCTGCAGCTCCTTTAATGTTGCTGTAGGTTTTTTGGCAGCCTCCCCACTAAGTTTTTGTCTTGTCCTTTCAACAATTTTGGAGGGATGTCTTGTTCTTGGTGATGTCACTGTAGTGCCCCATTTTCTCAACTTGTTGATGATGGCCTTCACAGTGTTCCATGGTACATCTAATGTTTTGGAAATTATTTTGTACCCCTCTCCTGATCAATAATTTTCAACAATGAGATCCAATACATGCTTTGTAAGCTCATGCTTTGAGGACTTTGGCTTCATCAGTCTGATGAAACCAAGAAGATGTCAAGAAAATCCTACAGAAACAGCTGATCTTTGTTTGGAGTTAATCAGAATCGCTTCATCGATGACAGCTGTATGATGATTTCTTTTGAACTTGAGTTTGAATGTCATTGGTTAGGTAATGAAAGTGGAAAAAAGCTAAAGAACAGAAAACCACCTGCAATTTTAACAGGGGTAGGCTTTTTATATCCACTGTATAGAAACAATAACATGTTAAAATGAATACATTAATATAAACCCATACTTTCAGTTATCACCAGGACTACTTTCAGAGTCATGTTATAGAAAATTAATCAACACCCTCTGACATCTGATAAGATTTGTTATAAACTGTGATAAATATAGAAAAAAGTGCCATCTAAATGTTATGTAATCTGATGTAATGAATTGAGGGTAAGTATAGTATAGGATTTGCTATATAAATTCTACTTGAATCGAAATATGTTTTAAAATATAGATACAAATCATTAAATGTATTCAAAATGCCGATCTTACAATCAAAGAAAGAATAATAACTCAAGCAGGAAAGTACATGCACATGGCAACACTGCCAGAAGACATTGCTTTAGTCTGATGCAATTTCTTTTTCAAAATGGCAATTGAAGCTGTTTATAGCTGTAATATTTCAAAACTCTTACAACTGATTGTCTGTGTTCAGATTTAGTTTTATTCCCCCAAGACCACACTTAAAATAAATAAATAAATAAATCAGTCCATAATTGGCCTTGAAGTAGGAAAAAAGAAAGTTATGAGCATTCATGTTTTCAGCTTTCATACATTGTTAGGAAGATAGCTAACACAAGCTAACCTGACAAGATTTCTGAGGATTTTAAAGCCATACTTATAAATGTTCATAATCTTCCATGCTAATATCCACCAACTGGGCAACAAGAGTAACCTGACAGGATATGTTTGGAAAAAAAACCCTTCCTGTAAGTGTAATCAAAAAAGGATTATTAAGCATCAGGTGCGGCTCAGTAACATTTCTAGGGTGTGTCTTTGAATTTACAGCATATATCTTTCAAAGACACTGTCATTTATATGGGGTTGTACTTTTTCTTTTTAGAATGTTGTATTTTTTGTAGTTGGTTGTGCAACACAATGGTCAACTAGTGTTATTTTTATTGTGCTTTATAAATAAAGTGATTGATTGATTGATCATGCTAGTGGCTTATCAAGCAGACTCTGTACATGAGCATGAAGGAAATTGAGCCCATAATTTTACCAAGATCCATTCTGACAATCTGACAGAAACAGGCTTCTGCAAAATTAATACATGCATATTGGACATGAATTTGCACACAAAATCACCATTCCCAAAGAGAGTTTCAAATCACATCATGGGCTCTAAGTTAATCAATTTGCATAGACTCTGCTCTAATTTACACCTTTAGATCAAAACGCCCCAAACATATTCAGTAATGCAAAAACGTGAGACGGGCATTTTTTTTTTTTTTTTTGCTCATATGAAAGACTTCATCTTAGCCCCTGTTAGTAAATCAGCTTGCACATTTTTGTCAGCCTGAGTATGTAAACATCAGATGAAATCACTTGAGCTCTGTTGTTCTACCTTCAGATTTTGAGTGTGCATTACACACGCTTCCTTAAATTTGGATAACAAAGATGATACACACTTCTGAGTTAAAGTCGATGACAGTGTGTTGAAAACGGTAATGAAACACATCTTCTCTCCCGGTTCTTCTTTTGTTTCAGAAATATTGTCTCCAACCATCTGAGAGTGTAATCAATCAGGCGCCAGAGATGCTATCGAGCCTCCACCCTCATGTTGACTGCATCACTCACTTGGAAATATGCGTCCATAGTGGCCGTCTCTTTCTCCTTAGTGCCTCGGCTGATTGCAGTCTGGCTCTCAGCTTCCTGCCTGGAGGAACTATAGGGACATTTGGACAGGTTAGTTTCACTCTGTGTAAAATAGGCACAGCCTTTGTACTTGCCAGTCCCAGTAAAGGAGGTATGTAGTAAATTAACACTAGCTACATAAATTTGGCAAACAGTTTCCTAGATTTTCCTAATTATTTAAAACTATTTACATTATCTATAACTTATTAAGTTATTAGCTATTGCTTTGGATATGGTGACTTTAGTATTGTAAGGTTCCGTCTGGCATTTTGGTCGAAAATGAGTTAACCACATAAACTTCATCATGGGAGGGGGGAGGGGGGGGGGGGTGATTGATAAGGTGATTGGTCACACTAGCTAGCAATGATGGCTAATGCAACATCTACTGCTTTCCTGTATCTAGGGCCAGAGGGACCATTGAAAGCTCTGTTACGATATCAAGTCTTGGTGATGACATGAATACAGTTTGCAATAATAGAGCCAGCTTTCCTTTCAGGAGGTGCACTGGAACCTGGTGGGAATCAGTGAAGCATTTGTGAAGAGAGAGCAGGAAGTGCGCAGAGAGGTTACCACAGAGAGTGGGACAGAAACAGATCTGCAGGAAACACAGCCTGGACAGAGCTCCCAACATGCTGAGAGATCAGAGAGCAATACACAAACCGAGGAGGAGAAAGATTACACACTGTGAGTAAGGTAGGTGTGTGTGTGTGTGTGTGTGTATGATGATGTTGAGCGGTGAAGAGGAGATGCTGGCACAAGTCAAGTCAAGTGTACAAGTCAACAACAGCATTATCGTCTCTCCATGTCTTTCTCCCTCCTTTATTTTCCTCCCTGCCACCCTCCCTTATTCCTCTTTGCCTCCTTCTTTCTTGCTTTACTTTTTTCTCTCTCCCTATCCATTCATCATCTCTCCACCTGTTCCTCCCATTTCTTTTTCTTGGTTGTGTCCTTCCTATCTCTCACCATATCTCTTTTTTTTTCTTTTTTCCATCTTTTGTTTCCATCTTTTGTTTTCTCTCCACTCTCTCCTTTTTCTCTCTCCTCCCACCTTCATATCACTCCTTTGTTTATATCTGTCTCCCCCTTTATGCAGCCATCTTTCTTTCATACCCCATCTCTCTATCTCTCTTGAGTTCATGTCCTCCTTCTGTCTTTCTTTTTTTTCTCCTCCTTTCTATAACTTACTTCATCTCTTTTATCTCTTTCCAGTATCTTTTCTTTCACTCATTCTGTCTATCTCTCTTTGTCCCCTCAGTTTCCACCACTTCTGTCTCTTTCCTCACTGCGTCTTTAGCCTTCTCTCTGCTCTATCTCTCTTTGTCTCACGTACTTTCCACCCAGCTAGTTCTCTCTCTTCCTTTTCTCTCATTTAATATGGGATAAATAGGAACCGGACAGATGTTGGGTAAATGCCAGCAGATGGCTCATTTCCACTTGAGAGCTTTTATTCCATGATTCCCATGCAAGCTCATTAATGTTTTCACATCTGGGTGATTGATAAAGTAAATTAAATACTCTTTCCTTCTCTGTCTGTCACTGTTAGCAGCTGATTTGATGCTGATTATGGAAAATCCAATAAAAAAATGTGTATGGGTCTGTCTGTTTGCATGTGTGTAATTCCATTCACTGTTTCACACTCATCTGCTCAGAAATGGCCTTACTGTCAATGTTCTTAATGTGTACTTTCTTTAAAAAAGTGACAGAATAGTAGTTTCATTAACTTTTTGCCCATCTTATGAAGTACTTGATTGATTATAATGAATTATCCATTTCATAACATGTTCTCAGTGATAAACAAAAGCAGCACGATCACTGTAGTGAGTGTGTGGTGTAATCTCTTCTCTACGCGTGTAGTGAAGAATTGCTGCACATTGGCTGAACTCTCTGATGGAAAGCTGCCATGATCTTTAATAAAGCAGCAGGAAGTTAAGTTTAAAATTACCAGCCAAATTCATTACTTAGGCTTCAGAACTTGAATAAGAACGTGAAATATGAAATTTTGTCCTTTCCTTTGTTCCTTGAACTCAGTAGCCTCATCTCATTTTGGCAGAATTCAGTCCAGATACTTTCACTTCAGAACTGCACGGTGTCATGTCATTATGAGAATACATCAGCCAATCAGCAGCAGTAAAGGTAACACCATAGGTCTGTTGATGCAGTGCCATGCTGGACCAATAATCTTCTACTACACACCTTTTGTATTCTATCATGTTTCGGATTTTGCTGTTTACAGTCATTTCATTACATTGTAGACAACCATAAAAAAAACCATACATGGAAATGTACTCCTCTATTAACTTTGTTCTTTAAATCCAGTGGCCACATTTGATTTTGCGATAATCTCATCCAACCAATTGATTTTGACTTGGAAATAGTGAACAGAGTTCTTTCTTTGTGGTTACACAGTAAATGTAGCTTAAAACATGTGGTGATACAACATATTACATTAATCTGCACTATATAGTGGAAACAGTTTCTATAAATCTATAATAATCTACGAACATGTTCGAACAAGAAAATTTTTATTATACATTATTAAATACTGTTCATGTTAGATCACCAAGCCCCACTTTGCATAGTGCATCATAAGAAGATATAATGATGATATAATGTGTTACATGCAATACTTATATTTCTTTTAACAAGTAATAAATGCATTATAAACAATACTACAAACTGTAATGCCTTTTCATAAAGAGTTATAATGATGTGTATAATTCCTTATGAATGCATTATAACATGTGATGAATATATTCACAAGTCATTATACATATGGTTTTCATAGAAGTGGCATAGAAAGTAGAATAAATCACATTTTAAAATACAGTATTGTATTTAGTCATGAGCCTGGAGTTTTGCATATTCTCCCCATGTCCATGTGAGATTCCTCCAGGTTTTCTTTCACCTATTATAAATTTCCCCTAGGTGTGAATTAGTGTGGGAAATTGTGTTTTGTAGTGCATTGCTATGGACTGCCATCCCAACCAGGGCAGTGGTGGCTCAGCATACTCCATGGTCAGAGTAGCAGTTCTGTCAAATTTTAATGGAACTCACCACCAGCTCATTATCATTGTATATATTGTGTTCTAGGCAACACAATACCCTTGATGATGACACCACAGGGCAGAGATCCAGAAGAATCCACAGAGCTTTGATGCAGCAGAATGAAAGCACACAGCTTCAAAATGTTAACGGTGTCTGTGATACCACTATTGGTCAGTCACAGTTTATTCTCTCCTACATTTTTTTGTTTATGTACCTGTTTGCAGGGTTACACTCCCCACAGTTCCCCTTTGTCACTGTATAAATGCTGAAATGATATTTTATAAGTTGTGTTTATGGTTTAATTACAATCGGTTCCAATACCATGACCAGTTGTATTTCATTTTTCAGACAGAGCCTAAAGTGTTTCCTGAGATTTACTGTTTTTTTTTCCCTTTCTCATGTAATACTTGCCTAAATGTTACTGTGTATATCTGAAGGTGTGTTCAGCAACCTCCGAGTGGAGGAACTGGCTTCACTAGGAGAGCTAAGCAAAACTGACTTCATCATCAATCCTCATTTATATTTTGGGAAGATGTGGGATTCATCCTCTCCAACTCCTCCACCTCTTCCTGTGACTGGAGAAAGTAGGGTATATTCACAATTAAACAGTGCTTTCATTTGCTTAATCTACATTTCAATTTATGTTTATTTACTTATTTGGATGAGTTTTTTTATTTTATTTTATCTACAGCAACTTATAAGTGAGGCAAAATAAAAAATAGAGCTGTTTAAGGCAAGATCCTACAGGTGTATAGGGTAATAAAAAACAACAACAACAACAAACAAGAGATACTGATATTACTATGTGTTGTTTTGCATTTATTGATGCAAATGAGACTTTGTCTAACTAAATATGCTAAAAATAAATTTGCTTATTTAATAAAACCAAGTCTCTTAATAAAACCAAGTCATTAAAATAATGACTTAAATTTGAAGATGCTCTCGAGAGAAAACATTTAGGAATTCCATCAAGAAAATACCATGAACTGTTATTCTAAAAAAATATTTAATGGCATTTTTCAGTATAGAGTCAAACATACATTTTTCAATATAAATCCAACAACAATCCTACTACTAGAGTGGAAACACATGAACCAATTTGGGAAATTCCTCTGCAATAACCTAATTTGGGATAGGTATGAATATGTAATATTTCTACTCTTTGCACTTTGCTTCTCTAGAACTCAATTAAAAATCTTGTATGGTAGCACTACTTGTATTGTTCTCTGCTTGATATATTGCTTTGCTTGTATTTCCTAATTTGTACGTCACTTTGCATAAAAGCATCTGCTAAATGAATAAATGTAAAAAAAACAAAAAAAAAAACATGAATGCAAGTAATCTAACAAAAAATATATAGAGATTTTTGTTTTGTAATACCGAAAAAATTATTTTGAGAAACAGTTTTAAAAATACAATGTGGTTTAATGTGTTTCCACTGTAGTAAGTATAGACCACAACTCTAGTAAGTTTAAAAGTTGTATAAAGGTGTAAAAGGAAAATGACATACACCAGCTTTTCAGGGATATACAGTATCTCACAAAAGTGAGTACACCCCTCACATTTTTGTAAATATTTGATTATATCTTTTCATGTGACA
>JANDJT010000179.1:22925478-22935665 GCA_024331685.1 Stegophilus panzeri
TCACATGAAAAGATATAATCAAATATTTACAAAAATGTGAGGGGTGTACTCACTTTTGTGAGATACTGTATATAGTAAGGTCCATAAGAATTTGTACACACTATATTTGTAATTGTACCTCTGTACACCACCACAATGGATTTGAAAAGAAGCAATAAAGATGTGATTAAAGTGTAGACTTTCAGCTTTAATTCATGTGGTTAAACTATATTGCAGTAACCGTCTAGAAATTATAACCAATTTATTCGACAATTAACTGGTTGGCTGGGTGTGGCCTCTTTCCTCATTATTTCATGACAAATTTAGGAGATAAAAGGTCTGGACTTGATTCTAAACATTTGGTAGCTGTTCATGGGAACTCTCAATATGCGGCCAAAATAGATATCGATGCAAGTGAAGGAGGCCATCAATAGGCTGAAAAAAACAAAACAGACCTATCAGAGAGATATCAGAAACATTAGAAGTGGCCAAATGAACAATTTGGTGCATTCTTAAAAATGAAGGAATGCACTGGTGAGCTCAGCAACACCGAAAAAGGCCTGGAAGACCACATAAGATAACTAAAGTGAATGATTACAGAATTATTTCCTTGGTGAAGAAAAACTCCTTCACAACCTCTAACTAAGTCAAGAACACTCTGGAGGAGGTAGGAATATCATTGTTCAAATCTACAATCAAGAGACACCTTTATGAATGTAAATACAAATGGTTTATCTCAAGATGCAAATCACTGGTAACACTCAAGAACAGAAAGCCCAGATTAAAAAAAAAGAAAAAAAGCCTGACCTATTCTGCTGCAAGATTCACTTGTTCCAAAATGATGGGAAGCAAATAGTATAGAGAAGGAAAAGAAGGGCTCATGATCCAAAGCACACCACGTCATCTGTCAAACATGTGGAGGAAGTGTTATGGCATGGGTGTGTATGTGTGCCAAAAGAACTGGGTCACTGGTATTTACTGATGATGTGACTGCTGATAGAAGCAGCATGATGAATACTGAAGTGTATAGAGCTATACTTTCTGCTCAGATTCAGTCAAATGCTGCAAAACGCTTCACAGTACAGATGGATAATGACCCAAAAGCATATAAGTGATTGAAGTGATTACTAAGGCTGGATGAGCTCTTTTCTCCCCAGTGAAAATAAATCTCCCTCACACTGCAGAAAACTCCCCTTTTTTTTCCCAGAAGTGCATGACAAAATATCAAGGGACATATCAGGGGACATGAGGTTGTTAGGGCAGTTAGCCCCCAGTGCTACTGTAGGCCTCCCCTAGCCAAGGTTGTCCCAAGTTTTTAGTGTTCTCTGGTCAGCGATCTGCACAGGTCAATGAAAATCTGATGCTTTCTCTGCAATAGAATGTGGAAATGTTAACATCACGAAAAGACCATCTGGAAGCATGGAAACTACTGCCAAATGTGTTTCCATGGGTTCTGTCTTCCATAGAAAAGGGTTACCGGGTCCAGTTCAGAACTTGACCCCCCCGGTTCAGAGGTGTGCTCACAACAGTAGTCAGCACAGAGCAGAGCCTGACATTAGTGCAGGCAGTAGGATCCCTCTTGCACAAAGGGGCCATAGAACATGTACCCCATTCCTTAAGGGAGGGAGGTTTTTATAGCCGTTATTTCCTGGTCTGCAAAAAGATGGGAGTATGCAGCCATTTTTAGATCTGCGTCATCTGAACCGTACTCTTCGGACATACAGGTTCAAGATACTGATTGGTTTGTAATGATAGACCTAAAAGGTGCATATTTCCACATAGAAATATTGCTCAGTCACAGGAAGTTCCTGAGGTTTGCGTTTAGAGGCAACGCATACGTATATTCGGTTCATCCCTTCAGGCTAGATTTATCCCCTCGCACCTTCACAAAGTGTACGGATGTCCTTCTGGCTCCATTGTGACTCCAGGGCATCCATGTACTAAACTACCTGGATGACTGGTTAATTCAAGCACGATCCAGGGAACTGGCAATTCAACATCAAGATGTTGTTCTTGCCCACATGAAGTGCTTGGGGCTCAGGTTGAACCTCAAGAAAAGTATGCTTTCTCCAGTGCAGAGGACAATTTTCTAGAGGTTATAACGATTCTACTACAATGAGGGCATTTCTATCCCCAACATGCGTGGGGTCAATACTATCAACATTGAGCAAGATAAAGCTGGATCTGGCCATCCCCTCCATTCTCTGTGGGTTAGGGTTAGGGTTAATCAACCACTAGGGAGGATTATGTTCACTCCCCCTGTTCAGGCAGGCGCAACTAATTCTTCTCTGGGCAGAGGGAATATTTTTGTCGGTGAGTGCAATGTACATTCTGGGCAACCGGAATGTGGGAGCAGAAATCCTGTTGAGGCAGGGGCTGAGGCCCAGGGATTGGAGGCTCCACCCACAAGTGGTGGCATTCATAATGCGGAGGTTCGGCCAAGCGGAAGTGGATGTGTTCGCCTCTGAGGAGACAACACACTGCCCACTGTGGTTTGCCCTCACTCCTCCCACATCATTGGGGCTGGACGCCATGGTGCACACATGGCCGAGGTCACATCTGTACGCTTTTCCCGTGATCGCTCTGCTCCCACAAGTTCTAGGACCTAGAGAACAAGACAGCAATGTTCGAATGCTGTTTATCAACTACAGCTCAGCATTTAAGATAGTGATACCAACTAAGCTCACCAACAAGCTTAATACACTTGGTATGCCATCCAGCCTTTGCAACTGGGTCCTGGACTTTGTAACGGGCAGACGCCAGTCTATTATAATAAGGAATCACACATCCAGGATAATAACACAGGAACACAGGAATTCCACAGGGCTGCATACCAAGCCCCGTGCACTACACACTCTTCACCCACTACTGTGTGGCCTCCCAGAACACCACCATCATTATCAAATTTGCTAATGATACTATAGTCATTGGACTGATATAGCCACCCCAACACCACCTATTCACACTTCTACCATCAGGCAGACGCTACAGGAATGCAAAAGCAAGAGCAACAAAGCTGAAAAACAGTTTTTACCCACAGACCATTAGGTTTGTGAGCAACTCTTATCCACTACCCCTCCCCTCAACATTGCAGACATACAGTGCTTTGAAAAAGTATTTGCCCCCATCCTGATTTCTTCTGTTTTTGTGTATATCTCATACTAAATAGTTTTAGACCTTCGAAAGAAATACAACATAAAAAAGGCAACCTGAGTAAACACACAATACAGTTTATTTATTTATTTATTTTATTGAAGCAAAAAAAAAAAATTATCCAACACCTATCACCCATGTGAAAAACTAATTGCCCCCTTAAACTTAAAATCTGTTTGTGCCACCTTTAGCAGCAATAACTGTAACCAAATGCTTCCGAAAACATTGTCTTGCTGCATAATCCAGTTGCACTTGAGGTTCAACTTACGAGCTGAAGACCGGACATTCTCCTTTAGGATTTTCTGGTAGATAGGAGAATACATGTTTCCCTCAATTATTTCAAGTTGTTCAGGCCCTGAAGCAGCAAAGCATGCCCACACCATCACACTTCCACCACCATGCTTAACTGTAGGTATGATGTTCTTTTTGTGGAATTCTGTGTTTACGCCAGATGTAATGGGACTCCTGTCTTCCAAACTGTTCCCATTTCAACTCATCAGTCCACAGAACATTCTCCCAAAAGATTTGACGATCATCAAGGTGTGTTTGGCCAAAATTCAGACGAGTCTTAATGTTCTTCTGGGTTAGCAGTGGTTTTCACCTCACCACTCTTCCATGGATGCCATTTTTGCCCAGTGTCTTTCTGAAAGTGGAGTCATGAACAGTGACCTTTATTGATGCAAGAGAGGCCTGTAGGTCCATTGATGTTGTCCTTGGCTCTTTTGTGACTTCCTGGATGAGCAGTTGCTGCGCTCTTGCTTGCTGTGAATTTTGGAAGCTCGGCCAATTCTGGGGAGGTTCACTACTGTGCCGAGTTTTTCCATTTGGAGATAATGGCTCTCACGGTGGTTCTTTGGAGTCCCAGATACTTTGAAATAGCTTTGTAACTCTTCCCAGACTGATGTATGTATATATAAGATCTTTTAACCAACTTCATGCTGTTGAAAAAGTTCTATTTAAGTGTTGATTTGATTGAACAGGGTTTAGAGTAATCAGGCCTGGTTGTGTCTAATCCAGCTGAAACCCACTATGAATGCAGTTTCATAGATTTGGGGAATTGGTAGCTATGGGGGCAAATAAATTTTCACACAATCCTACTTGGTATTGGATAACATTTTTGCTTCAATAAATAACATCATCATTTAAAAACTGTATTTTGTGTTTACTCAGGTTGCCTTTGTTTTATCTTAGATTTTGTTTTAATTTCTGAAACAATTTAGTATGAGATATACACAAACATAGAAGAAATCAGTAAATACTTTTTCACAGCACTGTAAATAATACTATGCTGCATTTTTCTTACACTCCAAGGTATGATAATCAGGAGATGGGTACAAATGAATTTCCAAACAGTAGATGTACATGGAATACCATGAAGGCCATCACCAACAAGTGACATCATCAACATCACTCTAAAATTGATGAAAGGACAAATTAAAACTTATCAGTGAGGCTGCCAAGAGACCTACGGCAACATTACAGGAACTCCAGGAATATCTGGCAAGTCCCTGCATGTGACAACAGTCTCTCATATTCATTACATATCTGGGTAGTCTAGAAGCCCCAGGTTTTGAGAGACCAACATTGCAAAACCAGACAATTTCTGTCACTTACAGGTTTGAACAACACTTGGATTCCTGGAAATCAGTTGCTTCCAAAGACAAATGTCTGATAAGTCTGGGATATTCCAGCCATCCTTAAGCTCCATCATGCCTGCCTTAAATTGAAAAATTGGTACATCAGATTTCCTTACATGGTGGGTGAACAGGCCAACATCACTGTGCAATTTGCAACAATGTCCAGTTTCCCAAATGTAATTGGAGCAATTGACCACACTAATGTTGGTATAAGGGTGTTTTGTCAGAATGAAGCTCCTTTCATCAATTGAAAGCAATATCATTCTATGAGTGACTTTAATCAATGTAGTCGCTCAATGGCCTAGTTCAACACATAATCCCTTCCTTCTGAGACACAGCAGTTTAGAAAATTAGACTTGAAAGACTTGAAACTGGGGCTGTGCAGGATGGTTGGCTTCTTGGTAAGTTATCACTCAAGGCAAATCACAGATTTAAATAAGTCTGCTCATTCTAATATGTTATCATTTCTATAGTAACAGTAACAGTAATAGTGGATTGAAAAAGGGTGTAATTCTTGATCTGCTGAAGCATTCTATGAGGAGATGTTTATCATTTTGGAAGGAGTCTCCAGTGACAATTAGAAGTAAAGCTATTCATTTTCCCAAGGCTGGAAAGTTTTCAGTATGGAAGTCTTTGCCGTTTCTCAGTTACATGGACAACTGAATATTATTGTCTTATTAAATTATAGAAAGAAAAAATTCTCTATATAAAATTACTGTTTATCTATAATGTAAGTGATAACAGGAACAAACTTTTGAACAAACATTGCACATGATTAAATGTAACTGTAAACGCTGTAGTATAAAAGAAATAAAACACTATTATGCTATAATGTGTGGTTGTAGCAAAAAATTTCATCTCGGGGTTAGCATCAAGCGTATTACTTATAAATGCTGCAGTATAAAAGGAATAAAACACTATTATGCTATAATGTGTAGTTGTAGCAAAATATTCAGCTCCAGTGTTATCACACACAAGTGACAGCACACCCTGTCATCCATCCCCATCCCATCCATCTTCTATACCGCTTATCGGTCGCAGGGAAACCTGGAGCCTATCCCAGGGAGCATGGGGCACAAGGCAGGGTACACCCTGGACAGGGTGCCAGTCCATCGCAGGGCGCACAATCACATACACAGTCACACAACCACTCATACACTACGGACACTTTTGGACATGCCAATCAGCCTACCATGCATGTCTTTGGACTGGGGGAGGAAACTGGAGTACCCTGGAGGAAACCCCCCACAGCACAGGGAGAACATGCAAACTCCACATACAGGGAGCAGCGGTGGGAATCAAACCCCCCGACCCTGGCAATGTGAGGCAAACGTGCTAACCACTGAGCCACCGTGCGCCCACCCTGTCACCCTGTTCCTCATATTATGATGAAATAAATTATAGCGTAATGAGCATGGGTGGCTGTTATAAATGGCCTACCAGGGCTAAGCCCCATGTCTTTCACATATAATAATACATCAATATAAGGTTTTATTTTTGGCACCTGCATCAGATTATTTGCTGTTAACAAATTTTTTACACTACAAATCGTGGTAAGATAAACACACAGAATGCTATGAAGAAGCGAGTCTGGTACTGATTTCTTTCTAGCCAAAACTGTAAATTCATGTAGCCTATCAGTGACAGTGACAATCAAGTGATTACAGGGAGTGACATGCCCCCTAGATGTAAATTTGGACTAATACCTTTCAACCCATGATGCTGACACATCCTTAACACATAATCATGAATGATTGAGAAACACAGACACAGATGTAATGAACATGAACAAGGTGGATCATTTTTCTGCAAAATGTCTTTAGAAGAGATTTAAGCACACATTGTCCAATGAGAATACAAATGACACAAAAGAACAAAGACAGAACTGAAAGGTTGAATGTAAGGGTTACAAATTTACTGTTTAGCATAGTTGGTATTCAGATGAAACACAGCATGAACCCAGTAGGGCATTATTGACTTGAAACACTTTTGATAATAATTTTGTTCTCAAGCTATATTATATAATTAGATTTTAGCCCTCCAGTTTCATATCATGACCAGCTGTCATTGGTAATGAGTATGTGTTCCAGTCTCTCCACGGCTGGGTGTTATGTTGGCGTTCCTTGATGTCATCTTGTCACTACTCTTCAGAGTATTCAACAGAACAGTAGTTGATGGAAAAACACAACTGTTCACACGTTGTTGACAACTATACTGAAATGAATAACATAAAATTAAGACCATTGTGTGTTCCGTCATAAGCTGTGATAATCTGCCTAAGTGCCATGTTTATTTCTTTTATCAGAGATGTTTTAAAATGAATGTAATGAGAGGAGAAAGCTAAGTACATGAACAGGAGTTGTGAATTTACATGTGTGCTGAACGGCTTGGTATCAAACCTGTGAATCCTGTTGCCATGGAAGCTGGAGGAGTTATTTTAGATACAAAGGTTGATTAGTTAGAGAAAGGCTGATTAAAAGCAGAAAACCAATTTTATGTCACATTAAATTATCTGATGACAATAATCTTGTCTAATGCTGCATGAAGAAAAATGTGTTCCTGAATCTACTCCTGCCATGATTTTTAAACTCCAAAAATATTTACAATCTTATAACATAATATAATAACAGACTTCTTTCCATTCCTGGGATGAATAAAAAATCCCTGCAGAAACAAACTTGTATTTGGGTGTTATATTAAACATCTAGCAGAAACATGCATCTGCTTGGGCATGAACTAACATTTAATTAATAATATTTTAATATTCTGTACTTTAATAAAGAAACCTGGTGCGTACATCCTGACTTTGGCTCCCCTTTGGTTTTGTGTTCTGATGATGCAGAAGGAAAGGAAGAAATGGTGGTTTTGTTTAAAGATTGTCTACACTTTTCCTCAAACAGCCTAATTAATCTCATCAATGGATGTTAATGGGTGAGTTGAAATTGATTACCCTTAATAAAATCTGATGCCCTGAGATGCCTGCTGAGCCTCAAATAACAGTACCATACTCATCAAGGAACATAAATAAATAAATAAATTCAATAATACACTCCTTATTTGATATTCTACTTTGTTGAGTAGAATGTGTTGCATGCTGCTCCACACTAAATACAAAATTATTAGAAAGACTGTTTTGTTATTTAATATGTGTGCCCTTGAGCTTGTTCTGTTCTGTTCTTTAATAAATTTTTAAATTATGGCATATGGTTAAACAAGCAGAATTGCCTCTCCTGGTGCTATCTGATATTTATGATGTGTTTTAGGCTTAGCTAAATTTTTTTTTTTTTCTGATAGAAACCTTCACTAGGATTCTCTCACCAGTAGTGGGGATTTCTGTGGATTTGGTTAAAGCTGCTGGATCTAAGATTTTGGAATTTAGCTCTCACTGGTAGAATAAAGCTAAACATGCTATTAGAGGGAAAGTCTCCCAAACTTCATAATACACACGAAGTAGTATGCCTAAATAGTACTGACAAACTATTTAGTACTATGTAGTACCATATAGTACTATGCAGTTTGGGATGACCCCAGATGTTCATGACCAGGTGTTCAAGGATACTTATCAGTTACCAATTACTAAATATTACCGAAGTGAGAATAATAATGTGACTGCCGCAATTACTGGGCACAAGGTGAAAGAGTAAAACCTCTCAGTTGCTCTGCCGTAATTTCATAATGTGCAACAGTGTTGACTTGCATGCTACACTGTAGGCTTGTGCCTAATTACAACCAAACTAGCCCATTAACTCCAGCTAGCTATCTAAATACATTTACAATTGTGCCATTAAACAGACTCCCTTCCCCTGAGTGAATTACAGAAGTGCTTTTTAGTCTCCATCAAAAACATACCTTCATGTTAATGCAATAGTTCAGGGTCTGAGAAGCATCAGGCTAAAACACTGTTAAGAGATTAGTACAGGAAGAAATGAAAATAATTGTCAAAAATGTATTACTATAACTCTTTAACAGGCTCACAAAATACTTATGCAAAAAAAATAATTTTATGTTAATTCTTATACATCACATTCAACAGCATTTCATTGATTTTTTTTTCTTTTTAAATTCACCCTTTATATTAGAAATTATCTTTTTGGGTAAGAACTACCAACTTGATTTGGCAATTTTATTCCACTTTTCTTTGCAATAATGCTCCAGATCTAGCAAATTGTGATGGTATCGCCTATACACAGCCCTCTTCATGCCATTCCACAGATTCTTTTTAAGGATTTGGATCCAGGCTCTGACTGGGCCATTAAAGAATGTTGATCTTCTTATTTTCTAGCCATTCCTTTGTTTAATTGGATTTGTGCTTTGGGATGTTATCATGCTAGAAGATGAAATTTTTGTACATCTTCAGCTGTCTAACAGAGGCCTGCAGGTTTTGTGCCAAAATAGATTGGTATTTGGAGTTATCTATCTTGACTAGAGCCCCAGTCCAAGCTGAAGAGAAGCAGCTCCAGAAGCATGAAGCTGCCACCACCATGCTTCATTGTGGATATGGTGTTCTTTGGGTGTGTGGAACCCTGGTGTGTACGGGTACGAAGAAAGACTTGGGAGACAGGCTGAATTTTAACACAGCTCTGGGCATTTATTTGCACCATGCTTTACAGTGCACCTTGACATGTGTGTATATGTGTTTAGAGCAGGCTCCACCAGCTATGCAACTCTCTCTCTCTCATTTCTCACCATGGCAGTCTGAAAGCACAAAAACACAAAAAAGTAGACTGGCAGCAAAAAGACACTGCCGGTTCAACCCGACTCCTCAACTTCTGCAGCTGATGCTCGACCACACCCCCACTGCCACAGAGTGAAAATCTGTCTTGGTTTTACATCAAACATATCTTTTAGAATTATACTACAACATTTCTACTTTGGTCTTATCAGACCATAACTTATTTTGCCACATGGTTTGGGTGATTTACGTGGGCTTGGATGTTTTTTTTCTGCATGACAAAGGTTTAGTCACCCTACCCCATAGCCCAATCATGTGAAGAATACAAGAGATTGTAGTCACAAGCAGCTAGTGACCAGTACTTTCCAGATATTCATGCATCTCCTTTACTGTTGCCATAGGTCTCTTGATCTTATGATTTACCTTACTTAATTTTTTTTTTTACATCACAAAAACAGGGGTTTGTAGACTTTTCATATCCACTGCACATACTTCTTTATGAAGTTACTTGCTACATATGGTTATATTAAGGATAAGAGGCCATTAAGTGCAAAGATGTGGAGAAAGTAACTGTGGAATCAAAGCAGCAGATGAGGACTGCAAAAATAGTTCCCTTTCAAAGGGAACTTCGACATTGCATTTAGCATAACAGTATGGGAGCACCCTTGTGCGCATGACCGGTATCTGAAGCTTGTGTAAAATCATGCCTCTACTTATAGGCCTGCCATGATCAGGTGACATGGCAA
>JANDJT010000179.1:22949288-22971838 GCA_024331685.1 Stegophilus panzeri
AGGGTGACACACACACACACACACACACACACACACACACACACACACACACACACACACACACACACCCATCACTCTGACAGCTGGAAGAGGGTCTGACACACAGAGAATAATGCTGATGACTACCTGTCACATAAGCTAAAACTGATAGTGTGTGTTTGTCTGACATATTTTACAAAAAGGATTTACAGTCAGCCCCAAAAGTCAGTATCCAGAAGTGAGAACTGATAGTTTTTTGTAACTGATGAAATACAAATACAATGATATAACCATATTTTAATTATGATTACAATTTTAGCTTCCTCAGGTAATTAAAAAGAATGAACTTAGATATCAGTGAGCTTAGCTAACAGGTTAACATTAGACATAGTAAATGAATGGTAAATGATCTGCACTTATATAGCGCCTTTTAACCTTAGCGGTTCTACAAAGCACTTTACATTGTTTCTCATTCACCCATACACACACACACACACACACACACACACCCACACACCCCCCAATGGCAGCAGCGCTGCCATGCAAGGCGCTAGCCTGCCATCAGGAGCAACTTGGTGTTCAGTGTCTTGCCCAAGGACACATCGACATGTGGAGGCATGTGGGCCGGGAATCTAACTGCCAACCCTGCGATTAGTGGACAACCAAATAGCCTACCACCTGAGCCACAGCCACCCCAGTGTCATATGCTATGTTACATGGACATGGCCCTCAAGAAATGATAATTCCTAGTTAATATTTTACACCAAATTAATCCAAATAAGAGACATAATATGCATATTTCCTCCACTTTATTTATATATTTTGTCCACTTTGTCCATTTATATACACCAGTTAATTCATAATATAAAGGACAACTGACACCTTCTAAAATGGCAGAGATATACCAGCCCCTAAAGTGTAATGCTACAGCATACAAAGATATTCTATACAATTGTGTTGGTGGAGTCAGCTCCAAATACCAATCTATTTGGGCACAAAATCTGCAGGCCTCTGTTATACAGCTGAAGATGGAAAAAAAAAACAAAACACCATCCAGCATGATGACATCCCAAAGCACAAATCAACATTTTGGAATGGCCCAGTCACAGCCTAGATCTAAATTGAGATTGAGATTGAGATTCAACATTGTCATTGTGCAGTGTTCATGTACAGAGATAATGAAAGGCAGAAATGTAGAAATCCTATTGAAAACCTGCAGAATAACTTGAAGGGGGCTATGCACGAGAGATCCCCTTGCAATTTGATAGAGCTGGAGCATTTTTGCAAGGAAGAGTGGAATAAAATGACCAAATCAGAAAAAGCTCAGTTAATTGCCATATTAAGGTGATCGGAGGCCCTAGGCTACACTTTGTATAGGCCCCCCACCTACAAGTTTAGAACAAGAGCCTACATCTACAATATGATGGAGTAAAACAATATAACGTGGCACACTCTGAGGACACCTAGGGATCACCTAGATAGGGATCAAACATATGGGCACGCTGTAGTAATATAGCTTACGCTACAAGGCCAATAGCATTATTGTTTCACAGATTATGTTAAAAAAAAGTGGTTCATTAAATTCAGCCACGTAGGGATTCATAAAATTGTTTTCCACAACTTATTTTGCATTTAATATAAACATTAGCAGTCAAAGCCTTATTTCAAATTAACGTATCTATTATCTGTGTGAGCACACAAACAAATCACAGCCAATCTACGAACTGACACCAGAAATCCTTTGCATGCTAGTTGATACTGACCAACAGTAACAGTGGCAATCAATGTCACAAATTAACTATGTACAATACAAGCAACAGACTGTAATAAACAACATAACATCAAAGCATGTTCTTAACATTTAGAAGTTGTTCTTTCTTGTTTTTCTGGCAGCCAATTCCTTGAGGATGAGGATTGTAAATTCCAATATATGCATTATATCACTTTCTACTGAAAGAGCTAGCTGATTTAGCCTCTTCTGAGCCATTGTTGACCTAAGCCTATTTTTAACCAGTGCCAGTTTTGAAAAAGAGCACTCACCACTTGTGTTGGTAACTGGAAAGTCAGGGACAATTGGAGAGCACCAACAACATTCAGAAATATTGACTGCAGTTTACATCCTTCTTATTTGTTGAAGTGCCCCCAAATTTTTTTGGGGGAGGATGCAAACAAACTTAAAATAACACCGTTAGTAATGCAGGACTGAATGTAATTGTTAAATAGCCATTTAATGGGTGATATAACAATGTATCAAATAATTTAAATGTAATGCATCACCACTGCTTAGCCTAAAATGGAAAAGTCAACTGTTAAAGTAAGCAATAAGGTACCTGTTACGATACCTGAGGCGGAAGAAAGCACAGGCGATACAGACGCTGGAAGGCGAGGATCAGGCTGAAGGCGAACTTGTAAAACAGGCAGAGGTCAGGTGATCAGGTGAACAGACAATACTAGGCAGGGCAGGGTATCATAGTCAAAACACAAGGCAGAATGCGAGCGTGTGCGTGTATGGGAAGTGTAGTCCTCATCGGCCATGTTTGTAGTTCGCGCTGCACTCTGGGAACTGTAGTCACGAGTTCGCAGTGACTTGACAGAGCCCCCCCGAAGGGCTCACTCTGGGAGCCGAATCCCTTTGAGGCCTACCTCTCCTCCACGGTCCTGGTTTTGCTGGGTGAGTGGAATGAAAGTCCCTACACAGGCTTGGGTCCAGAATGTCCTGCAACGGGATCCAGCACTGCTCTTCTGGGCCATATCCTTCCCAGTCCACCAGGTACTCTAGTTTACCTCTCCAGCACCTGGAGTTCAGGATGGTCCTGACGCGGTAGGCTGGTTGGCCGTTGATTTCTAACGGCTCCGGTGGTGAGTCCCCTGGCACCGCTGTGGCTAATGGTCCCGGGAAACCTGGTTTAAGGAGGGAGACATGAAATGACGGGGCGATGCGGCTGTGCTTGAGTAATTCCAGTCTGTACGTGACCTCATTGATTTGTTCCTTATTTCTGAAGGGTCCGATATACCTGGGGTTAAGCTTCCTGCATGGGAGTGGCTGTTTCAGGTTTTTCGTGGAGAGCCACACTCTGTCCCTGGGCTGGTAGTTGGGGTGTTCCCTCTGGCGATGATCTGCCTTTCGTTTGGAGGTGTGTGTGGCCTGCACTACATGTGGGTGTGTGCATTCCCAAACCTGCTCACTCCGGTGGAACCACTCGTCAACTGATGGTGAGTCAGTGGGGTTGGCATTCCAGGGGAATAAAGGTGGCTGCTAGCCCAAGACACACTGAAAGGGGGTGAGCTGCGTTGCCAAGTGTCGCAGGGAGTTCTGTGCATACTCTGCCCACGGGAGGAATTGGCTCCAATCCTCCGGGTTCATGGTACAAAAGGTCCGGAAGAACCTAGCGATCTCTTGGTTGGCCTACCTGTCCGTTAGCCTGGGGGTGGTAACCTGAGGTGAGGCTAACGGTGACGCCCATCTTCTCCATGAAGCTGGCCCAGACTCTTGACGTGAATTGTGGACCCCTATCACTCACGATCTCTTCCGGGATCCCAAAGTATCTGAACACATGCTGGAACAGTAGCTCGGCTGTGGCAAAAGCAGACAGGATGGCGGGTAGTGGGATGAGGTGCAGGGATTTTGAAAATCGATTGATGATCACTAGAATGGTGGTGTTCCCCTGAGACTCCAGTAAGTCGGTGATGAAGGCCAGGTGGGACCATGGGCGTGCTGGGATGGGTAGGGGCTTAAGCTTACCGGCGGGCAGGGGCCGTGGTACCTTGGCCTGGGCGCACGTAGAGCACGAGGACACTATATGCTGTACCTCCCTGGACATGTTGGGCCACCAGTACTTCTCGGCCAACAACCGGTAGGTACAATGTACCCCCGGGTGGCCCGTTGCTAGTGCCGTGTGGGCCCAGGTGGTGAGCTCCAGCCGGTGTTGCTTCGGGACAAACTGCTTGCCGGGTGGGTATGCTGCCGGGATTTGCGACCTGGGGAGGCATGCTAGGGCCTGGTCCAGTGCCCACTCAATGGTGCTGACAATGCAGGAGGTGGGCAGGACATAATCTCCGTGGTCCGCTCAGCTCTCCGGGCAGGGGAGCCACAACAGGGCATCGGCCTTAGTGTTCTTCGATCCTGGCCGATATGACAAGGTAAACTGGAACCTGGAGAAGAACAGGGACCAGCGGGCCTGGTGAGGCGTGAGACATTTGGCCATCTGCAAATACTCGAGGTTCTTATGGTCAGTATAGATAACAAACAGGTGCGTGGCGCCCTCCAGCCAGTGCCTCCACTCCTCCAGGGCCAGTTTGACTGCCAGGAGCTCTCGGCTCCCCACATAATAGTTGCGTTCCGCTGAGGATAACTTGCGGGAGAAGAATGCCATGGGGTGAAGCTTGGGTTCGTCTCCGAGCTTCTGTGAGATGGCCCCCACTCCTGCATTTGAGGCATCAACCTCCACGACGAAGGGTCTGGAGGGATCAGGGTGTCTGAGGATGGGAGCCGTGGTGAAGGCCTTCTTGAGCTTGTCCAATGCCTCCTGGGTGGCTGGGGTCCAAGTGAGCCGCCTTGGCTTGCCACGTAAGAGGGACGTCAGGGGGTGCACTATGGTGCTAAACCCTCGAATAAATCGTCGGTAAAAATTTGCAAAGCCGAGGAACCATTGCAAGTCCTTGACGGTTCGCGGCATGGGCCACTCTACCACCGCCTGAAATTTACGTAGGTCCATGGTGACCCCCTTCGGGCTGATGACATATCCCAGGAAGGAGATCATGTTGATGTAATTCACGCTTCTCGACCTTTATGTAAAGCTGATGTTGCAGGAGGTGGTGTAACACCTGCCATACATGGCCGATATGCTCCTCTAGGGACGCAGAATAAACCAGGATGTTACTGATGTACGTAATGATGCTCCTCCCCAGCATGTCTGTCAGGACGTCATTAATAAAACAGTGGAACGCCTAGGGGGCATTAGCGAGCCCATAAGGCATGACCAGGTGACCTGAGGTGGTGCTGAATGCCGCTTCCACTCGTCCCCCTCCTGTATGCGGATCAGGTTGTATGCGCTACGCAGGTCCAGCTTGGTAAAAATGGTCACGGACCTTAGCTGTTCGAGGGATGGAGGTAGTGGTGGCAGGGGATACCGGTATTTAACTGAAACTTGATTTAGACCCCGGTAATCGATACATGGTCGGAGGCCCCCTCCTTTTTTCTCTACAAAGAAGAACCCGGCAGAGGTGGGGGACGTGGAAGGTCTAATGTATCCCTGTTGGAGAGCCTCCTGGATATACTCCTCCATTGCCCGATGTTTGGCTTGGGAGAGAGGGTATACATGACTTCGAGGTGGGCTGGGTCCGGGAAGGAGCTCGATTGCACAATCGTAGGAGTGGTGTGGTAATAATCCACTTGCTCTCTCCTTGCTGAATACCTCCCTGAGGTCCTGATATTTGGGAGGAACTGTGACTGGGGAAGGTGTCATGAGGCTCTCCACTGTCGTGGCTGCCAACAGGACAACGGGGAATTTCAGGCAGTTACTGAGGCAGTATGGGGACCACTGGGTAATCTGTTTGTCCGCCCAAGAAACCTGGGGGTTGTGGAGCTCCAACCAGGGCAGGCCTAGAATGACAGGGTGCCGGGCAGAAACAGTCACGTACTAACCTGGAGTAAAAGGGGGGCTGTACAGTGGGAGATGACCCCACCGCCTATGGGAGACCCATCGATGGACTGTATATGGCATGGCTGGAGTAGGGGACAAACAGGAAGGTCAAGGTCCTGCGCAGTTTTCTGGTCAATGAAGTTGCCGGCAGCCCCTGAGTCGATCAGCGCTGTGAGAACAGTAGACACCCCTGAGTGTTCAATTTTGACCGGTAACACGAATACATGTGCTGTGTGTGCTTGGTTCGAACTCACCGTTTGACGACGGGGTCGGCTGTCCCCACTCTCCCCGGTGGGTCGCGGCTTCTTGTGAGGGCATTGACGGACAAGGTGGTTGTTCTCTCCACAGTAAAAGCAATGGGACTCAGGACGATGTCTCTCCCTCTCCTCCTTGCGAAGCCGAGCCTGTCCAAGCTGCATGGGTTCTGCTGCGGCTCCTGGCATGGGGAGCCTGGGCTCCCACAGCGCAGGACGGTTGGTCCAGCGTAATCGGTCCAGCCGAATCGCGAAGTCAATGAGCACGTTGAGGGTGAGTTGTTCATCCCGACAGGCCAACTCCTTCACCAACTCAGGATTCAGCCCCTGACGGAATGCTGTCTTGAGGGCCGGCTTGTTCCATCCACTCCGTGCCACAATGGTATAAAACTCCAGGGCATACTCCACCGAGTAACCTGCGTGATCTTCATGAGCTCCTGGCCGGTCTCCCATCCGTCAGGCGAATGATTGAAAGCATGCCAGAAACAGGAAATGAAATCCTCCAGCAAGGGGATGGTGCCGCCCTCTCATTCCCAAACTGCAGTAGCATATAACAAGCCACATCCGGTTAAGAGCTCCAGGAAGTGAGTGATCTTACGGGTCTCTGACATTTCAGGGTAGCTGGCGAAGAACAGAGAACACTGTAGCAAGAACCCCTTACATCGTTATGGCTCTCCGGCATTGGCAGTGGCGGAAAGTGCGCAGGCGGCGGTGGTGGAATGTGCGCAGGCTGCGGTGGTGGAATGTGCGCAGGCAGCAGTGGCAGAAAGTGCTCAGGCTGACGTGGTGGAATGTGCGCAGGCTGCGGTGGTGGAATGTGTGCAGGAAGCAACATGGCGGGGTGCACGGATTGAGACAGGAGCGCCACTTGCTCCGTTAGGTGAGAAATCTGCTCTTGTTGCACATTTATAGCTCAATTCTGTTTGTAACTGAACTGACGCCATTCCGGGGCGCCCGCTGCTTCCATAGTTAGGCAAAGTAATCTGTTACGATACCTGAGGCGGAAGCAAGTGCAGGCGATACAGACGCTGGAAGGTGAGGATCAGGCTGAAGGCGAACTTGTAAAACAGGCAGAGGTCAGGCGATCGGGTGAACAGACAATACTAGGCAGGGCGGGGAATCATAGTCAAAACACAAGGCAGTAAATTGGAGAACCAGGAAAATCCAAAACAATGACGACGGCTTGGTGAACGACAGAGACAAGACTGCTGAGCATTTACTTCGCGAGTAAACATTGTTCTCAGCATGACCTAAATACTGAGTGTGTGTGATTGAGTGCAGGTGTCCATGATCAGAACTCCGGAGAATGCGAGCATGTGTGTGTATGGGAAGTGTAGTCCTCATCGGCCATGTTTGTAGTTCGCGCTGCACTCTGGGAACTGTAGTCGCGAGTTCGCAGCGATGTGACAGTACTACGATTCAGTGAATTTGAGATTAATGTGGGTTTATTATCAGTAATAAAGTAATTATCTAAAAAACTGTAATCACTCAAAAAAAACCCAACAACAACACTGTAATGTTGCCTAAACAATGGCCAGTAGCACTACTTGAAAATAAATGTTGCCCTTGCCAATCCTGTTGTCTTCATCTAGCTGTTCAGCAATGCTAAGCTTCCCAAAAAACTGTAGCCTCATAGCATTGTCAAGATGGCTGCGGTTACTTTCATGCTATTTGCATTTTTCAGAAAGATGTTTAAAGTCTTGTACCCCCATCGTTTCCACAACGTTTTGGTCTCAAGACTTTGAAACAGCAAATAAGGAAAACAATAAAATGTATGACTTCATTGCATCCAATTAGCCAACTCCGTTTGATATAACAAGTGTCCTGACATTTCATCCTACCTGTCAGATTGTCCTACCACGGCTTACTGCACATGCATACATCAATATTGCGTAATTTTTGTCGCGCTGATCAACACGCCCATAATTTTTTACTACTTGTATGTGGACTCGGAATCTGATAGGGTATTCTGCACTGTAAAATCATCCTACCTGTTAATTTTAGATTGGCAGGACAAATCCTGTAAAATCATCCTACCATTGCCTAATAAGAATCTTCGGCAAAGTTACACTAAATAATTTTATGTAGTCACAGATACGAAGCAGAAACCCGCAGCAGGATTTTTCAATGTGGTAGGATGGATTGATAGATATAGCTATAATTTTGCACTATGGTAGGAAAATCTGACAAGGCAGGACAAATCGACAGAACACCGGAGAAACCCCGGGTGTAAGCTCCTCTGCGATTGCTCGACTGCTGCTGAATATGTAAGTTGGGTCGATCTGGTCCAAACTCCTTTATCCTTTTTTTTTCATTTGAAAGCCTTGTGAAAGGGTTATTTGTAAAGATAAAACCGAATTTTCTTTCATCTCAAAGAAATGTCGCACTTACTTCTACGTTGTTAACAATCTCTTGCAGTGCTGGTCAACTGACAAGCTGCTGAGTGGAAAAGAGAGTCATTGAGAATGGTCCAATCACGAGGTCCAAAAATCTAAAAACAATAGAGGGTATGCATTGACGTCACTTTCCCGCCGGAACACGCCCCTTCGGCTGGACTGAGCGGCAAAACATCCAACAGAATGGGGAAGTTGCAAAAACTCTAGTATAACTAACGATTATCAGCTTAAATTAAAGGCAGTTGGACTCGACAGTGACAGTGAACCTGTGGTCCACAGACATAGGCATGTAGCCTGAAATCAGTTTTTCCAGACATTTATATGTACCGGCATACAAAAGCCTTGACACTTGGTCCTACTTCAAGCCGGTGTTGTTGGAGAAATTAAAGTGATAAGAACACAAATAAACATTCTAGTTGTATATGGACAGGTATGTACACATATTTTTATTTTATTATATAATTTTATCTGGTAAACCATAAGCTAGCCAGTCATAGATTGTTTGTAGTGAACACTACTTCCACTTACTAGCATTATATATTTGTGAAGGTAAAACACAGTCAGAGAATGAATGAGCCCCCATTATTTATCAGTGGAAATAGGCAGCGTTTAAAAAGAAATATGTAGCAAATTTTTCAGCATTGTACAACATGAACACCACATGCTGAAAGAACTTACACTTACAGTACACTGCTCGACTAAAAATGTGTTTTTGGCACTCTGTAAGATAGCTCAGAAATCTTGTTGAATCTGTTAGCACAGTCGATCACACAACAGCCTTTTCTCATTTTAGATGCGTTTTTTCTGTGTTTTCGCGAAATTCATGCTGTACACCAATGTGGCCGCTCAGTCTTTTTTTGCCATTTAGTGGGTGTGACCGCAGTGAGTTCTGGCTACAGTGATGTCACGTGTATACCCTCTATATTGATTCGCTAACAACAAAAGTGGGAGTGTTTGGGGCGCAATGAGCTGCGCACCGAGGACAATCTGAAGCAAGCCAATTAGAGACCAGCCTCAAGTCACCCACTTTACAAATGTTTAAGGACCTACATACACACTCATTTGGCCAGAGCCCTGCAGACAGATATGAACGAAATACATTTAAAAAATTTTTTTTTTAAAATGCTAACATGACTAAAAGGCAAATAGTACGACTAAATAATTTTATTTCATAATTATTTTGCAAAATATGTTTAACTTATGTTTAACATGTTTAAGTGGTCTTCTTCTCTGGATAACTTGAAGGGGTGGTGCCCCAGCGCCCCCTATTGACCAGCCACCACTGTATATAAAGCATCAGAACTGAAGAGAGTCTTCATGGAAGAAAAGAATTTCTCTTACTGGAAGAAAAGAAAGTTTTTGCTGTTTGACCAGTAACTTGTTTTCATTTTGCTTTCTCATGACATCCACAAGGGCATCACTGAGAGCAGTTAAGCCTTTATTCTGATCATGACTTGGGTTTGGGCTTTTTAATAATTTATTTTAAATTGAATTGGTAAGTATGACACAGTGCAGGTGGATGTCAGACAACAGTAGGAGCAGTGATGACACAAACTTGTTATTTAAGGCATAGTCTACCATCAAACTATTTTTTAATATTAACAATGTTGTTGTAAAATGTCTTTATAACAGTTCCACTAAAAATTTTCAAAATAACCTAAATGATAGGGGAAATTTTTTTACCTTAATTTATAAACCTGATCTCCTTTTGTTTTGCAGGCTCTCACCTTCATATCTCTGTGCTTATAGTGTAGTTACCGAGTAGCTTTCATCCCAATAGGCTAATCATGTTTCTCATCACAGCAGCTGGTAGCAGACAAAATGTGGTTAAACACATTTAAAAAAAAACTTAGATTATAATCAGTATATTAAATGTTATTACCTACAGTAATAGCGCAAATACTTCATTAATTTCTGTTAGCGCTTCTTTTTCCAAGAAACATCCTATTGCTTTCCTAATGATATTATAACAACAACAGCAACAAAAGCAGAACAATTATAAACTTTGATTATAGCCCTTCAGGGTATCACAAAAACTGCTGATGTTGCCCTGGCAGAATTTGAGTTGGATACCCCTGTGTTAACGGACTATACTCACTTTTGTTTGCGCCTTTTGAATCGGTGCAATGGCTTTGTATTTAATGGACATTTCAGTGGTGGATGCACATGCATTGCTAGTTTCTGGCCTTGTGCCTTTCTTTCTCTTTCCCTGCAGTGATTCTGATTTCATTAAAACATTGAATCTAGAATTTTTTGCAGCCAGTTCAGCCTCCATGGCAAGTTTTTTTTTTTTTTTTTAGCTTCAGCTGAGTCATCTCAATGTCTAGAACATACTTTATCACTAGGGTTGGAGTGTCTTTTCTCTGAGCTGCACCAATAGTCCCTTTCAAAAGTTACTCATAACAGGTAATACAGTATTTATGTTGACTTAGTTTCTCATTAACCTGCTGATTTGTTTTAAACCAAGCTCTGTGAAGAGTCCATTGGTATCTTATGTATGTTTAAATAATTTCACTGTATTATAATTTATATGTTACAAATAAAGCCTTCTTCTTCTTCTTCTTCTTCTTGTTCTTCTTCTTCTTCTTCTTCTTGTTCTTCTTCTATGTATGTACAGTGTCTTTCCTTGAACTTTTATACATTTTGTTTTACAACCTCAAACTGAACAGTTTTGGTATATTTGACACTTTTCCAGAACTTTGTCTTGGAATTGGTCCCTGTGATGCTGTTTGTTTAGTTATGTTCTCTAATAAACTCTGGGGCTCTCTAGGAACTGTCATTTGACACTTAAATTATACACAGATGGACTCCGGTCAACTCATTATGTGACTTCTGGTTGCACCAGAACTGATTTAGGCAGGGTTGCCAGGTCCTAGAAAAATTTCCAGCCCAATGACAACACAAAACCCACCCAAAAGGAATGAAAATAGCCCAATTTTTTCCTGTCCAATCGGAGACAACTGCTGTATTCACACAAAAAGCCTTAAAAGAAATGTTTACCATTACTTTTGATTTATTTATTATTTTAAATCCTATTTGTATGGTTTCAGCTAGGCTAAAATGTAGTAGGCCTTAATGTGGTAGTTAATTATGTAATATTTTGAGAATTTGTTCTGTTTGTCCAATTTGTCCATACATTGTTTCAGAAAATCAATCTGATTATAATTCAGTATGGACAATTTGTTGTCCTCCAGGAATTTGAACAAAGCATTTGCTATGGTCAGTGAATCATCAGCTACTATATGTATCACTCCTGCAAAGGTGATAATGATTTGTGAGAGCTTCTTGCTGTAATATCTGATGACTATGCATAGTTGTTTTCTGGTCTGCATAGTCTGGTCGTGATATCAGTGCTCTCATCAACAATAATAGAGTATAGTCCACTTCCTATATCCTCCAGAAGGTCTTCATGCACTACTGGTCCTATCAGCAAATTAATTAGAGCTGTTCATTTCGTTCTGTGTAAACTGATACTTTTCTTGGAAATATCTTCCACAACAATGGCAAGCAACATGAGCAGCCAGTTTCAACTATGCCTCCTTTACTGCAACATTAGTTCTTAGAAACGAACTGCCTGTGTCAAATAAAGTTCTGGCATTTGAGAAAGGAGCTGAATTTTTTTATGCTTTTCATTTGCAGTATGAGCTAACAGATCACTGTGGTGAGCTCTGATTTCACATTTGCAATATTTGCAGAACGCTTTTTTAATCATCATTTGGAACACTTCGAATCCATTCCATTAATTATTTTTCTGTCTCCCATTCTTTGCGATATTTCTTTCCATATTTTCCCCATTTACCTGCCATTTTATAATGCTGCTTGACTGTTCATCTGCAGACCAACCAACACTTCACACTGTCACTGACTTCTACAAGGGTACCCATCAATACCCATAAAGAAACAATACAATTTTAGTGGATCACTTTGTTGACAACAAAACATTTTTGTGCTCTGTAATTTTTCCCGTGACTGCATGTTCAAAATAGCCCACTTGTGCGGGAAAACCGCAACCCTGGCAACACTGGATTTAGGGGTTTCACAACATTTCACAACATTAGGGTCACAAGGAACCTGGAGCCTGTCCCAGTGAGCATCTGGCACAAGGCGGGGTACACCCTGGACAAGATGCCAATCCATCGCAGGGCACAATTACACACATTCCCATGCCCGTTCATACACTATGAACACTTTGGACATGCCAATAAGCCTACCATGCATGTCCTTGGATGGGGGGAGAAAACCAGAGTACCTGCAGCACAGGGAGAACATGGGCACACACAGGGCAGTGGCAGGAATTAAACTCCCAAATCTGGCAGTGTGAGGTGAATGTGCTAACTTCTAAGCCACCATGTGGGTTTCACAACCACAGGGGCGAATACTAGTTAAGGGGTGAATTCTTATGCAAGGCACTGGATGTATTTAGGTGTGTATGTATTTGCTTAATGCTCAATTTACATGCCCTTGGAGTTTTAATTGATTCCAAGATTTATCAATGTGAAGAACAAGCTTGTTAGCTTATAGCATGTGAATGAAAAACTGGAAAGCTCCTTTCTTAATCTAAACTCTATCCACCACTGTAACTGCAGTGTGTAGTGTATGTGCAACTACCACAAACAATAGTTGGAACATTATCCTGTGCTGGGAAAAGAACATAAAAACCATTCAGTTGAAACTCACTGAATGGAATGAGCACGGAGGAACAGCTGTTGAATTCCATAAATAAATGTCTAAAATAAACAATTACACAACACATTTACAACTACAATTTTTACACTCTAACAAAAAAAAGTCTAATAATGTGACAGGCATGAGAGAATGTCTTACCAAAGTTCTTCTTGTAGAGTTTTTGGATCCACACCATCACACATACACAACAATGAAGGTAATGCACCATACAAATTCAACAAGAAATTATTCTCTCTGAAAGATGAGTTTCATCTGAAAGGACCAATTATACAGATTTAGATCTTAATTTATGAATACATTTTACTGCCGAATTCATGAAGGCATTGCACAAAAAATCAGATTAATGTTTATTGAGTTCTGCAATGACTGCCATTAGTATTCCATTATAAATGAGCTTTGAGTAAACAGCTTTCCCATCCTTTTTCTCAGTACAGTATAAATCACCCTACAGATGCAGCACACACAGACTCTACCCATTTAGAATAAATAACCATAATCTCAGTAGTGAGCAATAATTGTGATGATCATGTTAACCTTTGTGGAGCCCTATAATGATGATTTTCAAACAATATTCCATTATTCTTCTTGTTATGTTATTGAGTGAAAGAAACAAACATCATAGCTCCATGTCTATCTTTTACTGTCTTTCTCTTGCTGTATTTCTTCTCTTGGTCTTCTCCTCTGGTTGTAATAATACAGGCTGGGCCTCTTGTACGCGGGTTCATCTATCTGCCCTGAGATTAAATCCAATCAGGAGAAAGTGCTGCAGTGTCAGCACCTTTTACACACACTAACATTACACACTCTTCCATACATACTGTCCCTCTTGTATTACAGTACTTTTAAGGTCAGAACACATACACAGACACATACAGACTCTGATATTTTCCTGGAATTATAGGGCTAATTTAGTTTGCTTTTTCAAGGTAAATTGGCACATAATTCTTAATGAGGGATTTAAGAGATTATTGTAAGAAGATTACAGTGATGTAATTGAGTGTTGACATTAGGCTTCATTCTGTTAGATAACTGAATATCACCAATGGATAATATTTGTGTGGCTTGAATACTAATTAGTATCAAGAGATACTGGTTAATCAAAGTAAAATAAATTTTTAAAAAGTTCTTCAAGCATTTCTTTAAGAACCCATTGTCATAAAGAATAACAATAATGCTAATAATAGTAAGAACAGAGATTGTTTGATTAAAAAAATCTATTTCTCCCATTACCCCAAAATATTTTGAAGCAATAAAGCTAACATAGATAACAAGCAAGAGAAAGGAATACCTTTAGTATTGTTCAACCTGCAGGCCTTAAACATCATACATTCTATTCTTATAAGTTGTTCAGTATCTCAAACAGACTTGTTAATGTGGTTTCTAACACTGTAGTACAATGTTATGTATACAACTTGACAGAAGGATAGACATGATTCACATGAAAAAAGCAGTGTAAATACATTTTTTTTTTAAATAAAATGCTTTTTCTTCTATATTCTGAAATGATTTAAATACAGGGTGGCATGTGCAGTGGGTAGCACTATGTCCTCAAAGCTCCTCTGTCCCTGGTTTGAACCTGAGCTTGAGTTACTGCCTCTGAGGAGCTTCTGTGCAAGAATTCCCTGTGAATTTGTGGGTTTTCTTTGGTTTACTCCCAACTCCCAAAATCTGGTAGGTGGATTGTCTGTACTAAATTGCTTCTGGTGTGTGATTGTGTGCATGATGCCCTGTGATGGACTGGTGCTCCATCCAGGGTGTGTTTGTCTGGGTTACACGTATAACCCTGTTCCCTGAGAAAGGAATGAGACGTGTGAGCTTCATGCTTGTGGAAAGCACCCTCGCGCACGACTGGTATCTGAAGTCTGTCTAAAATCACGCCTATTTATAGGCCTGCTGTGGGCAGGTGAAGTGGCATTTTGTGTGTTGCATGACTATAAAATGGCACCTGTAAACCACGTCATCAGCTTCTGTTTGTCTGAAGCGAAGATGCAATTTACAGGAATACTCCAGTATGAACTCAGGGAACAGGGTTACCTGCATAACCCAGGCATTCCCTTTCAAAGGGAACTCAACATTGCGTGAGTTTCATGTTTTGGGAACCAGTATACCCACTCTGTCACACTGAGGGTATTGCCTGTTCAAAAAGGTCTGAGCCTGAGGGTCACTGCAAGACCCTTGAGCCTGGGGTGGAATCCATGTCCAAACTGTAATTCTGAATGAATGTGTGCTGCGTAGACCACCCCACTGCAGCACACATATCCTGTAAGTGTACTCCTTTGGATAAAGCCTTTGAAGAGGTGACCCCCCAAATGGAATTGGCCCTTATGCCCAGAGGCATAGCAAGACCACATGCCTCATAAGCGATAGAGATTGAGTCCACTATCTAAATAGAGATGCGCTGCTTTGACACAGCATCACCTCTACTGTCACTGCCAATGCAGACCAGCAACTGCTCCGACTTACACCACTGGCTGGAGCGGTGGACGTAAGTACAAAGAGCCCTTACTGGACACAGTAGGTGCAATTTCTCTTGTTCCGGTGTAAGGAATGGAGGAGGGAAGAAAGCCTGAAACACTACCGGCTGGGCAGCAGACATAGGTACTTTCGGAAATAATATAATATAACTTTAGGAAATGTCCCTGTAAGAACTCCAGGACTGTAACTATTGCGCAGTTTATTGGGTCTAACTGACGTTCCTCACACCACGACATAAAAGGTTGGCACTTGAACACATACAATTTTCTTGTGGATAGTGCTCTAGTGTTCAGCATGGTCTCTACAACCTCAGTTGAGAGACCGGAATCTATGAGCTGGTGCCCCTAATGGGCCAGACCCACAGTTTCCATAGTTCCCGCTGAGGGTAATAAATCAACCCTCTGGCTTGAGACAGTAGATCCCTGCAAGTGTGTGCAGTCTAGCAGGGATATTATCTCTGAGAACCATATTTGAGCTGGCCAATAAGGTGCTACTAGCAGCAGATATAGATGGTCTTGGCGAACTCTCATTAGAACTTTTAGGAGCAGAGTAATCAGGGAAAAGGCGTACAGATGTAACCTTGGCCACATGTGTACCATGGCGTCAGCCCTAATGATGCAGGAGGAGTGAGGGTGAACCACAGCAGGCAGTGTGTTGTCTCCTCGGAGGTGAACACATCCACTTCTGCTTGGTCAAACCTCCACCATATGGACTCCACCACTTGTGGATAGAGCCTCCAATCCCTGGGCCTCAGCCCCTGCCTCAACAGGATGTCTGCCCCCACATTCCGTTTGCCTTGAATGTACATTGCACTCACTGACAAAAACTTTGTTTTCACCCAGAGAAGAATTAGTTGTGCCTGCCTGAACAGGGGACGCGAATGTAACCCTCTCTGGTGGTTGATATATGAGACCACTGCTATATTGTCTGTCACAGCTAACACATGGTGACCTCTCAACTGAGGAAGAAAGAATTTCAGTGCTAGGAATACGGCACACATTTCTAGCCGATTTATATGTCACTCTAGATGAGGGCCAGAGACTGTGAGCTGGACAGTTGTCTAAGACCGTGCCCCAGCCCGTGAGGAAGGCATCTATCATTACTGTCTTTCGATAAGGAGATGCCCCTAGAGTGTGACCGAAGGCTAGAAACCGGGGACACCTCCAAATTCTCAGAGCATGTAGGCATCATTGTGTGACACTGATTACTCTCAGGGGTTTTGTGCTCGGACGAAACACCTGACTTTTCAGACACCACTGAACCAGTCTCATATGCAATAAGCCTAATGGTATGACGTTGGCTACTGCTGCCATAAGCCCCAACAGTCTCTCACAGAGAATAGAGGGGATGCCCAGACCCAGCTTTATCTTGTTCAATGTTGATAGGATTGACCCTACATCTGTTGAGGATAGATATGCCCTCATTGTAGTCAAATCCCATATAACCCCTAGAAAAGTCCACTGGAGAACGCATACTTTTCTTGAGGTTCAACCTGAGCCCCAAGCTTTTCATGTGGGCGAGAACAACATCTTGATGTTGAATCACCAACTCCTTGGATCACGCTAGACTTAACCAGTCATCCAATAGTTTAGTACGCGGATACCCTGGAGTCACAAGGGAGCCAGAGTGGCATCCATGCATTTCGTGAAGGTCTGAGGGGATAAAGCTAGACCGAAAGGAAGAACCCAGTATTGGTAATCGTTGCATCCAAATACAAACCTCAGTAACCTCCTGTGACTGGGTAATATTTTCATGGAAATATGCATCTTTTAGATCTATCATCACAAACCAGTCCTCAAACAGAATCTGTGGAACAATAAGTTTGCGTGTCAACATCTTGACCTTCTATGTCCGAAGAATATGGTTCAGATTATGCAGATCTAAAAATGACCGCATGCTCCCGTCTTTTTTGCGGATCAAGAAATAATGGCTGTAAAAATATCCCTTCCTCAGAGAAAGGGGTACATGCTCTATGGCCCCTTTGTCCAAGAAAGATCTTACTTACTGTGCTAATGTCAGGCTCTGCTCTGTGCTGACTACTGTGGTGAGCACACCTCTAAACCGGGGGAGTCGAGCTCTGAACTGGACCTGGTAACCCTTTTTTATGGTGGACAGAACCCATGGAGACACATTTGGCAGTAGTTTCCATGATGCCAGATGAGCTTTTAGTGATGTTAAGTTTTCCACATTTTGTTGGAGGGAAAGCATCAGATATTTGTTGCCCTGTGACAGCTCACTGACCAGAGAAAAGTGTAATACTGGGGACTAACTGACCTAACAACCTCTTGTCCCCTCATATCTAAAAAAAATACTACTACTGACCTATAAAGCACTGAACGGTCTCGCGCCACAGTACCTAAGCAAACTTTTGGTCTTCTATAATCCTATTTTGGTCTTCTTAGATCCAAAGGTGCAGGCTATTTGTTGGTACCTCAAATAGTGAAGGCTACAGCAGGGGGAAGATCTTTCTATTACAAAACCCCACAGTTATGGAACAGCCTTCCAATTAGTGTCGAGACTCAGACACAGTCTCTATGTTTAAGTCTAGGCTGAAAACATATTTGTTTACTCAAGCTTGTCATGAATAGACTTTCTTTTATGCAAAGTAAACAGTATTATCCATCATCGGTTAGTAAGCATACCTAATAATCTCTCCCTCTCTTTACCTCCCTCTCTCTCTCTCCTTCTGTCAAGCCACACATGATTTTATGGAGATGCCAGTTATCCTGACCCTTTCTGTTCTCTGGACCTGCCTGATCCATCCTGATGCCATACCTCTGGATGGAGTTCTCATCCACTGCAGGCTACAGCCTGGAGATGGCTTAGGATGGTACCGCTTCAAGCCCCAGCACCGCCAAGCTGCCACCATCAGGCCAGCAAGCAAGGCCCCCAACCCCAACCCTTGTACTCTTGGCTTCAGTAAAAAATTAAGAAGTAAACTTCAGACACCAAACAGGTTTTACATGATCAACTACATCTGTGGTAAGAAGAACTATATATACACAGAAGAACAGTATATGGTCCCACCTACACATACTGTATTGTACATGCAATTCAGTCTCCTTAACTGTCCTTTTTCTTTTCTTGATCATCGCTCTGTTCTCTATACTTTCTTTTCTCTCGCCCTTGCTGTTCATTCTGATTTTGTTATTGGAGCAGAAATTTCCATCCTGCTGGTTCCAAGATCATCAATCCATCTCTCGATCAGCCGCTTCTATCTGTGAAAGCCTCCAGTGTGCCAACCCTTGGGGCCAAATAAACCTGAGTCCTAGATCACAGTGCCTTTCATGCTTGCCTGCTCTCTATGTTCTTCATATTTCTCTCGCATAATCCCTCACTCATACCTTATCTCCCTTGACCCCTTCTCTGTTGGTGTGTTTAAAAGTCAGAAAGTGTATGTGAACTATGTGAACTTAGTGCCATGTTAATTTTCACAATTATTGTCATAAATTTTATTCTTTTGAAAAAATATTCTTTAAACTTTAATCAGTCATTACTCATGTAATATTGATTAATTTGTAGTTCATTTTATTTTGAGTAACATAGCATTGTTTTAGTCAATAAAAATAACTACAATTCAGTGAACAAATATGTGCACATTTGTCAAACTTTAACTGAACAAGCTTAAATTAAACAGTTTAAATTATTAAATAGTTTTTTTGTTGCACACAGAAAAATACTATAAAATATGTGTTTGAGATTTCAATATAGCCTGAAATGCCTGTATTCATTCACTACAGGACCACCTGAAAACCATGCAACCTGAAAAACAACCTCTGTGCAGCAGCACCCATATGAATAGAAAACCAATAAAATGTTTTACATTTTTTATTTTTTTTTATACTTGTGCTGGGTTTGTGCTGTAAAATTGTATGCTGCTGAAAGAAACATTTGTGTTGTTCTATTTTTCATCCTGCAGAAATGTAGCACAAATGATTCGGCATCTTTTAGTTCAGTTTGGACACTGCGGTGCAATGTAACCTCATTTTTGTCATTTTACTTTTGTCTTATTTTTTGTCAATATATAAAAATGACATATACAGCAAAATAGGCTGAGGCAATGACACAATTACGGATTGTATCCCTCTCCCTCTCTTGTTCAATGAATGGGACTATCAGTATGAGCTATCAGTAAGGCATAATAGGTGGGTAAAGGCTTTCACTACTGGGCCAATTTAGAAATGTACAAAGATAGATTGTGCATCATGAGTGTTTTAATGTATTTTGGTAATGGATTATTTATCCTGATCAGAGACATTTTATCATCTTGATGCATAACTTCCATCTCAGCCATCCATTCTTTTAAGAATTATAAGCACTATATGCACTTGTTTTAGACTTTCTTTTAGACGTTTTACTGCACTAATGTCTCTCTCTCTAACGTCATTTCTATGTCAGAGGTAGTAATGGAGTTGATATGCAGTTATTGGAGAGAGAGAGAGAGAGAGAGAGAGAGAGTTCACAGTTGTTGTTTTTCTCATTTCATGCTGATAATACAAAAATACAACAAATAAATAAATAAATATAAGTAAGCCTACTTGTTCACAGGTTTTTAAGTTTTTTTTTTTATTATTATAAAATACAACAAAGAAAAAATATATATTGATACTTGTTCACCGGTTTTCTGTCTCATTACTGCAATAACACGTGCTCTCTCGCGCTCTCTTTCATTTTATCTTGCTCTCTCTCTCTCACTCACTCTCTCTCTCTCTCTCTCTCTCTCTCTCTCTCTCTCTCTCCAATAATTGCATGTCCTCCTTCCATACCCTTTGCAGCAGCAGCATGCTTCTCTTCTTTCTATATCTGTCCATGACTATCAGGGCAAGTATTTGTACTTGCTCAGCAGCAGCAGCAGCAGCAGCAGTACTGTAGCAGATTTAGTCTGCCAGACCAAACCTATTTACACTCCATCCCCATCTATAACAGCTCACAATTTCACTCCGAGAGTTGTCATAGCTGAAATATATATTATATAAACAAATGGAAATGGTTTAGGAATGACTGAGTCAAAGCCCAGACTTAAATCCAAGTGAAAATCTGTGGCATGAACTGAAAATTGCTGTCCATCAACATTATCTATCTAATTTGACAGAGTTGGAAAAATTTATGTTAAGGAATAAAAAAGCCTAAATCATAGAGGCACATCTGAGACAACACTGAGGAGTGAATATTTATGCAGTTTTTAGATTTTTTTTTTTTAAATTTTCAAATAATTGTGAGGACATCTAAATACTTTATTTAGTTTTATTTTTGTAGATAGTTGTAGATTTTGTAGATAGATTGTTGTAGCTCTAATATGCTTAAATATGATGTTGCTATACAGCCAAAAGGTTATTGATGCCAAACAGGCTGGTTTGAGTATTTTAGAAACTGCTGATATCCTGGGATTTTCAGACACAACTGTCCCTAGAAAAAAATAAATAAATAACATCCACAAAGTGACAGTTCTATAGGTGGAAAGGTTAGAGGATCATGACCAGACTGGTTAGAGCTGATAGGAAGGCTATGGTAACTCAAATAGCCACTCTTTACAACCATGCTTTACAATGTGTACTATGAATATACAATACCTTATTGACAGTACACATCTGTGCTGATCACATTAGACTTACCTGTACAAGTCTATTAAAGTGTTGAACTTCCAACCCTGTATACGTACTGTATATGTAGATTTCTGTGAATAAATTAATTCACCTGTACTGTGTGGAAACATATCATACTCAAAATTCAAATGAAAATCTGAAAATGTGTAAAATGAAAATGTTCTCATGCATTTGAATGAAAATTCAAAGAAACTTGGATGCTTTATGAGCAGCTTGATTTAAAAGAAAACTAACTTTAAATGCAATTTATTTCATGAACTGCATGGATATTTTTGCACTGACTTTGTGGCAAAATGCATTATTCTTTTGTTATCACAGCCTTCCACCTGTTGGTCAGCAGAGTGAGACCACAGTATGCTAATCGGAAAATATGGCTTTATCTGAAAGAAGGTAGCCACAGAAAACTATCAGTGTCATTGACTGATAAACTCTAATAGCCTAAGGTAAAGCATGGTACTGTTATTTTAAAATATGTTCACCATATCTCCCAGTCAAAGATATGGTGAACATTTCCTGTATGTATATGGAAAGAAATCTGACTAAGAGGAACCTGAAAGAAGAAGAGAAGGGCTAGGATTAACTTTGTTGCTTTGTCTGATCTGCTATTTGGTTATTTGTTTCATATAAACTGAGATAGGTTCAAGGGCGTTTCTAGAGTTTGAGCACTACTGGGGCACAGACCCCCAAGAATTGTGCAAAAGTACTTAAAAATTTCTAGGGAGTTCCAGGGGCATGTCCCCCTGGGAAGAATTTTTTTGCAAAAACATTTTTTATTGAAGCAAATGTACAGTAAGTAGGGGTACACGGTGGCTTAATGGTAGGCAAGTTTGCCTCACGCCTCCAGGGTTGGGGGTTCAATTCCTGCCATGGACCTGTGTGTGTGAAGCTTGCATGTTCTCCCCGTGCTGCAGGGGTTTCCTCTGGGTATTCCGGTTTCCTCCCCCAGTCCAAAGACATGCATGGTATGCTGATTGAAATGTCCAAAGTGTCCATAGTGTATGAATGGGTTTGTGAATGTGTATGTGATTGTACCCAGGATTGGCACCATGCCCAGTGAGTACCCTGCCCTCTGCCCTATGCTCCCTGGGATAGGCTCCAGGCTCTCTGCGACCCACTAGGATAAGCGGTATAGAAATGGATGGATGGATGGATGGATGGATGGATTAATGTAAGTATGTGCTGCAGATCATTTAATTAGTTAAATTTGACATTTTAAATGACTGTAAAGGGCTTTGCTAAAATTGCCTATGTAAAACTTTTTTAGTTATCAAAACTTGTTACTGTTGATTACAGTTACAAACTGCATATTTTTATACCTTGGAACTCTGTTTTACCATGGTAATTAGTAAACAATTACTAACAACATTAACTTCATCAATGCAAGTTTACATTTTATTTGATACTTGACAATACCTAATTTCTATTAAATAAATACTATTACTACTAATACTAATACTACTAATATTTCCTAAAATAAATACAGGTATACAGTCCATTCAAAAACACATGAAGAAA
>JANDJT010000179.1:22974969-23007076 GCA_024331685.1 Stegophilus panzeri
CTGTTCAGGCACAGAAAGTTATTGTTCATCCATGTTTTTATCTCAGAAATACAATCAGAAAGAAAACAAACATCAAGATTTTCACCAGATTTTGAGTGAATGTAGATTTGGGTATCATCAGCATAAAAGTGATATTGGAGGCCGAGCGATCGCAGCAGATGCCCAAGTGGAGATAGATAAATATAACAACAACAATCCAACACCTATCACAAATGTGAAAAACCAATTGCCCCATTAAACTTAGAATCTGGTTGTACCACCTTTAACAGCAATAACTGCAACCAAACACTTCTGAGATCAGACTTTCACTTACTTCTAGGACTAGAACCTACTCCTATTCTTTGGATCATTGTCCTGCTACATAATCCAGTTGTGCTTGAGTTTCAACTTACAGACTGAAGACCGGACATTCTCCTTTAGGATATTCTGGTAGAGAATAGAATTCATGTTTCCCTCAATTATTGCAAGTTGCCCAGGCCCTGAAGCAGCAAAGCATCTCCACAAAGTCACACTTCCACCACCATGCTTTACCATAGATATGGTGTTCTTTTTGTGGAATTCTGTGTTTGGTTTACACCATATGTAACGGGACCCCTGTCTTCCAAACAGTTCCAATTTTGACTCATCAGTCCACAAAACATTCTCCCAAAAGGTTTGAGGATCATAAAGTTGTGTTTTGGCAAAATTCCAAAGAGCCTTATTGTTCTTCTGGGTTAGCAGTGGTTTTCACATCACCATTCTTCCATGGATGCCATTTTTCTGATAGTGGAGTCATGAACTGTGACCTTTATTGATACAGTAAAGGCCTGTATGTCTTTTGATGTTGTCCTTGGGTCTTTTGGGACTTCCTGGATGAGTAGTTGCTGTTGTCTTGGAGAAATTTTGGAAGGCTGGACACTTCTGGAAAAGTTCACTACTGTGCCGACTTTTTCCATTTGGAGATAATGGTTCTCACTGTGGTTCTTTGGAGTCCCAAAGCCTTTGAAATAGCTTTGTAACCATTCCCAGACTAATGTATTACAATCACCTTCTTCCTCATCATTTCTGGAATTTCTTTCAATTTCAGCATAGTATGTTACTGGGTATGACCTTTTAACCAAATCCATGCTGTTGAAAAAGTGTCGATTTGACTGAACAGAGTTTGCAGTAATCAGGCCTGGTTGTGTCTAGTCCTGTTGACACCTATTATGAATGCAGTTTCATAGATTTGGGGAATTAGTAACTAAGGGGGCAAATTCATTTTCACACAGGCCCAGCTGGTATTGGATAACCTTTTTGCTTTAATAAATAACATTATCATTTAAAAGCTGTATTTTGTGTTTAGTCAGGTTGCCTTTGTTTTATCTTAGATTTTGTTTTAATTTATGAAACTATGTAGTATGAGATATACACAAACACAGAAGAAATCAGGATATGAAAAATTATTTGCCCCAGCACTGTATGCCCTCCCCCCATTAAATTTTTTTTCTTACCTAGACTAGCTTATCAGCAAGCTTTATTTTAAAGCTTTATATTAATAGTCTGTAAACAAATAAAAAAGAATAAATGAATAAATATATGAATAAATATATAATTAGATTTAAATAAATACACATAATACATACAAATACATATATTTTAAAGGTCCAAGCGATGTTTTTCAGGTCTTCAGCTGCCCAGTTTTGTGCCCACTGTGCTGTAATCTGTCCATTCTCTGTGACCTCTCCAGAGAAGACATTTCAACCTGAAGAACTGCCCCTCACTGGATGTGTTTTTCACATCATGCTGCATAAACTCTTGAGACTATTTTAAGTGAAAATCCCAGAAGATAAGCAGTTTCAGAAATATGAAGAAACATTTAAATTCGTTATATTGCATGTAGGCCTACCTAAAACATTTGCACAGTAATTTTCATCACTTTTAGGAGCCAGAATAAAAAAGGTACTTATTCACAGAATTACACTAAATTAAAAAACACATAGATAAATGAAATACGTTTTAACCAGATACATAATCAAATAGCCAGTCATTTAATTAATTATTTAAATGTAATTAAATCAGTTTATTAATAAATCATACTGCTGAACAGAATATACTCGGAACAATGCGAACCAATCAGAAACAGCGATTTAAAGCGCGCGTTTTCTATCAGCCAATCATGACCCATGCTTTCTTCGTGTAGCGGAAATATCGTGCTTACTCTCGCGACAACTGCCGTTACCATGGTGTCGCTAGTACACAGTTAATCGAAGCGACAAGTTCGATTAGAACGAGTCAGAAATGAACTCGTTTTAGAAAATAATAATTTAAAAAATCTTTCAGTTTTATAGTTTCATCTCTATGGCACGTCTTTCAGGTATGACAACACTTTTACCGACATGTAACGTTAGATACTATGTTAACTGCAGGGCGCTAGTGGTGACTAGAATCTAAACGAGTATTAGATACATTTTCTTAATGTATAGACGTCCGATTTTTATTTAATATTTATATTTCTAAATTAATATTTCCAATATAAAAATAAGTTTATATACATAATTATAGTATACATTGCCTTGTACTGTTACATTATATTGTACTGTCACATTATATTGTACTGTCCTATTTAGTATATACTGTAATATATCATTACTGTTTATTTTTCTTTATTATTATTATTATTATTATTATTATTATTATTATTATTAGCATTTCTGTATTTCTAGTCACATTTATAGTGTATATTTTTTCTCTTTTACAGGGTAAGCCAAATCAAGAAGCCAAATCAACAACCATGTATTTAAACAACTTTATGGTCCTTCCCAAAAAGCCCAAATCAGTAAAGCTAAATGTCAGGTTGAGTATTTTTCCCCTTTGGTTCTTTGGTTTTGTTTTTACATTATTATTATTATTATTATTATTATTATTATTAGTGTAAATTATGTATTGAGTCTGGTGTATTAGTCACATTTATGTTAATCTCTGGAATGTGGCAGATAGATCTTCATCCTACTGTAACAAATTGATGTTAATTAATTTGTCAGATTTGAAGCTTCTTGTCTTGAGACCAGCTGACACATTGCTTCTCTGATTAGGATTTTTTGTGGGTAAAGTATGTTGTGTGCCTTGCAGGAATTTGCGTGAGCTGCGTATGGAGACAGCACAGCTCAGCCAGGACAACAAGGACATGGAGAGCCGCTTGCAGCAACTCCGGGAGGTCATGAGTCATGAGAAAGAGGAGAGAGAGTAAGTGACACACATACGGGTGGCAGTAGAGGGAGAGAGTGGAAAAGGGGAACCTGATATATTTGCTTCTTTTTTTATGAAGATACAACCACAACATGTCTAGTACATCATGGTTCAAACAGTGTGCTGTTGAAAATGTAAAACACCCAGTTCAGTCACATTATTGATGGATACGTTAGCACTTTAACACAGAGACAAATTGTTGCAGAGAACTTCCAACAATGCCATGTACTGATATATAACGCAATGTTTGTAATAAATAGTTACTACTTAAATAAATATTACTTCTTACAGCCTTTCCCCCCAGCACGTTCTTGCTGAGGCAATGTTGGTTCCAAATGCCAAGGGATTCTCACAATTATCTGGAGGTCTAGAGGAAAGTTTTAACCCCAGAGTTCTATTTCACTCCTCCTAACTGACAGGGGTGGTGTGCAACACCTGGATGATGTATCCACTGGATAATGTATGTCTCTCACCTGAACATATGCACTTTATTGACAGTGCCTCTGCCACACCATTGAGTTACTCTCACTGAGGCCAGTCATGGACCTCATGCTGCCCCAATAATTGATTATAGCTGGCCATCATGACCTACTCTGAGTAGACCACAATGTGGTGACATCTCAAAACCAGCAACAAGAACTTCAGGGCCAGGTGAACTGCCTCAGTTGCAGCTGGTTGACGATGGGTGAGCTTGGGCCTGCCTGACTCCCCCTTTGAAAGTTATCAATAAAATTCTTGCATTGTGGCATTGTGAACTTGAACAGGTGTTGTGTGAAAGAGTGCATTCGAAGTTGTGGGTTGTATTGCACCATCCAACCCTAGAGCCTTAGAGCCCTTAGAGCCCATCATAGGTGCTTGCTTGTAGATGGTAAGAGTTGAATTAGGTCCTTCTCTAGTTGAATATGTCATCATATGTAGTTTAACATGTGCACAGGTGAAAAGAAGAATGGGAAGATGGCTGTATGATGCATGATACATGCTGTATGATGTATGATGTTGACTGATACATCTCAGCATGCTTGCACACCTTCACAAGTGGCTATTTAGGTGTTTCTTTATTTTCTACATTCCATTTATTTTAATGAGGGCAGCACGGTAGTGCAATAGGTAGTGTTGCTGCCTTACATTTCCATGGTCTGTGGTTCGATCCTGGGTTTTTGTGTGTTCATCTCCATGTGGGTTTCCTCTTGGTATTCCAGTTTACTACCACCTCCCAGAAAAATGGTGGAAGGTGGATTGGCTACTCTGAATTATTCCTAGATATATATGAATGTCTGAGTGTGTGTATTTTTGTGCCTTGCATTGGACTGGCATCCTGTTCTAGGTTGTATTCCTGCCTTGTGTCCAAGCTGCACTCCACCGAGACCCTGACCAGGTGAAAAAGGTTACTGAAGATAAATGAATGAATGAATATTTAAATCCATTAGTAACACATATATACCACTTTCATTTTCTCCACCATATAGACAGATAGGATTTCATACTTAAATTTCTCAAATGTACAGAAAGGTGATAAATCCAATCGAAGTTTGCTTTTCTCTGGTGCCAGTAAAGCAAGAGCAACAGCTCCAGTAAATGGAACCAAATTTAGGCAGGAAAATTAGCTTTCCATAAAAAACAAACAAACTCTGGGGTTATTACTTTGGAGGGTCCCTCCTCCTCAGAGAAACCCCTTTGCAAAATTTCATTAATAACACTCAGATGCGACCTGGGTGTGGAATTATAGTGTGGCCCTTTTAGGGGCTTAAATCAGGATATATGAGCTCCATAACTCATCTGGTGTGAAGGAGAGGCATGTTTGTGGTGTACACACTCCATCGTGATGAATCACTACTGAGGTGAAGGGAGGAATGGGATGAACTTAGCCATGTCTTAATATCTTGGCGTTGTGTGTGTTTTGCAGCTCATCCAAGAATTAAAATGGTGTAATGACAGCGGAAAATTAATATAGTGTAATAAAATGAAAATGTTTTTGGTATGTTGTTCTTCACGCAAGTTGTACATTGTCAAATAAGGCCTCATGCATCATCTGAAATAATGCATCTTCTTCAGGGTACTGTACTGTATTATACTGTTTACTGTGCATCTTTAGGGATGAGGCTAGTTAGATAGGGTGCATTTTTGGGCAGCATATGTGCTTCTAAGCTAAAACATGTCCAAACTGAAGGAAGCTGCTAAATACACATATTTACTTTTGTTGTAGATAACTTTGAAGAACCCTGATCTAAAGTGTAAGGTTCAACCTCCTGCTTTAAATCACAATATGAGCTTATACTTGAATGTATTTATTATGTACATGTAATCTTAAAGAAGATTTAGATCAGTGGTGTCAAATATACGGATTGGCCCGATAAAGGTTCTAATCCAGCCCACCAAACGAATTTAAAATACAGTCTAAAGTAAAAATGGTCTTGTGGACTGTAAATAAATGACAGAGTCAAAAAAGAACTTTGTTATTCCACTAGGGGAGCAATAAACCATGTCTCATTTAAAAAAAACAAAAACAAAACTAATTTAAGGGTTTCACAGTAATGGAGTGAATACTTATGCAACCATCAAAACTTACCTTTTTCGTTGTAAATATTTTTTGTTAACTATATAGCTTCAGTGGATTTGTACATGAGATGTTCATTACATTTAAACACTAACCATTGCTGTACCTAAGGGAAATCCTAACAATAATAATAATTATTATTAATAAGTAATAAGTGCCAGACTGAGCTCGGTTCCTAATCTTCATTCATTGTTTATAAATGCAATTCACACACACACACACACACACACACACACACACACTCTTCTCACTCTCTCTTGCTACTACCTGTCTCCATCTGTCTTGCCATCCCCTCTTCCTCTCACTTTCACTCTCCTGTTACTCTCTTTCACTTTTTTTTATCTTACTTCTTTCTTCTTCTTTTTCTTTTTCACTTGTACTTTCTCCTTCACTTTATTTTCTCTTTTTTCATTTTCACCATTTCTCATAATTCTACTTTCTCTTTCTTTCTCACAGGCTCTCTGTCTCATCCTTTCTACCTCTCTGCAAGCTTTTCTTCCTTCTCTATTTATTTGCTTTCTCTCTCTTTCTCTCTCCTGCTTATCCTTTATTCTGCTGTCTCTCTCCTGATTTTCTTGTTCTCATTATCAAATCCACTTTCTATCTATTTTTTAATCACATTTCTATCTTTCTCCTCTCTACCCTCTTTGACTCTCTCCTTACATTTCTGTCTCATTCACTTTTGATGTCAATATATTTTGTTTTTTATATTTATTGAAGATTATAGCTGCCACTTTAACTGTGATTTCTCCAGCATCTCCAGCACTCTGTTTCTCATTTGGCTTGTTTTAAATAAACCTGACCTGAGTGTTGGAACATTACATTGGTTGCACATTGAAAGATCGCATGGTTTGATGTGTTTCTAACAGGAAGAGTGGTGCTTTTCACTGGAAATCTGCTCAGACCCATGATGGGACAAGGGACAAAGACAAAAAGCTCAATAAAGTGAGGATTAACTCTACCATACAGCTCTGAAAGTCATTATTAATAACTTTTCCAAAGCAGTGTATATTTCTCAATTATGCATCAACACTATTTGTTTGACTGCATAGCATGTGGATTTTATAGGGTTGTGTCCTAAATCAGTTTTGTTTTGCACTAAATGAAAATGACAGATCATTTCCTCATGTTATTTACTTGTACAAGAACACAAAACAATCATCAATTTTAAAACACAACATGGCTGTTTAGACTTTTTGGTGTTGATTTGCATGTATGGCATAGTGCCACTCGTGTTGTATGTTAATAAATGGTTAACATAAATGCAAAATTATATCTGCCAAGAGAACAAGTATATTTCAAGCAAAAATTAAACACAATTTCTAGAAATAAACGTAATAATCTTATATTTGTTTAAAAACATATCTAATAAAGAGAAATATTAGTTGGATTTGACTATATTCAATATATTTTGTTTGCTTATATATATATATATATATATATATATATATTCTTCTTTCAGTGTACAAGATTTGACAGATTTCAGTTTTTTTAAAGACTTATTTATTTATTCATTTATTTATTGCTAAAATTGGTTTTAAATAATGCATCCTTAGTCAAGATTCTTAGTGAGGACTGCGGAAATTATTGATTAATTATTGGTTGATAAATGATTCTTTGTGTTGTAGCTGGACAGTTAAGCATTCGATATATGGCAACTTTAAGCACAGCAGTGATTAAATTAATGAAGACAGTAAATTATTTAAAATTGAAGCATAGAAGTTATTCTAATACATTATGAGTGTGTTTTCGGGCAGAATTCCCCCAGCAAGATGAAAATAAGAGTGCTGAAGTCTCTGCCTGGTAAGTGTGTGTGTGTGTGTGTGTGTGTGTGTGTGTGTGTGTGTTTAAGTGAAAGCAGGGTAGTTGGATGTTCAAATGTCCAAGTGGGTTTCCTCTGCGTTCTCTGGTTTCCTCCCACCTCCCAAATACATGGTGGGTTGGTTAAGCTAAATTGCACCTGAGTGAATGAGTGTTGGAATGCGTGTGTGTTTGTATGTGTGTGTGTGTATGTGTGATCCACCGCCACCCTGACCATCATGAATGAATGAAGGTGCAGTCAGAGTTACTCCAAGACTTACCCTCCAACATACCACCTTGGTCTGTAGAGCCAGATTGAGTCATTTATGTACTATAGCATGCGTCTGTTTTGGTTGCTTCTAATAAATATTTTTGGCTTTTTTTATTTCGTTTTTAATAAGTAATTTATTGAATTTATTCAATTCAAAATATAAGATTACTACATAATACACAGAAATATATAAATGTGCTGTCTGCATAGACCCCATGCTCACTGATAATTTGACCAAATGCCAGCATATAGAAGGAAAATAAAAACTATAGAGAGCACTGTAGTATGCCATAGACAATCAGTACAGTTAGTTTTGACCATGGTAAGAGAGTGAAGATTACCGAATGTTCTCTCTTTGTATGGGTTGAATATAGCAGCTATGTGAAGTACAACTCATGGCAATTTTCAAACCGGACGGTTTCTGCTGTCATATAATCATTGACACTTATGTAAACAAAAATAAGTGTTAAAAACGGCCTTCCCACTTCCTATGCTACCACCAGCTTTCTCAACCTTTACAGTTCATTCAGCATGAGTATTGCCAGTGATGATTCTATAAAGTAGGATAAATTATAAGGCAGCAGTTATAAATCTTGTGTAATTCCATAAAAATTAGGCTCAATAAATGTCACTTTGCATGATGTGCATGCGTGTTTAATATACTTTTGTTGTGCTACATTATCATGCTGAACACTGTAGCCTGCATTAAAAGGAGCAGAATATGTGCTAACACAGTTGAAAGGAGGTAGACTTTCCCAAGGTTGCACACCGTTTATTATTGATAAATTAAATTTTATAACATGATTTATATTTGATCTTGATCTACATTAAACTGTGTCTGTGTTTGTCTGGAATTTATTTGCAGAAGTACTACTATTTCTATTAAACAGGCATAGATTTGTAAAGTATTTAAGATGTGTCTGTGTGTTTGTATGTATGTGTGTTCTAGGTGAAAGGGAGCCAGAGCCTCCACCTCCAAAGGATGGACGGAGAAGAAAATCCAGGCTAAAAGGAAAAGTGTGTGGACAGTGTGAAGCTCGAACCGCTGGACTGGTGAGTCATCATTCATCCATATTCTACATGAAACAGACTGTTTAATCCAATCATCATATAGCCATCCATCCTTCTATCCACCTAGATATCTATATCCATCTACTGTACCTGCTTATTCATATTCGCCTATCTATTAAATGGCGCCCCTTAGAATAGATGAAGAAATACACACTTTAATAGTAAATCAGTTATGTCTATAGATAAAAGACTTAGGGTTTTATATATAGATATAAAGTGACAATAAACACACAGCACACTAGCAAAACAAATATCAGACTGATTAGTATCTAATTAGAGTGATAATGATTTAGGCCTTTTTCATTTCGCTCTAGGTTGTTTACAATAAAATAAAAGGTCACACATATTTCCCAATTCACTTGCTTAGATTTTCTAATTTTAAACAATTAAAAATGAGACCAAATGCATCTTTAAACTGTATTTCTAAATCCATCCATCCATCCATCTACAAAATGGGTATCCCAGTGTTTTAAACCTTTAAACCCATTTTATCCAATTCTATATATATTCTTGTTTATCAATCTGTCCCCCTCTTTTTACAATGTCTTTACTATTGTATACTACAATAAACTATTATAATAAGAAAGAAAGAAAGAAAGAAAGAAAAAGGAAACACTGGAAGGAAAAGAAACTTCCATAGATGATTGGAGAAACATTTTCAAGAATGTAGCAGTTGCCTTGACTCACTTTTGCTAGACCAGCCATCCATCCAGATGCTCCATCCATCCATCTGTCAGTGCAGTTCACATATATAAGTAACAGTGATAAGTCTGTGTGCAACTCACCCTGGCAAAGTTCAGGGACTCTTTGACTGTGTGACTCAGAGGAAATGGGATGACTGATGTGTGTGCTGTGAAAGAAAGATATGGCTTCTCTTTTCTCATCACTGTGGTGGACTGTGGTGTTATGAGGCCCGTGTTCTTTACTACTACTACTACACCCACATGCATACTTACACACAGTGTGATGATGGCTCTGCACTTTTATCTTTCTCTAAACACACACGCAATGCAACTTCTTCCTAGACTACAGATTCAATCCCTGTCACTCTTTTCTCTCTCGTGGAGCTCAGTTTTACTAGTCTGTCTAAAACCCGTCACCTAATTTTTTTCACTGGTCCTCTGTGTGTGTATGTGTGTGTATGTGTTTGTGTGTGTGTGTGTGTGTGTGTGAGAGAGAGAGAGAGAGAGAGAGAGAGAGAGAGAGAGAGGCAGTACAGTTTTGACTTGGCACGTAAAGCCAGGTTAAGCTGAGCAACATCATGTTGTACAGCAAGATACTTCAGTATCATTATAGATAGATTCATAGATAGAGAGAGAAGCTATACTCCACCATCATCAATGCCCTGTTTTGGGGCATGAATGGACTGAGAAATCTTAATCCACTTTGATAATTTAGCGATTGTCCATATGGTCATTAAGATGATCATATCGATAAGTCCGATGCTATTTATTTGCTATCTCACTTGCCATTCAAAATGCATAAGCTTGGCTTCTGAATTTAACCAAACCCTTAATTCCATCCTCTGATCCAGTAAGCTTAAGAGGAATTTCTAAGCAGTGACATTGTGATGCAGTGGGTAGCACTGTTGCCTCACAGCTCCGGGGTCCCTAGTTCTGATCATGGGAGTTTTTGTGCATGTTGTCCATATGTGTTGGTTACATATTGGTTTTCCAGTTTCTAGTAGGTGGATTGGCTTGCTAATTTGCCCCTTTTCTGAATGAGTGTGTGCATGGTGCTTTGCGATGGACATCCCATCCAGGATGTATTTGAATCCCATCTAGGATGTATTTGCACCTCATGCCTAGTGCTCCCAGGATCCACCACAGCCCTGACCCTCCCGCATAGGGGATTGGATGAGAATGTGCCATTGAACACCAAAGATTAGAGAATTACATTTGATTCATATCAGAAGACCTCAAGATCAGTGCTGTATATCTCATCACTATCTAAAGACTGAGATCAAGCAGTTCACTGGGCACTCTTCATCCATGCATATTGCATCAATCTGCAGTCTGCATCATTTTAAGTCCTAATTTGCTCTGGCTCTATAGCATAGTTTTCAAAGTTCTCTACCCTTTATAACAGTACAGTATGTAATTTACTTTCCGTACCATAGCTTCAGTTGTAGGTGCTGTCTTTTCTGCTGTACTTGATCTAATTACAGTTATTATGGCTAGTGGCGGCTGGTGCAAAATGTTTTTGGGGGAGCGCAAACAAACTGAAAATCACACCATTAGCAATTCGGATCTGAATGTTCAGCAAAGCTAAGCTTCCCAAAAAACTTTAGCATCATAGCATAGTCAAGATGGCTGCAGATACTTTCATGCCATTTTCATTTTTCAGAAAGATATTTAAGTCTCGTACCCATGATACCAGGACTTTGAAACCTCAAACAAGGAAAACAATAAAAGGCTCAACTTACATATCATCTTTTTAGCAACACTTATTTTTCCAGCTGTTTGTTGCCCCGTCCCAACTTTTTTGAGACTTATTGCGGCCATCAAATTCTAAATTACTTAATTTTTTTCTTAAAATGGTACATTTACTCAATTTAAACATTTTCTATGTTTTCTATGTTCTATTGTGAATAGCATATGGGTGTATGAGATTTGCAAATGATTGCATTCTGTTTTTATTTACATTTTACAGAGCATCCCACCTTTTATTGAATTGGGGTTGTAGAAAAGCCAGAGAGAGAGAGAGAGAGAGAGAGAGAGAGAGAGAGAGAGAGCGAGAGCGAGCATTGCTGTTAGTGTACATTAAAAGTAATAAACAAAGTTGGCTTGCTTCTTTTATAACCATTTCGGCCTTGTCTCAAATCATATTCCTCATCTCGTCTTCTTCACTCGTTTCGTTTTTGAAAACAAATAATGAGCTCCCTGAAGATACCGACATCTAGTGTTTCCCCTCATTTCAATATTTATTAAGGCCAAGCCAAAATGAAAGCATAAGATTTCCCTGCATGAAGTCTGCATGAAGCCTGATGTTTTTGCTCCTTGTTAGCTTGATTTTTAATGTATGTTTACACACACACACACACCTGGCTGAGAGTTGAGGCTCTTTGGCCATGTGTTTACACATTGCTTGCTATCTAGATATGATCACATGGTTTGATTTGGTTTCTGGTTGTGGGTGGAGTTTGATTGCTGGTGGAGATGAGTGGCTTGAATTCATTTCTTGGACCTTCTTTTCTATCTGTCTGTCCGTCTGTCTGTCTGTCTGTCACATCATAAGTTGCTTTAGGAAGGTGGTAGGCCACCATTAGCTGCCAGAACAAAATCTCCCATAAATGCTCAATTGGGTGCAGATCTGGTGACTGTGAACATCATAGCATATGACTGATCATTTTATCAATAATTTTATCAAACCATTCAGTGACCACTCTAGGATTGGGGCATTACCATCCTGGAAGAGAATACTAAAGCCTAACATGTAAAGAAATAACATATGATGATATGTGATGTTATAGAAAAACCATCCACAATGGTAGGGTGATTTATAATTACATTTAATGTTGTGGAACGTTCCTGTTATAATGTATGTTATAGCAACTACAAACAATCTTTCCCTCACCAGCCTCTGCTTTTTTCTCACTCTTGAAGGTAATAAGTAAAAAAAACTTTTCACATTACTGAGAAACTGGGGAAAAAGAATCCTTTGTCCTGAAGACTGTCATGTGGCGGAAAACTTACTGACTGTTACAACATGCTGACACCTGAGACTGAAACCATAAATGATAATTAATTGACTCCTAACAGAAAACCTCACCATATCAATGATTACATGTATTTTTCTTTTGTTAAATAACACTATTAATCTGTTTATTATTAGACTTATATTACGGGAAAATTAAAGCATGTTCCTCATTATAATTCTAACATCAAATGTTTAAAAGTTATAGAAGAACAAATTCATCTCTGGGGAGCATTTTAAAGAATAATGTATTGTAATTGTTTCTGTTTTTAAAACTTCAAATTTGACCATTTGTGGTTATGTGTTTGTTTAAAGGTGTGTGCAGAATGCACAGAGGATTATTGTGTCGGCTGCTTTGCCAAATTCCACCAGAAGGGGGCACTACGGGTCCATCATATCATTCCCATGCAGGTGAGAAGCAGTTCACACACAAAGGAAAACATATCCACACACAAACACACACACACACACACACACACACACACACACCACACATCCACGTGTCTTTCCGCAAACACCAGCAGCAATTGTGCTTGTCCTTTTCCATCTTGCCATTAACGGTCTCTCTCTCTCTGCATCCAACTTTGATTACACACATCTGTATACGGAACTGGAGAGTAAACACACATACATACACACACAGACAGTCAGGCCATCAGAGTGGTGCAGATGAGTTCAAAGACAAACACGCAGGCATTTGTTTTAGAGATTGCAGAAGCTGCACAGTATTTGAAATGAAGTTTTTTATTGACATATGTCTGAGAGTTATTGTAACTGTGTGTGTGTGTGTGTGTGTGTGTGTGTGTGTGTGTGTATTTACAGTCCAGCCCTAACACAAGCATGTATTTAGCTTTTAGGGAGGACCATATGGACCAATAATGATATGAATCCAGTTTTGACATTGTGGAGACTTTAGTTTTTCCCCATGAAGGGTAAAGGATGGTGTTCTCCCAGATGGTTTCACCAGGGGGCATTGTGGAACTGAAAGTTGATGACCTTACAATTGAAGTTAGCTTATCTTCTGGTTTTTGAAACTTTATTCAATTTAGCATTTAAGTTAATAAAATGTAAGTATTCATATCTTTATTATTGAATTTATTATATAATTTGAGCTTGAATCCCATAGCCATTAAGTCAAGAGAGCAAAATTGACCATGATCGCTGGGTGGGAGGGATTGCATTATTGCTCCCCTGTCAGTCACACTGACGCTAGCTAATTGTGGACATCTTTGAGCACATGAATGTGGAAGAGGGCTGATAACCCATTCCTCCGAGTGTATTACATTGCCCTGTGATGTAACATGAGCAGCAACTCCAATAGATACAGAGGTTAACAACATGTATCTCAGAGGAAGCACCTGATAGCCTTTACTCTCCCTGTTGGAAGCTGTCAGATCATAGGGGAGAGTTAACTAAAGGGTAGGAATTGGCAGGTTACCAAATCAGGGAGAAAATAGGGGTAAAATCTAAAATAGCATTGTTAAGCTTGATATCTTTGTTCAATATATTCTTTTTTTTTTTTTTAATTATCCACTTATAGAAGCTTTGAGCTATATGATTAAAATATTGCTGATACTGTATGCACGTAGTGAACCCCTGACACTGGTACGTACTGTATTTAGCTTTTTGTTTTAGACTCTAGTATAAGTGACATTTCAATTTGCCTAATTTTCTTTGCTGTTTAAGGCAGGTGATAGATGTTCACTATAAAAAGATCATAGGCTGACAACATCAATGACTGAATGACAGACCTAATCTAATTTCCAAGCTAGTGGTGTGGCAGAAATTTAGTCATAAAAAGCAGTGTCAGTTATATAGATTGCTCATTCCGGCTACACTAGCTCTTCCTTTATAAACACTGTACACTTACTCGCATACCTTGTCCTAGCATCCTCGCATACCTTGTCCTTGTCCTGTAGCCCATGTAGATCTACAGTTAGAAACTATAGCTCATCATTTCCAATACAATGTGTATAAAACCACTTCAATATACAGATAGATGACAAATGAAAGGAAAAACAAAAAGTGAAGTAGTAAGGTGTTTGGCCACTACCAACAGCTTTGCTTTAGAAGCAGTTCTACAAATCTGTGGCACTGTACTGTAGAGAAGAATATCATTCATCCAAAAGATATTCCCTCAGCTGATGTTTGGATGCTGGTAGTGGACAGCGCTGTCTAACAAGTCACTCTAATGTCATAGGTGTTCAATTAGATTGAGAACTGGTGACTGTAAAAACTATAACATATGAGTTACCTCATTTTCATACTCTATAAACTATTCAGTGAGCACTCATGCCCTGTGGATGGGGGTGGAGTCATCCCTGAACAGACCACCAGGACAGAAATGTTTCATCATAGGATAAAGGTAATCAGTCAGAATTACTACTAATAATAACTATTATTAGCAGTTAATCATAAATAGATAAATTGCCAACTAGTTTGGTAGTTAGCTTCAGTAAAGTAAGGCATTAAATAAGGAGGTGTGTACCCGTTTTGCTAGAAAAATAAAAAAAGTAATGAAGGTAGATAAAATATTCCCTTGTTACGTCTCTATTACCTTGAAATTACCTGTGTGTGTGTTATATTACAGCATTGTTATTAAATTAAGAGTGTGTAGTTACTGATGCAATCAAGACCTGAAGGAGTTGCACTGTATGTTGGAACAAATGAACACACACAAAGAGAGAAAGAAAGAAAGAGAGAGAGAGAGAGAGAGAGAGAGATTTCTTGATGACCATATGCAAAAAATATCAGTCTCTGATACACTACTGGTGATGCCAGGGCTTTGTGTGGTCTGTGTGTGTGTGTGTGTGTGTGTGTGTGTGTGTGTGTGTGTGTGTGTGTAAGGATTAGGCTTTGCTTGTGCTGGTTGTGAGGTGGTTGTAATGAGCTGCTCTCCTCCCGTTGCTCTAGTTCAGAGCCGTTGAACCACAGACCAAGACACACACACACACACACATCCACATTTGCAATGGAGGTAGGTGTCAGCTCCTATTATACTCAGTGTTCCAGATACACACACACACACACACACACACACACACACACACACTCACACACAGACAACTGATCACTTTGTGGTCTTACCATCAGGGAATACAGTACATTCCAGCTGAAGCCAAAATGTGTGTGCCTCTATGCCTGTGTTACATAAATATGTTATGTATTCATGTGCAATGTGTTTGTTAGACAGTGGCATAAAACACCTGTATGACTGTTTGTCATAAAGCACCGCTGCGTCTTTCCAAATTAAATATTTGCATAGAAATCAATCACAATTTTAAAAGCAAACAGTACAACAACAGTCACTGGGTGTGTAGGACAATTTACGGTAGAAGATAATGGGACAGTATGCAGTGTGACAGCTTCATTTTACAAAATAAACAAGGGAAACTAGATAAGCTGCTAGCAGGCATTAAACAAACTACATTTGTTGGAAGGCTTGGGGCATAACTGAAATGCATAACAAAATTCATAAAAACTGTGGGCTGTATAGTCACACTGCAGGTTGCTTCCTAACAGCTCCATGGTACAGGGTTTGATCCTAAGCATGCGTTACTATCTTTGTAGATTTTTGCATTTTTTTCATTATGTCTGTATGGGTTTCTTCTAGGTTTTATTGTGTTCTGTCACCACATAAATCCTTGATGATGGATGGATTGGCTATTTTAAATTGCCCCTAGATGTCAGTGTGTGTACTTGTCTGTACTGTATATGTGATGCCCTTTTATGGACTGGCATTGCGTCCCTGTCTTGCTCTGTGTTCCTGGGATATGCTCCAGATCCACCAGGACCCAGACCAGGGTAAAGCACTCACTGAAAATTAATGAATAAAAATTCCATTCGCAGCATTGAAGGTTCAAATGAAGCACTCTTTGGAGAATTGGTGCTTTGATTATCAAGCCATGGCAGCTAATCACAAAGATTGGAATGCCATATCAGTGTGCTCTGCCCAGAACTCCTGTCTGATCCATAATAAAACAATATCATCAGGATTGATTAGAGTACAGACTGAATTCTAATGTAAGTGAGCCAGCAATTTTCAGGCAAAGCATAAAGCCTGAATGAGTGCAACACTATTATAAAAATTATCCATTAAAATAAAAGTGGCATTGGCAGATGTTGTACTGTTTTGCTTGTATGGCTTTGGTAAGTACATTCAATTTTACAAGCCTTTTAAAATACAGCTACATTAGTTTAGAGTTAGGGTTAAATTTAGGTGTAGCATATCTTTAATTAGCTGCATTAATACTTACTGTATGTCAATAGAAGATCCTCATAAGGATAGTAAGACAAAAGTATGTGTGTGTGTGTGTGTGTGTGTGTGTGTGTGTGTGTGTGTGACTGAGTGAGAGAGAGAAAAAGCTTAGCCAGAATCAAAGGTGAATGCTTGGCAGGCCACATTGAATCTGGATTAGAGGAATGTGACCACTGAGGCAGGTTTCTGCACTCCTAATCCTGTTTGATTTGCCTTCATCAAAAAATGAGAAAAAGGAACATGGGGAAAAAAATAATCACAACACCACCCATGGATTTGCTCTCGAGTTTGATCCCTGTGGTGTGAGTCCTTTTTCTATAGAGATGCAGTCATCAGTTTTCTTTTCTCTCTTTAGATTGCATGGTGTTTTAGATTTACATGCTACATTTATTCATGTATTTTTGGCAGACACTTTTATGACATAAACGGAGGCAAAATCCAAACCAAGCATATAGTCTAGCAGTAAAGAGTAAACAGTGACTCTCTGACAGTTCTAGGATTTGAACTAATAAACCTTGGTATTCCTGGTATTTAAACTCAAAACCTTCTGGTCACTAGTGTGTCTCTGACAGATATTTAAACTCAGCATCTTCCAGCCATTAGTGGATATGTGGAAGATTTTAATTCATAAGCCTGAGGATCTCTGATAATATTAGTTTTTGCACTTACAGCTTTCTGGGTATAAACTTCTTATAACCTTCCAGTTATATTTGGTTTCTGGCAAATATAAGTCACAATCTTCTAGTCAACATTGGCCAACTGGTCACTTAATCTCTGGTATTTCTGATATTTGGAGTCAACATTTTCACCACTAACTGTCTGTCCTGGGATCTGAACTCACAGCCTTTTGGTAACTAGTAGCTCTTTAGCAGTCCTGTGAATTGAACCCATGAACTTTCAGTCACCACAGACTGTCAATTCTAAGTGTACAACCCCACAACTATGTTATCATTAGGGCCTCTAACAAGCCTGGCCTCTAAAACCTTACAATCGCTGGTGGCTCTCTGGCAGTCCTTGATTTTTCAAACAGGATGGCCAAGGAAAACAGCAGTAGTTGATGACAGAAACATTGTGAGAGTTGCGAAGATAAACCCAATACTTTCAGAGGGGACTGTATGTTGTCAAAGCAGACTACCTCGGCATGCTGAAACAGCTTACACTGCAAAACATATCTATGACAATATAAAAAATTTGGCAGATGGGAACAGATGATGATGTGACATGTGGATGGGTCAACAGGGACAAAAACAGGCCAGACCTGACTGGAGGGCTTTTCGTATGCAAATGTCTAAACACCTAAAAAGAACTGATTTTTATTTCAGTACTCATAAAACACAAATCCAATATTTCCCTCATTATTTAGCCCGCATTATTGTATTAAATTAGTGAAGAATCTTAATATTGTGCAAAATATTTCTTTCCAGGCTGAGCTCCATACCTCCATCAGCACACTTGATGTGGTAAATCGTTTTCAGACGATGATTGAAGGTGAAGAAGACAAAGACAGTGGTGATGGAGGAACAAATCCAGAATGCAGAGCAATCTCTACAATTCTCCAGCCTGTTTCTGATAACCAGATGCATAGCATACGAGTGAGATATACACACACAAACACACACACACACACACACACACACACAGTGGGGGAAATAAATATTGAACATGTCAACATTTTTTTCAGTAAATATATTTCCAATGAGGTAATTCACATGAAATTCTCCCCATACATCAGTATTAACTCAAGAAATCCGCAAATATAAAGAATTCACAACATTAAAGTTAAATAAAGCTATGTGCAATAAAGTGGAATGACACAGGAAAAAAGTATTGAACACGCTAAGAAAAAGCAGTTCTCCAAGGCAAGGTAAGGCAAGGAACCAACTGAAATCCATAAGTAGTTAGAAAGTAATTATACCTCCTATCTGTGCAAATTAATATCAGAAGCTGGTGTGTAGTGTACCTTAAGGCCATGGTCATTAAGTGCACACTCACAGCCGGGCCAAGGCGTTGCTACTGCAAAGCGCACTGTGAGCACAAAGTCGTACAATCCACAAACGCAGCTGGACTGAGGCGTTGATTGCCCTTTGCACACTGCAGGTTATTCCAGGTGGAACACAGAAGTAAAAACAACAGTCCAAAGTATATAAAATGGCACCCCCACATCGCAACCGTAGGGGCACTGAAAACAATATGACTTAAATAAACAAACGAAAACAAACAAAAAGGTGACAGGAGCGGCAGCAAATCGAGCCAGAGTACCCTGTCAACCAGAATCGGAAGTGAGTAGTACTCCTCCTCAACTGAGCGTAATACATGGAAAAGGCTTTTCATTACCAAGGTGTCACACAAGAATAAGCTCATGATGGATAAGAGCAAAGAGCTCTCTCAAGACCTTCACAACCTTATTGTTGCGAAACATATTGATGGAATCAGATACGGACATATTTAAAAACTTCTGAATCTTCCACTAAACACCTTTGGGGCCATTATCCGCAAGTGGACACAACATCACTCCATCATCAACCAGCCACGCACAGGAGCTCCTTGCAAGATTTCTGACCAGGGAGGCAACAGGTACCATCGTCACAGAGAAAACAGTAGGCAGTGCACTCCATCGCCATGTCCTCTATGCACGCTCACCCCACAAGACTCCGTTACTAAAGAAAAGGCATGTCAAAGCTCGTTTAAGTTTGCTACAACTCATTTGGACAAGCCTATGAAATACTGGGAGAGTGTAGTCTGGTCAGATGAGAGCAAAATTTAACTTTTTGGCTGTCATACTACACACCATGTTTGGAGAAGAAAAGACACTGCACATCACCCTAAAAACACTATAACATAAGAAGTTTGGAGGTGGAAGCATCATGGTGTGGGGCTGTTTTTCATCGCACAGTACAGGCAGACTTCATATAATTGAAGGAATAATTTTCCTTGATTTAAATTGTATACATTAACATGTATTATGTTATACAGAAGGTAACCTACACCTTCTGATTAACATTTTTTGTGCAATATCTAGTTAACAAGCTATTGTTTGCAGTTAACATTACTGCAGCCCCGGCTGTCAAATTCTGTTAAAATTGCATTCACATTTTAAATATTTAAAAGATTTAGGCTTGTTCAAAAGCATTTGAATATTAATGAACCTGATTTTTTACTCCCACAGACAGACAAACATCAGTAGTGTTACACTATGTGTTCATATCACTTTAACCACAGACAGTAAAAAGGTTAATCACCAAGGATTAAGCAAAAAAAAAAAAAAAAAAAATCACCAACAATCACCAGCCTTCCACCCTTTGTTTATCTTCATGTTATAATATTTATAAGCCCACACTTATGCTGAATTTCAGATGACTTCCATTTTACTACATATGCTCACTGTGTAGTATACTTGGCTTGATGGTCTGACTGTCAATTACTTTCACTTGGTCGAAGGCATGCATCAGGGTGTCATCTCATGACTGCTCTAAAGGGAAATTCCTGAGGGGAATCCCCACAAAGAGGGGATGGGCAGAGCCCTCCCACCTCTCCCCTGACATGGTGTTGATGTTGATGGTCCTGGCACTTCCTCCTCAGCCAGCACTGAACATATCCCACATTGTGCTTTTCTACTGCAGGACCCATCCAAAAATATTCCCTTTACTAATATTTTAAATCCTGGCCGGTTAATCCCCAGAATGGTTGAGGCGAGGACTAACTGCCACCTCCACACTATGCTTTTGATCCCGGAAATGTTGATGGACACCAGCAGATATTCTTTAATGTCCCCGTGCACACACTTCACCTTCACTTTTCATGCTCTATTCAATCACTTGCCGTGAATCAGGCCTTGGTGGATTGAGATTTGATTACAGCCTGAATCCACCAGTGTGTGATATGTACTCCCTTCACAGATATTCCGTACATCCCAGCTAGGTCGGGGAAAGCCTGTGGTGCATTGGGGAGCTGAACCAGTTTTCCCACTCCAGTGATAGAACACTGTTCTTGGAAATGCCTGGGCTCCCCACAGCACCAAGACAACTGTCTGGGCCTTACCCCTTCACCTCTCACTCCCTGAGCAACCACCTATGGAAAGAAAGAAAAAGCATGAGATTGGAAAGCAGAAGAGGAAGGAAAGACTGGGGATGGAATTGGCTGGATCAGAGCTCGGGCCAGAGGAGAGGGTTTTGGAGGGACAACCCTGCACTTCCAAGGAGCAGGGATGGGTTGAGAATGGGGTTGAGAGGTAGATTCAGAGAGAAAGGGGTCATCTGCCTCCGGATATGGTGCCAAGTTGTCCTCCACCAATTGTACCTCCTCCAGCAATGCCGGCTTGTGTCACTGGATCCATTGTACTGTCCCTTCTGAAGACTATGACTCAGCTGTTCGGACATTTAGGGGAAGTTCATTCCACCACCTAGGTGCCAGAACAGAGAAGAGTCTTGATGCATTCCTTCCTTGTACCCTGAGAGATTGTGGCACCAGTCTAGTGGTGCTAGAGGTTCGGAGAGACCGTGGTGCAGTATGGGGTGTGATAAGTGATTTGAGGTAAGTGGGTGTTGGTCCATTTTTGGTTTTGTAGGCAAGCATCAGAATTTTCAATCTGATGCAGGCAGCTACAAGAAGCCAGTGGAGGGAGTGTAGCAATGGGGTGGTGTGGAAGAAGTTTGAAAGGTTGAAAACAAGTCGAGCAGCTGCATTCTGGATCAGTTGCATAGGTTGAATGGCACTCAGAGGCAGACCTGCCAGGAGTGAGTTGCAGTAGTCCAGTCTCAAAATGACAAGAGACTGAACCAGCACCTGATTCGATGGTTTAGCAGCATGTAGCTTCTCAGTGACAGCCAAAAGGGCAGTCTCTGTGGAATGTGCCGCTTTGAAGCCAGACTGATTAGGATCTTGGAGGCTGTTCTGTGAGCGTTACAGAGACAGTTGATTGTAGACAGTGCGTTCAAGGATTTTAGAAAGAAAAGAGAGAAGTGATACCAGTCAGTAGTTGCCGATGTCGGAGGGATCCAGAGTGGGTATCTTAATGATGGGAATACTGTACAAACACTGGTAGGTGTGTCAAGAAATGAGGACATGGGAGCCACGCTTTGGAGAGCATGACTTGATTTTTTTTTCTCTCGCTCTGTTTACTGGGGTGCTTTTCAGCACCTTGTTTGGGAAAAAGCCACACACACGCATGCACGCACGCAGGCACGCACGCATGCATGCACACACACATACACACACTTCTGCTTTCTCCCAGCTCAGCTTGTTCCATCCACGCTCTCATTTTTCTTTCCTCCTGAAAAAAACACACCAAGCAAAAAGAACCACATTAAATATCCACAGTTGCACACTCATCCCTCATCTCCTGGACTCCACCCTCTATTCACAAATGGTGCACAACCACGCTTCTGCTGCCACAAATACACATACATTATACACATTGAACATATAATGCGTTCTAAATGGATACAAAGGATATCTGAATAGGCTATTCATTTGTTTTTAGAAAGCTTGCTAGTTCAAAGGGCATCTGGTTGTTACTAGAGGTGGGCATTGGGACAGTGATCCAGTGACTGGGACAGCGATGAAACAAAAAAAGTCACACAAGCCCACCTAAATATTTGGGGTGACCTGAAGTAGGCTGTGCACAGGAGATGCCCTGACTATTTGATGGATCTGTAATTTTTTGCAAGAAAGTGTGGGAAAATATTGCCAAGCCATGCTGATAGACTCTTACCCAAAATGATTGAGTGGTGTAATAAAATCAAAAGCAGGTTCAACAAAGAATTGGATAAGGAGTGTGCACACTTATGCAACTAGGTTATTATATTTTTTTTTTCTTTCTTTTTTTCCTTAAAAATCTTCTGACTGTTTTTCACTTTATTTGAATAGTTTGCAATTTCACATTAGATGTGGGAAAAGATCTGACATGATTTATCTTAATAAAATTTTTCACCTCACAAAAACTTGCCATTTTAACAGGGGTGTGTAGACTTTTATATCCACTGTACATACACAGATTTACTCCTGCTATGCAGAGTATATCATAATGGAATTCTACAACCTAAATAATGCATTATAAGCTTAGTGAACTGTATTTGGAATTTGCCTTTAAAGAGGAGTGGAAAGTAAAAAATTGTTGTGCGAAAGTTAGTTGAGTATAATTAGCCCGAATTAAAGCTACTCTTACAGGGCCATATTTAGAGTTGATGAGTTACTGTAAGTCGAACATTACGTCAGTATTTACATGGGCAAAGTATTGAGGCTCAGTTTACATAGGTGTATAAATTGAATTTCTGTACAGCCCATTTAGATTATTAAAATCTTTCCTGATTGTTCTTGTGTAGAGTTCATGGGACATGGGTTTTTGAGACCATCACCTTTAATACAACCACTATTCTTTAAGCCCCCCAAAATTTGGGAGATAGAAAATGCAGAGTGCATTTTTCCCTTTGCTGTCAATTGCAATATGATGTAGCAGAAAAGCAAGGGACAATAAAAATACAGTTCAGCTTAATACAAATGAGAATCACACAATCACTGCAAATATCTCGTATTAAAATTTTCTTTTAAGGGAAATTTGTAAATATTTTGTACCAACAGTGGCAGAAAGCATTATTTATGTATTTGCTTACTTATTTATGGTGTGCCAATGTAGTAAATTGCACAACTTAATGTAATAAAGATTAGCTAAAAAGATGTCATAAAATGAAATCATCTCAGTTACGCATGAAACCCTGTTCCCTGAGAACGGAACAAGATGTTGTGTGAGCTTCACACTGTGGGAAGCGCCTTTGCGTGTGACCAGTATCTGAAGTCTGTGTAAAATCACACATATTTATAGGCCTGCCGTGGTCAGTTGATGTGGCATTTCACACATAGCGTGACTATAAACAGCGCTTGTAAACCATGTCATCAACTTCTCTTTGTCTGAAGTGAAGATACAATTTACAGGCATACCTCAGTGTGACAAAGCTACGCAATGTCTTGTTCCCTTCTCAGGGAACAGGGTCATAACCCAGATGTTCCGTTTCAAAGGGAACTCAATGTTGCGTGAGCTTCATGCTGTGGGTAAGAGTATACCTACTCTGTCATACTGAGGGTATGGCATGTCCAAAAAGGTCAGAGGCTGAGGGTCACTGCAAAACCCTCGACAGTGGGGTGGAATCTATATCTAAACTGTAATACCGAATGAATGTGTGTGATGTAGACCACCCCGCTGCAGAAGAAAGATCCTGTAAGGATACCCCTTTGGATAAGCCTTTGAGGAGGTGACCCCCATAGTGGAATGAGCCCTTATACCCAGAGGCATAGCGAGACTGCATGCCTCATAAGCAATAGATATTGCTTCCACTATCCAATTAGAGATGCGATGCTATGGCACAGCATCACCTCTACGGTCACTGCCAAAGCAGAGCAGCAACTGCTCCAACTTACGCCAGTGGCCGGAGAGGAGGATGTAAGTACTAAAGAGCCCTTACTGGACACAGTAGGTGCAATCTTTCTTGTTCTGGTGTAAGGAACGGAGGAGGGCAGAAAGCCTTCAACAGTACCGGCTGGGCAGCAGACATAGGAACTTTAGGAATATAATCCGGCCTAGGACATAGGAGGGTCTTGGCTAATCCAGGGGTAAAGTCAAAGCAGGAAGGGACAACAGAGAGAGCTTGCAGATCTCCTACTTGTTTGAGAGATGTCTAGGCCAGCAGAAGCTTCTGACTTTAGAGTCAGAAGTTTCTCTGAGGCTTCTCTAAGGGCTCAAATGGGGCACCTGACAGACCTTCCAGGACCACAGAAAAGGTCCCAGGAAGGTATGTGTGGACTGCAGATGGGCCTCAGCCATCTGGCACCATGCATAAACCTTGATGTTAGAGGATGTTGCCCCACAGAGGCTCCATCAATAGGGGCATGGCTGGCCAAAATGGTGGCCACATAGACCCTAATTGTAGAAGGATCCAACCCTGCTGAGAAACGTCCTTGTAAGAACTCCAGGACTGTAGCTATTGTGCAGTTTACTGGGTCTAACTAACGTTCCTCATACCACAAGACAAAAAGTGGCCACTTGAAGGCACACAATTTTCTCATGTATGGAGCTCTAGCATTTAACATGGTCTCTACAACCTCGGTTGAGAGACTGGAATCTATGAGCTGGTGTCCCTCAGGGGCCAGACCCACAGTTTCCATAGTTCCGGTTGAGGGTGATAAATCAACGCTCTGGCTTGAGGCAGTAGACCCCTGCAAATGGGAATCTCCCAGGTAGTGCCGTCCAGCAGGGATATTATCTCTGGGAACCATATTCGAGCTGGCCAATAAGGCGCTACTCCCAGCAGATGTGGATGGTCTTGACGAACCCTCAATAAAACTTGTGGGAGCAGAGAGATTGGGGGAAAGGTGTTCAGACGTGACCTCGGCCACGTGTGTACCATGGCATCCAGCCCTAATGGTGCAGGAGGAGTGAGGGCGAACCATAGTGGGCAGTGTGTTGTCTCCTTGGAGGCAAACACATCCACTTCCGCTTGGCCGAACCTCTGTCATATGGACTTCACCACCTATGGATGAAGCCTCCAATCCCCAGGTCTCAGCCCCTGCCTTGACAGGATGTCTGCCCCCACATTCCGGTTGCCCGGAATGTACATTGTATTCACAGACAAAAACTTTGTCTCCGCTCAGAGAAGTTGCACCACTCAGTTGCACCTGCCTGAAGAGGGGGCACGAACGTAACTCTCCCTGGTGGATGATATATTAGACCATCACTTTATTGTCTGTCACAACTAATATATGGTGACCTCTCAACTGAGGTAGAATCAATTTCAGTGCTAGGAATACGGCCCTTATCTATGTCACTCTAGATAAGGGCTGCTCCAGAGACCGTGAGCTGGCTGGCCATCTAAGATCGTGCCCCAGCCCATGAAGGAGGCACCTGTCATTACCGTCTTGCAATAAGGAGATGCCCCTAGAGTGTGACCCGAGGCTAGAAACCGGGGCCACCTCCAAACTCTCAGAGCATGTAGGCATCATTGCATGACACTGATTACTCTCAGGGGTTTCTTCCTCGGATGAAACCCCCAACTTTTCAGGCACCACTGAAATGGTCTCATGTGCAATAGGCCCAGCAGTATGACATTGGCTGCTGTCGTCATAAGCCCCAACTGTCTGTCGTAGAGACTGGAAGGGATGCCCAGACCCAACTTTTTCTTGCGCAATGTTAATAGGGCATATCTATCCCCTATGTGTGTTGGGGATAGATATGCCTTGATTGTAGTCGAATCCCATATAACCCCTAGAAAAGCCTTTTGAACTGTAGAAAGCATACTTTTCTTGATGTTCAACCTGAGCCCCAAGCTCCTTATGTGGGTGAGAAAAACATCTTGATATTGAATAGCCAACTCCCTAGATTGTGGTATAATTAATCAATCATCCATATAGTTTCGTAAATGGATGCCCTGGAGTCACAAGCGAGCCAGAGCGGCATCCATGCACTTAGTGAAGGTGAGAAGGGATAAAGTTAGACCAAAGGGAAGAACCCGGTATTGACACATGTTGCCTCCAAACACAAACCTCAGGATCTTCCTATGACTGGGTAATATATCTATGTGGAAATATGCGTCTTTTAGGTCTATCGTCACCAAGCAGTCCTTGAACTGAATCTGTGGAATGATATGTTTGCGTGTCAACATTTTGAACCTGTATGTCTGAAGAATACAGTTCAGATGACGTAGATCTAAAATTGGCTGCATACTCCCAGCTTTTTTGCAGACCAGGAAATAATGACATTGGCTGGAGGGGCCCAACTGTAATACTGTGGGCTAACTGCCATAACAAACTTTCATCTCCTGATACCTCCCTCCACGACCCATCAGGACTGCTTCTTCTTTGTCTGATTGGCACTGATAATATTTATTAAATTAAGCCTACTAGCAGGCTGCAACTGTGACCGCCCAGTTCCCCTGGCTTTCTGTGGGGAGAGGCGGACCACCACACTCGCCTTCTGTGCCTCCCTCACACTAGTACTGGCCTGGGCTCCACTCATGGATTCCCATGAACTCAACACGACAGGGAAGGAACTGGCTGAATGCCGCCATTTGCTGCTTTGCCTCCTGAAACCTGTTGGCGATGACGTTAACTGCACTGCTGAACAGGCCGGAAGGTTCAACAGGAGCATCCAGAAGGGAGACCTTATCCTCATCCCCCATGCCTGAGAGGTTGAGCCATAGGTGCCTCTTCACCGCAACCAAGCTACCCATAGAATGGCTGATATGATGGGCTTTTTTGCCTGATCACCCGAAGAGACAAATCCGTGGCCCAGTGAAGCTCCACTCCACACTCATTCAGCAGGTCTGCCTGGTAGGCCTGCAACACTGCCATTGTATGCAGTGATCCACAAGTGAGGCCCGCTGCTGCATAGGCTTTGCCAGCCAATGCTGAGGTGGTCTTAAATGGCCTGGTTGCTCCCCATAATTTCGCTGCCGTTGATGTAGAGAGGTAGCTCACAAGCGCCTCCTCCACCTTTGGCATAGAAAAAATTCAAGTACCCATATAAATAAGCCATATAAATATGTACCCATATCTGGCTTTAGGTGTTGCTTGTGAGTGATGCGGATGAGGAGAATGAAGACTCCTTACTGAGAGGCAATTTTGATGAAGAGGAATCTTACAGAAGTTTTCAGAAGGCTCTGAATGAGTGGAGAGCAGGAAACACACACGGTGACAGAGAACCCAACCACAATGTACAAACTGCTCGACCAGGTAACTAACACACACACACACAAACACACACACACACACACAACGTAGGTAGTCCCTAATTGTGCTTAGAGATCAGGTGGTAAATAAGTAGTATGAGGGGAAGTATGTTTACAGAGGAGACAATGACATGCTACAGTGCTGCTTGAATGTTTGTGAACCCTTTAGAATATTCTATATTTCTGTATAAATATCACCTAAAACATCATTAGATTTTCCCACAATTCCTAACAGTTAAACAAATGAGAAAAATATTATACGTGGTCATTTATTTATTGAAAAAAAAGAATCCAATATTACATATCTGTGAGTGGCAAAAGTATGTGAACCTTTGCTATTAGTATCTGGTGTGACATTGTGCAGCAGTAACTGCAACTAATTGTTTCCGGTCAGAAACATTTCTGGCTACTAGATTAAGGTTAGGCATTATAAAACAATAACGGCTCTTTTTTTTATCCAGTTTTTGGTAAAACGATTTGTGTGTTTTGGTAAAACGATTTGTGTGGGTCGTTGTCTTGCCACAAGACCCACTTTCTCATGAGATGCAGTTCACAGCCAGATGTCCTTACATTTTCTTTTAGAATTCACTGGTATAATTCAGAATTCATTGTTCCATCAATGATGGCAAGCTGTCCTGGCCCACATGCAGCAAAACAGGCCCAAACCATGGTACTACCACCACCATGTTTCACAGATGTGATAAGGTTCTTATGCTGGCATGCAATGTTTTCCTTTCTTTAAACATAATGTTTCACATGTAAAAAAAAAAAAAAATCTCATCCATCCACAAAACACTTTTTCCAAAAGCCTTCTTGCTTGTCCATGTGATCTTTAGCAAACTGCAGACCAGCAGCAATGTTCTTTTTGAAGAGCAGTGGCTTTCTCATTGCAACCCTGTCATGCACACCATTGTTGTTCAGTGTTCTCCTGATGATGTACTTATGAACATTAGCCAATGTGAGAGAGGCCTTTAGTTACTTATAAGTTACCCTGGGTTCCTTTGTGACCTTGCGGACTATTACATCTCTTGCTCTTGGAGTGATCTTTGTTGGTCTCCAGTCCTGCAGAGGGTAACAATGGTCTTGAATTTCTTCCATTTGTACACAATGTGTCTGACTGTGGATTTTTGGAGTCCAAACTCTTTACAGATGATTGTGTAACCTTTTCCTCCTTTGTTCATGCCATGATACACTTCCACAAACATGTTGTGGAGACCAGACTTTGATATATCCCTGTTCTTTAAATAAAACAGGAGGATAACTCACACCTGATTGTCATTCCAGTGATTGAAAACACCTCACTCTAATTTCACCTTAAAATGAACTGCTAATAAAGGTTCACATACTTTTGGCACTCATAGATATGTAATATTGGATCATTTTCCTCAATAAATAAATGACCAAGTATAATATATTTGTATCATTTGTTTAATTGGTTTATCTTTGCTTTTGTGAAAATGCAGATGTATAGAAAATTCTAAAGGGTTCACAAACTTTCAAGCACCACTGTATATGACAGTCTCTCTCTCTCTCTCTCTCTCTCTCTCTCACACACACACACACACACCACAGTGCTATATCCTGTTCACACATATTTGGCTGACATCATATGCAATTTGTTGACATCATATGCAATTTGTTGCTACCTGGGCCATCAGTGACATAACACAGTTTTCCATTTTTAATCTCTGGTTTTCAATCAATTTTTATTATGCACAAATTAAAAGATTTGATGGAAAACAGATTAATGTATGTTCACTAATGACTGTGTGTTTCATATTCCTGATCAAATCATTTTCTTTGGTCACCACATAGCAGATGTTACTTTATCATGCATTTGCTATCCTGCCAACAAGGTTTTACTAATGTGTCTAATTTTACTAATGTGTTCAATGTGTCTTTGTCATCTCTCTCTTTCTCTATTGGTCTCCTTGTTCACTTTCTCATTCCATCTCTCATGCACCCAATGTCTTATTTCCCTCCGTAGTTACTCAAAGCTGTGGTGGGCTGAACACAGGCACGCAGGAGACACAAGTTGGATAAAAAAGTGCTCTTTTAATTTTAATTAAAGTGGGGAAGGGAATGGTGAGCAGGACTCGCAAAATTTCAAAATCTCTGGTAGCCCTTCGGGCAGGCACTCTTCAGATTTTGGTCCCCCGAAAGGAATTTTACTAGCCCAAATAAAAAAAAATATTTTTTTTTAATGTATAAAATTGGTCAAAACATCAATCAAAAACTTTTTCAAAACAACAATATCAGCAATTGGATATAAAATAATCAAATTACAACCATCAATACAAATATGCATCTGGTTCTAACTGAACTGAAATTTCTATGAACTTGTGTGAACAGTATGAATCAGTCTGTGTCAGATTCTGAGATATCAACTGATGTCACAGATGAGAAAATGCCACTCGGTGTTGAGGGCATAGCATCTCCTTCATCTTCATTTCTCCTCCTGTGCATCAGACTCCACCTCTCTGCTTTTTGTTCTTGCTGGGGTTTTATGTTCCACCTGTCTTGAACCTCCTCCTGAAAACATGTAGGAACTAACTGCCTTGTGAGGGCAAAAAGATTCAACTGATTCCCCATTTATGGAGAGTTGCGAATGGCGTCATTCAGTGTTTCAGACTGTAGAGAAGTACGATATGATGTTTTCACTCAGTTCATACAGGAAAATCCTCTCTCACAGATGGCTGTTGGTGGACTTAGTGTCAGCATTACTTTCACCAACAACAAGATATGAGAGAGGTGTTCTGGATTCTCAGTGAAGAGATCTGTGTACAAGCAAACTAGCTTTCTACCCGGTGCTCTGAAAGCCACATTTTTAGTTCCATCCATTCTTGTGGAATTTTCTCCTTCTCTTCCTCATTTAGCAAACTGGCAAATTGTGTGACAAGATAATTCATGTCTTCATCCCCATAATTTGCCAGCTCTTCTCTGGGGTGTGGAAGAGTGGAAGGGTCAAAAACTTTTAAACAAGAGAGAGGTTTTTCAGACAGATTTTTAAATCTGTGGTCCATGTACTTAACTGTGTTGTCATTAATCCTCTGAAACTCTGCACCAATGGTGTCTTTGTCTGTGTCCTCACCTCTTCTAGCAGGTCGCTGGCTTTTTGTGAGCTGAGTTCCACAGTAGCAAATGCTACCATCATCTTTCACTGTGAACTTTGTGTTCAAGGCTTTCTGGTATTCTCCTGATTTTGTTTTCAGGCTGAGTAAGCGTGATGTGGTGCTCTTAACTAACTGATTTATTCGTGTGATGGATGTCATGCTGAAAACAAGTACTGCACTTGGATAATATGGTGCTGTAGTCCAACATGAAATGTAGGAAGCGAACAAATTTCTCTGTCTTCATCTCCTGCACCACCCCCTTTGCTTTGGCAGCATCCTCTGACTTAATGTCACTTCCTCCTGCCGTATTCTCCATATGCACAACAGTGGGAGTGTAATTTTTTTCCACAGCCTTCAGACATCTTAGCCTGCTTGAGAGCTACCATGTGCTTTTCAGGCCACTGAATGTGCCACTTTCTCATTAAGCAGTTCCCTTATTTCAGTCAGTTATCTTTGCTTCTTTGGGGAATAGTAGTACATCTTAAAGATGGTTTTCAGTATGTCCTCAAATTTGACCAGGTACTCACAGCCATTCACCCTATCCAGTACGGCTGGCTCTAATTTGTGTGCCACACAGTGGATTGTTATGAAGTAGGGTATCCTCTGTTTCAGTCTCCCAGCTACTCCTGTTTTCTCACCCATCATCGCTGCAGTTCCATCAAAGTTTGCACACACTACTTTCTCCTTCCATGTGTCTTCCCTGATACCCATGGTGTTCACTGCCTCATCGATAGCTTCTAAAACATCTGCAGCATTTGAGCTCTTGACTGGCTGATCATGTATGTGGATATGTCACCATTATCTCTCACATACCTGACTTGAACCAACTCCTGTTCTATGATACCAGTGTCTGTACTGCCATCTGCAAGAATTGATAAGATCTTTCTTGAATTTCCTTTTCAATCTGGTCTCTTGAGGTTTGTGCTATTGCTCCAATAAAATCTCTGCAAGCATGGTCATTGTAATAAGTGGAACCAAGGTCTAGGCCATTTGCTGTTTGAAGTTTACAAAGACTGCTAAAATGGTAATTAATTTTTTGCAACATAGTATGCTGTTCTGCAAAGTTTTTTCAGAACATCTTGTTGTGCTTGGTTAATTTTTAGTATGTTTTTTGCAATTGGTGTTCGTTCTGGGAAAGACCCTGTAGACTGGGCACCAATGCACTTTTTGTGATGCAGGGATTTGTCACGGGTTCTAATGGGGTCTTTCATAAAATTACTGGTTCCAGTGTCAAAAACACTCATAGAGTCAGAAATAATGGGGAATTGGTGTCAAGGGTGTCAAGTGTGGCTCAGGTGGTAGAGCGGGTTGTCCACTAATCGTAGGGTTGGCAGTTCGATTCCCGGCCCATGACTCCACATGCCAAAGTGTCCTTGGGCAAGACACTGAACCCCAAGTTGCTCCTGATGGCAAGTTAGCGCCTTG
>JANDJT010000179.1:23011759-23022371 GCA_024331685.1 Stegophilus panzeri
AATATTTACAAAAATGTGAGGGGTGTACTCACTTTTGTGAGATACTGTATACACACACACACACACACACACACACAGTGGTGCTTGAAAGTTTGTGAACCCTTTAGAATATGAGGTAAACATCATCAGATTTTCAAGCAAGTCCTAAAAGCAGATAAAGAGAACCCAATTAAAACAAAATATTTGGTCATTTATTTATTGAGGAAAATGTATCCAGTATTACATATCTGTGAGTGGCAAAAGTATTTGAACTTCAAGGATTAGCAGTTATTTTAAGGTGATATTAGAGTCAGGTATTTTCAACCAGTGGAATGACAATCAGGTGTAAGTGATCACCCCGTTTTGTTTAAAGAACAGTGATCTATCAAACACATGTTTGTGGAAGTTTATCATGACAAAAACAAAGGATATTTCTAAGGACCTCAGAAAAAGGAGTTTTTGATGCTCTTCAAGCTAGAGAAGGTTACAAAACCATCTCTAAAGAGTTTCTAAAGAGTTTGGACTCCACCAATCCACAGTCAGACAGATGTACAAATGGAGGAAATTCAAGACCACTGTTACCCTTCCCAGGAGTGGTCGACCAACAAAGAGCAAGGGCAAGACGTGTAATAGTCTGTGAGTTCACAAAGGAACCCAGGGTAATGTCTAAGCAACTACAGGCCTCTCTCACATTGACTAATGTTATTGGTCATGAGTCCACCATCAGGAGAACACTGAACAACAATGGTGTGCATGGTAGGGTTGCAAGGAGAGCCACTGCTCTCCAAAAAAACAACAACATTGCTGCCCATCTGCAGTTCAAAGATCACATGGATCACAAGCCAGAAGTCTATTGCAAAAATGTTTTGTATATGGATGAGACCAAAATAGAACTTTCTGGTTTGGAGAAAGGAAAACACTGCATTACAGCATAATAATCTTCTCATCTATGAAATATGGTGGTGGTAGTATCATGGTTTGGGCTTGTTTTGCTGCATCTGGGCCAGGGCGGCTTGCCATCATTGATGGAACAATGAATTCTGAATTATGTCAGCAAATTCTAAACGAAAATGTCAGGACATCTGTCCGTGAACTGAATCTCAAAAGTTGGTCAAGCAACAAGACAATGATCCTAAACACACAAGTTTGTTCTAATAAAGAACAGTTAAAGATGTATAAAGTTAATGTTTTGGAATGGCCAGGTCAAAGTCCTGACCTTAATTCAATAGAAATGTTGTGGAAGGACCTGAAGCAAGCAGTTCATGTGAGGAAACCCACCAACATCCCAGAGCTGAAGCTGTACTATACTTAGGAGTGGGCTAAAATTCCTCCAAGCCACTGTGCAGGACTGATAAACACTTACCGGAAACGTTTAGTTGCAGTTATTGCTGCACAAGCGGCCACACCAGATTCTGAAAGCAAAGGTTGACATACTTTTGCCACTCACATATGTAATATTGAATAATTTTCCTCAATAAATATAATTTTTTTAAATATTGGGTTCTCTTTGTCTACTTTTAGAACTTGTGAAACTTTGATGTTGTTTGAGGTCATATATATGCAGAAATGTACAACATTTTAAAGGGTTCACAACTGTTTACACACACACACACACACACACACACACACACACATTATATATATATATGTATTATAGTCTGTAGAACAAAACTGTGTTCCCACCCTGTGTGCATGCGTGCATGCGTTCGTGTGTGTGTGTTTGTGTCCACAAGGAAGTGAATATATGGCAATTTTAATCTTTTGGGGATGTTTGTTTTTTATTTGTTTTTATTTTATGTATGTCTGTACAGTATTTATGTATTTCAGAATGTGCCACTTTTATGCATTTATTAAAAAAAACTAAAACAAAAAAAACCCTGAAAAACCCAAATAGTTTACTTTTGGTTACAGAGGTTAGGGTTAGATCACTGGTCTCCAACATGATGCCCGTGGACACCTGGTAGCCCGTATGTAGTCTGTGAATCGCCTGCCAAGCATGTTCTATAAATAGGCTCAATTTTAATTATTGATTTAAAAAAAAAAAAAAAAATATTTAAAAAAAAAATTACTTAAAAAAAAAATACATATATTTAGAAGTTGCATCTTATTGTTAACGTACGTAGTGTACGTTTCTCGTAGGCTATTCTGTGTGTTGAGGTGGTAGCGAGCTGGTGGCATAAAAAAGGTGAAATCAACAATAACAAAAAAACAACAAAGGATTAATTATGGCTGATGGTGCACCAGGTCCTGCAAAAAAGAAAAAAGACTTATTACTTTAATGAGGAGTGGGAGAGAGAATTTATCTTCACAAATGTCAAAGGCAAAAGTGTATGCCTCATCTGTGGGCCTAGCAGTGCGTTATCCAAGAGGCACAACACAGAGAGACATTTCACCACAATCCACAAGACCTTCAAAAGCAGTTATCCACCAGATACATCACTTAGAAAAGCAAAAGTTAACGAGTTGAAAGCAATATTAAGAAGGTATCAATAATTTTTTACCAGACCCACTAAGAAGTCACAGACTGTAACCGAAGCTTCATATAGGGTTGCTCATTTTTTGACAAAACACAAAAAAATAATTTTCGGATGGTGAAATTGTCAAGGGAGCAATGACTGTGATCGCGAACACACTGTTTAAAGATCACAAAGATGGAGATGAAATCATGTCTGCACTCTCCGATGTTCAACTGGTGACAAACACAAATGCAAGACGAGTCACGGCTATATCAGCGAACGTAACAAAACAACTGGAGAAAGGCTTAGGGTTCATGCAAATGGTTTTCCACACCATGTGATGAGTCTGTAGATTTTAGCAGTAGAGTGTTTTTAGTGATTTTACAGTGAAAGAGGAATTCCTGACAGTACTGCCTCTAAGACAACAACAAGGGGTGTTGATATTTATGATGCGGTTACTTCTTTGACAAAAACGTGCCATTAGAAAAGCTGGTATCAGTGACAGCTGATGGAGCCCCTACGATGACTGGCCGGCACACTGGATTCGTTGCGCTATGCAGAGGGGGCCCGGATTTCCCAAAGTTTCTACATTACCACTGCATTATACACCAGCAGGCAATGTGTGCCAAAGTGATGGGATTTGATCACATAATGACCCCGTATTTAAAATAATTAACATCATCCGGTCAAAAGGGAAACATCACAGGTCATTCAAGGTACTTCTTGAGGAGTTCTCCGCTGAATATGCTGACCTGTTGCTTCACACTGAAATTCCATGGCTGAGCAAAGGAAGGATTTTGCAGTGTTTTTCTGCACTTTTGAGTGAAATCAAGGTGTTCATGGAATCCAGAGGGTTGGACACCTCCATGCTTGAGGACGCTGAGTGGCTACTGGACCTTGCTTTTCTAACTAACATCACTGGGAAATTTAATAATTTGAACTGTGAACTGCAAGGCAAAGGTAAGACAATCAGTGACATGATCAGTGCTGTAAATGCATTCAATGCCAAGATCAGCTTTTTCTCCACATATTTACAGAGGAAAAAAATTGTATCACTTTCCAGCCATGCAGTCAATGCTAAGCAACAATGCTTCTGCATCTGAGGTCTTTGACAAAGTATTAAATAAGTACTCTGAACACTTGACAAAGCTTGGACAAGAATTGGAGGACAGATTCAATGACTTTGATAAGCTGCAACCATGGGTGTCATTCACTGCAAATCCTTTCATGCCAGTGGACATATTGTACATTTCTGAGAAACGAAGTGATTCATTGAACCTGGATTCTAGTGAGATTGAGATGGAGATTCTCACTATGCAAAGTGCCATTAACCTCAAAGCCCATCAGTGGGCCACAGAATTTTGGAAAATTGTTGACCCAGAGAAATACATATACATTTGCATAGCAGCCATGAAAGTAGCTTGTCTTTTTGGTTCAACTTACCTGTGTGAATCTGCATTTTCAGACATGAATTTTATTAAGAACAAACACAGAACACACCTTACTGATACACATTTGGAGTTGCAGTGTCAGGTTAAACTCCTGATTATAGGGCACTTGTGGACATTATGCAATGCCAAGCTTCCCAAAAAGAGGCTATTAGTTGACCACTGTATTTTTTTTCTGCCTAATAAAGCAGGCTGATTTGGACAGAACAAAACAGTCATTATAAAGAATATTTATTGTCGAAAAGTTATTATTCAACTGTGACAAATGACTCTTGAAATTAAATGGAATTAAATTATTTAGCGAAATGTGTTCAGTGCATTGTGAAAGAAAAGATTATAAAAAGGTACATATTTCAATACATTTTCTTGGAATGTTTTTCAGGATTGATTGTTTAAAAATATTAAAACTGTTAAAATATTAAAACCCTAACCCTGAGAAATCATTAAAATTTTTTATGCCAGTGTCACGTAGTGGAATGTGAGGCAAAAGCAAGTGCAGATAAAGACGTTTTATTTAGGAACAACTGGCAGACAAATCCAAATCATTAGACAGAAGCATAATCAAAACAGGCAATGGGTCAGGCGATCAGCAAACAGCCATAAATAGTTCGAGACTTGAATCAGAGTTGGTAAGTGAGAAATGAGGTCAATAAACATGAAATGAAACAAGACAAGAACAAAGAACAACTGCTTGGCAAAGAGTTAAACTCAATACTACCCAAAGTCATAGTGTTGGAGCAGTCGCATATACTGTGGTGTGTGTGAGAGATTGGAAACAGGTGTGTGTGATCAGTATTCCGAAGAAGGTGAACATGTGTGCGTGTGGGAAGTGTAGTCCATGGCAGCCATGTTTGTAGACTGCTGTGCAGGATGGGGAATGTCACTGGTTTGCTGTGACATGACAGAACCCCCAAATGCACTCCCTCCCCAGGCGGTACTGGCCCTCTGGGCAAAATATCTTCACATGAACCAGGAGACAGAGCAGCGTTCTCAGCGGAACAGGAGCGCAAAGCGACGTCCTCAGCAGAGCAGGAAGGCAGAGCAGCATCCTCAGTGGAGCAGGATGGCAGAGCGATGTCCTCAGCGGAGCAGGAAAGCAGACTAGCGTCCTCAGCGAACCTCGGCATAGTGGCTTCCACGGCAAAACTGAGGTTTTGGCTGCAACGGGAGGTGGAGAAACTTCCTCAGTAGAACAGGGTGGCTGAGTGGCATCCTCAGTCACGCAGAGTCTGAGCATCGTTCTCCTTTGACTTTGCAGCCTGAACTTGGTTGGCTCTGTCGTCAGTTTCAGAGATGAGGAGAACTTGGTTAGTCTCGGGCACGAGTAAAACTTGGTCGTCCGTATAGGCAGACTCGAGCTTGATCAGAACTTGGTCGTCTGTGTCTACAGACTCGGGCATGAGTAGAACTTGGTCGTCCTTGGCAGCAGACTCTGGCGTAAGCATAACCTGGTTGGTCGTGGCGTCGGTTTCAGGCGTGAGCAGAGCCTGGTTGGTCGTGGCATCAGTTTCAGACTGGAACTTGGCGTAGGTCACATCGTCGACCTTTAGCTGGAACTTTGCATTGGCAGAGCTTGGGTTGGCCGCCTCTTCGGCCTCGGACAGGAACTTGACTTGACAGGTCGCCTCTTCGGCCTCAGACAGGAACTTGGCTTGACAGGTCGCCTCTTCGGCCTCGGACAGGAACTTGGCTTGATGCTGGAGCTCTGGAGCCGAGACCACCTCATGGGTCTCAGTTTGAAACTCTGGGGCTGAGGTCATTACGTTGACATCTGGCTGGAGCGCAGTAGGTGAGACATCCTGGAGGGTCTCAAACTGGAGCTCTGAGGTCACCACATTGACCTCCGGCTGGAGCTCAGTAGGTGAAACCTCCTTGTGGGTCTCAAGCTGGAGCTCTGAGGTTGCCACGTTGACCTCCGGCTGGAGCTCAGCAGGTGAAACCACCTCGTGGGTATCAGGTTCGATCTCTGGTGCCGAAGTCATTATGTTGACCTCTGGCTGGAGCTCAGTAGGTGAAACCACCTCATGGGTCTCAGATTCGAGCTTTGGTGCCGAAGTCATTACGTTGACCTCTGGCTGGAGCTCAGTAGGTGAGACCTCCTCGTGGGTCTCGAGCTGGAGCTCGGCTGCTGAGACCACATAGTGGGTCTTAGGCAGGAGCTTTGGGAAGGAGGTTGCCATGCAAGTCTGCTGATAATATGTAGTAAACGGCACATCCGGTTCATCTCTGAGGCATGGTTCCCCTACAAGATCCTCAAAGATCGCCCAGGAGTCTGGGCTGCCGTACACCCTCATGACAAGCCCCACAGACAGATTGACACTCAACAGTCCCCAGGATCCCATGGCTGCTAAACGCTGTGCCCACTGGTGTGCTGGGCCACAAAACCGGGACAACAAGAACCCTAGCCATTGCTTCTCGCCGGGCTTGGGGTCCGTTATGCTGGAGAAGTATATCTGGCAGTCCTCAAGAAAAAAATTCAGGAGCACCTGACAAGCTATCAAACAGCTCCGGGAGATCAGTTCTAGTCCACAGCGGAAACGGGATCGAATTCACAGCTGGGACGGTTTGCTTAGTTTTCTTTGTGTGACTTCTCCTCCATCTTCCTGCTGCTTCCATGTTTAGGTGCAGCATTCTGTCACGTAGCAGAATGTGAGGCGGAAGCAAGTGCAGATAAAGACGTTTTATTTAGGAACGACAGGCAGACAAATCCAAATCATTAGACAGAAGCATAGTCAAAACAGGCAATGGGTCAGGTGATCAGCAAACAGGCATAAATAGGGCAAGGCTTGGATCAGAGTCGTAAGTGAGAAATGAGGTCATTAACCATGAAACAAAATGAGAACAAAGAACTACCACTTGGCAAAGCATTAAACTCAATACTACGCAAAGTCATAGTGTTTGAGCAGTCTCTTATATACTGTGGTGTGAGTGTGTGTGAGATTGGAAACAGGTGTGTGTGTGATTAGTATTCTGAAGAAGGTGAACATGTGTGTGTGTGTGGGAAGTGTAGTCCATGGTGGCCATGTTTGTAGGCTGCTGTGCAGGATGGGAAATGTAGTCACTGGTTTGCTGTTACATGACAGTCAGGATATCTAGATATTTAATTATCCCTTTGACACAATGTTGTTAATTTAAAGTTTAAAAAGCACTATTGTCTTAATATTTATTATATTTATAACAAATTGTATATTTTTGAGTATATCAAACAAGTAGCCCTCTAGACTATTTTATCCCTTCAGGGAGCTCTCACTCACAAAAAGGTTGGAGACCCCTGGGTTAGATTTATGTACAGGAATTATAAGTACAGTAAGACAGTACAGTGTGTGTGTGTGTGTGTGTGTGTGTGTACTTACTGCTGGATGTAAAAGTGTTTTATCTTTGAGGCTGTTAATGGCATGGTCTCTCTCTCTCTCTCTCTCTCTCTCTCTCTCTCTCTCTGTGTGTGTGTGTGTGAGAAGAGCTTCAGGGTAGCTTGAAATAGAGAGAATAAAGACAAATAAAGTAAAAAGGATAGAATGAGCCAGAAGGCTGAACACAGTTGTGTGTTAAATTGCTGTTTTAGAGTAAGGAGAGGATTTGGAGTAGTGAATCAAATTTGGATTTCTGCCTCTCAGCCACTGCAGCTCTCAGTTCCTCCATTATAATAGAAACACACTGCATTTTCATATCTGCATTGCTATAAACACTTAGGCAGTTTTCAATTCCAAACCATTGCAGATCTCATTTAACTCATTAGCTCATTAATAAACACTTCATGAGAGTAAAATGGGTTAGAATATGTTGGAGAGTGTGTTAGTTCGCTGCTTACTTAGTTTTTCCTTATTAGTTTGCATGTTCAGTATGTTTCTTGACCTAACACACCACATTTAACTTTAGCAGACAGCTGAAATTAATTAACCTCTCCTGGCTTAGTACCTTTACAAAGATTTTTATTTATTTATTTATTTTTTAAAAAAATTTTTTATTATTATTATTATTATTATTATTATTATTATTTATGTATTATTATTATTATTATTATTATTATTATTATTATTATTTACAATTTTACCAAGTAGCATTGTTTTAACATTTTGAGCCTTAGGTTATAACTTAAAACATGCACCTAGCCTCTATAAGGTGCAACATTATTCAGTTGTAACACTCTATGATTCTGTTATGTATTTTATGCATGTTCTCTTGTATTCCGTGAAGAAGATAATGCTTTCTTCATAAATTAACATTCTATGCATGGTCTAGGTTTATGGGATGCCATTTTGTAATGGCACATGTAAACTCAGGAGCTCCAGCTAGGATAAACAAATTAAATACAAATTGAGCTCTTTCCTCAGGTAGCATGGATCAAACACAGATTATTAAGCAAGGTAGCATTCATCACAAATTATTATTATTTTAAATTTACTGTTAATGTAATATTACTTTATTCTTTCCTAAAACAAGCTTTTGGTAAAGTGGTTTCTGTGGGTGATGACACTTTCAGATATATGACTCCTGAGGTTATATTTGGTGTCCCTGCATGTGAACCAGGTGACCAGGGTGATTAGGGTGAAGACTTTAGCTCCAAGCATAATCATGCTCACCTGACCATCTAATCATTGCCTTAAGAAGTTCTTCTAATCAGCTAAAACAGTGTCTTAGATTTTGGTTGGAGATGAAACCTGCAGGAAGGTAGATCTCAAGGAACAGGGTTGGTGACCACTGCTGTACAGAGTTAGGTTACTGACCAATTTTAATTATGAACTCATGGACTTATCTCCATTGTGTACCATCCAATAGCTGTAATCTCATTTGCAAATTTAATAATCAGGTTATAGTCATGAAGTGATGAGTAACTGTGTGTATAGTGAGAACATTATGGCACCTTGAGGAATGCCAGTACTGATTGTTATATGAAGAGAGATTCCACACTCACCACCTGAGCTCTATTAGATGGAAAGTCAAAGATTCAGTTGCAGGTGTTAGTGGGTAGACCACTGTCAGGTAGTTACTAGCTTAGTCCTTACTAGCTTAGTGGGGTTACCTGTAGCTGTAGTCCAGAAGTCCAGGAATTCCATTTGTGCAGGTGCTTGAGGGAAGATTGAAGAGTGATCTATGCTGTATTGTCTACAGACCTGTTTGGATGAGAGATATACTGCAGGGATTCAAGGGACTCTGGAATTTGCTTGTTGATATGTTTCTAGCTTCTTGGCTTCTTCATGGCTACTGCTAGATGTCAGTAATGATTGTATTTAGAACTATCCAGATTAAAAGCATCCATCTAGGTGACAATTTTCAATTCTAAGCAACTCTCTTAAGGACAAGCCACAAACACCACCATCCTCAGCGCCCACATATGCGATTTAGAAGCTGGGTCTTCTTTCTGTTTACAGACGTGACATAACCACACAAAGATGTGGTGAGGTCAAAGTCCACGCAAATGATGTCAAACTGATGTTTCCCATGAAATCGGACCAGACAGCTAAAATTAGAAATCATTGTTATAAACTTACCATTGTGAATTGGGGTAAGGTAAGGAGACAGTTTTGAACACTGATTTTTTACATATTTGCTCAATAATTGATTTTTGTTAATTTTGAACCAAAAAAAGTTTGATACTGCACCTTTAAGTATTCTATTTTAGTTTCTTTGATGGTCCTTGATAAATCATAGCTAAGTTATTTCAGCTAAAGGGGGCAATTCTAGCTTCTGAGGCCAAGGGTGTAATTACTTTTTCCACAAAAGAATATTACATCCAGTGATATTGCTGTTGAATAAATATTTGAAATATTTTCATTGTAGTTTTGTTTACGTGCATCAACTTTATTAATAGGCACCGTTTCAAAGAGGATCAAATGTTTTCTTGTCCAAATATCTCATAAAAGCCAACAATTTCCATGGGATGTACTTATTTTTTCAGATGACCGTATGTTTCTTCTTCTGCCTAACGAATGTATCAAATAATGAATTTTTTTATTTTAATATTTTTTTTATTGTATTTTAATTCTTAAAGACTATAAGCCATTATTTGTCACACTGTGTGACTTTGCAGTTAGCTACAATTTCACAACATGCTTGAGATACATTGACATACCTTATGGCAAGTTTGGCTAGCTATGCAAATCTTGTTAATGTACCTACACACAGTTAGCTAACCCACCCTCTGCTGTTTGTTTGAGTTAACTACCCAGCAACATTCCAGCTGTCCTGATTAGGTTATAGTATAGTACAAATATTAGCATAGCAAATTCACTGACATGGGCAGGAAGGGGGGCTCATTGCGATCATTATTGCTGAGAGTCACATATTTAATCTCTAAGGAAGATCAAAGACTGTAATGCTGTAATTCGGCTGCAGGGAAAATCACAAGATTTGTTCATGTGTTTGGTCTACTATGATTCTATAGTATGTTTCTTACACAGGGACTTCTATGACAGACAATCCACATAAATTTATTAAAAATGTGTTCTATTGTTTATATGGTGATGTTTTCTGTAAGAAGTTTAGCATTCCTGACATGCTAGGAGTCTTCAGTGTCAGCACTAAAGTTACTTCTAACAGTTAGCGGTAAAGCCATAATTTTAAGTTTTCAAAAATTTGGAAAACCTATTATTCTTATATAACTAGAAAATTCTTAGTGTTTGTGAATTGCTGTGGTAGAGCAATAATTTTGTGGTGTGCAATCAATTATTGGTAAATAAATATATAAATACATTTTTCATAATTAAAATAAAAATAAAAACAAAACAAAAA
>JANDJT010000179.1:23057964-23073483 GCA_024331685.1 Stegophilus panzeri
AATCTCCAGGCTGTAGCCTCCAGTTGATGAGAGCTCCATCCAGAGGTAGGGCATCAGGATGGATCAGGCAGGTCCGGTGAACAGAAAGGGTTAGGATCACTGGCATCTCCATAAAATCATGTGTGGCTCAACAGAAGGAGAGAGGGAGAGATTATTAGGTATGCTTACTATCCCGTGATGGATAGGACTGTGTACTTTGCATAAAAGAAAGTCTATTCATGGTAAGCTTGAGTAAACAAATATGTTTTCATCCTAGACTTAAACAGTGAGACTGTGTCTGAGTCCCGAACACTAATTGGAAGGCTGGTCCATAACTGTGGGGCTTTATAAGAGAAAGCTCGTTCCCCTGCTGTAGCCTTCACTATTCGAGGTACCAACAAATAGCCTGCACCTTTTGATCTAAGTAGGTGCCTCGGATCATAGAAGTCCAAAAGTTTGCTTAGATACTGTGGCGCGAGACCATTTAGTGCTTTATAGGTCACTAGTAGTCTTTTATAATCAATGTAAAATGTTACTGGAAGCCAATGCAGTGTGGATAAGATCGGGGTGATGTGATCATACTTTCTGGTTCTAGTAAGACTCTTGCAGCTGTATTCTGGACTAACTGGAGATTGTTTATGTACCTACTGGAACATCCAGACAGTAAGGCATTACAATAATCTAGTCTAGAGCTGATGAAAGCATGAACTAAAATTTCTGCATCATGTAGTGACATATTTCTTTTCTTAGCAATATTTCTGAGATGAAAGAAGGCTATCCTAGTAATATCTATCTACATGAGCATCAAATGAAAGACTGGAGTCAATCATCACACCAAGGTCTTTTACTGCTGTACAAGACGAAATGGAAAGGCCATCCAGAGTTACTGTGTAATCAGAGATCTTACTTCTAGCTATATGTGGTCCTAGTAAAAGTACTTCTGTCTTGTCAGAATTAAGTAAAAGGAAGTTAATAAGCATTCACCGTCTAATGTCCTTTACACATTCCTCAACTTTATGCAGTTGCTGTCTGTCACTGATCACTCACACCTGTTCTGTGTTACCCCTAATAAGCACCCCTATAGAAGTTCTATTGCTTCCAAAATCGTGTACTACCCTACTACACAGTAGGCGAAAAGCAGTACACCAGAGGGGTAGTATGTCCAAATTCTCAGTAGACGAGAAACAGTAGGCAAGAAATACCTGGATGGCGTACTTCTTCTGGCGAGATTTTGCAGTATGCAACCAATGAACACTACGTGAGTCACAAATCACATAATGCAACAGGACTGGTGTGGACAAGCTCAGAAAAAAATCGTGGAAGACAGCACATTGGCTCTTTTTAAGTATTAAACCTTGGTTAAACAGGACTTGTTTAACAATACTAGAATAAATCGTTAACTCATTGAAGGTATAAACAAGAAAACAGTTCTCACAGCGTTTGAAACCTTTTTGTGATCTCCATCATGCCTTAGCCAGCCAAGCTAACTGCAACGAATTTACCTCAGCCTGTTAACACTGCCCACATTAAATTGCTAATTCAATTAACTTTCCTGATATGCATTTTGCCATTAGTGTGGTTACTTTAATCTGGTGGTCCCTTTAAGATTTTTGTGTTTATGATAATGCTGAAGGTCACATGACAATGCCAATATGGCGGATATAGTATGTCCGGGATTGAATTCATACTACACACACATACTGAGTAGTACGTACTGTTTCAATGGCCATGCATTAGGTACTTCATCAAATGCAGTACATACTGTCATAGTACGTGATTTTGGACACAGCCCTAGTTTTTCAGCACTTTTGCTGAATTGTCAATCAATTGTCAAGATTTTGTTGTTGTCGTGTTCATGTTTTATCATGTGTCCTACAGCTGCTCTCAGTCTGCATGTTTTTGCCTTGTGTCCATTGTTATGTTCATGGTTCTTGTTTTCAGTTTTGGCCCTTGCATCCGCCGCCTTCTACAATCACTGACACTATGTTGCAGAGTTTTTCCCTGTTTAAAAAAAAGCTAAAAATAACAATGGTTCTGGTGCCTTAATTTAAGACACATTCAATAAGTTTTTATTATGCTGTTGTTTTTATTATGAAATTGTCTTATTGTCTTTTTTGTGCTAATTATTAATCTTAGATTAGGGGATAAACTCTTAATGTCAGCTCAATAATCAAGAGACCAAAATACTCATTTTAAGTAAGTCTGTCTTGACTGAGTTTTTATTGCTTGTAATAAGCATTCCTTAAATTGTCATTTTTGTCTAGTTTTAAGATCCAATAGCATTTGTAGTGACTAGATATTTATGCTATTTTCAAGAATGCTTACCAAGTCAGTTTTGCTTACCCCATTGGCAGATGTTTTTGCTTAGTACACTTTAACTAGATTTTTTGTGTCTTGCTTGTTTCAAGAAAGGCATTTTTGCAGTCTACAATGTTTGTGTGGCCGTGTGTGTTTGTGTTGGGAGGGGGATGGATTTGGTGGGTGTGTGTGTTTACCACATCTTACACTGCTCTTTCTGCCTCTCTCAGGCTTGTACAGTATGTTTTTGCAAGTGTGTGTATGTGTAGTCCATCCTTCACTAGTCTCTCTCTAACAACTTTGTTGTGTGTGTGTGTGTGTGTGTGTGTGTGTGTGTGTGTGAGATTGCCTGAGGGGCAGAAGTCTCCTGCTGCTCTATTTGATTAGAGCTGAGGGGCAAAAACACAGCTGACCTGCTGCCACTCGTTTACCTCCTACTTTATACTGTATATCTATCTCTCTTACTCTCTCACTCTCTACTCACTATCACTCTGATTTATCTTTCTTCCTCTACTCCTGTGTCCTCTCCTCTCCATGTTTTTATTCCTCTTTGTTTACTCTTCCAATCCTGTTTTCTGTTTCCTTTTCTTATCTCTTCTTTTGAATTTTTTATCCTATCTTCTCTCCATTTCTTACACTGTCCTCTATATTTCTCATGCCATCTTTTCACTCTTTTCTTGTCTAATGCTGTCTTCTGTTTTCTTTTCTTATCCTACCTTCACTCTACTCACTTTGACCCCATCATCATCCCCATTTTTTCATGTATGGTCGTTTTTCATTTTCTTAATCTGTATTTTGTTCCTTTTCTTATGTCTTCTCTTTCTTCTTTCATGATGTCTCTTCTATGTTTCTTCTATTTGTATTATCCTCTATTCCCTTTTTCTTCTTTTCATATCCTGTATTTGATTTTCATTTCTTATCCTACCTCCTCTCTCTTTTTCTTACCTTGTCCTCTCCTTCTTTTTCCTATCCTGTCCTTTGTCTCCTTGCCTTTTCATTTTCCTACCTTCATGTCATCCTTCTCCTTTTCAACCCTCCCTTCTGTTTCCCTCTCTATAAATCTTGTCTCTTCTTTTTCGTATTCTTCTGAGTTTTTAAATCCTTTGATCACATCTTTTCTCTCTTTCCTTTTTCTTATCCTCTCTTCTTAGATTTTTATTTTCCTCACCATTCACTGTGTGTGTTTATCTTCCTATAATTCCCTTTAGGTGCATCTGCTCCAGTCACACAGGGTGTTTCTCGTCCTATGTGTGCATCTCTTCCCATTTCTCACGCTGCTGTAGAGATTTTGGAGGTTCAGAGTTTGGAGCAAGCCGAGATCACACACATCAAACAGGATGAGGAGGATCTTCTCACCATCGCCTCTCTGGAGGAAGAGTTCAAACAGATGAGTGCTGAGCCAAATTTATTTGTAACAGATGGACATGAAGACAATAGAAAATGGATAAAAAATGACTGATTTTTAAAATATATAACATTTTTGTAACCATATAGTAGCTTTTTTGGCATGACTAAATCTTTTTTTTTTATAACAATTAGTCTTTGATCATATAAAATGTAATAAGTTTTTCATATGCAAATATTAATTCTCAATATCACAATAATTGACCCTTTACTAACCCTCTGTTGTGAAATGCATGGTCAAACCTAATGCAACTATTATTAACACAGAGTACTATATACTATGTATATACTAAAACAAACTAGAGATCCCAATTAAACAAATGAGACAAAAATATTATACTTCATCATTAATTTATTGAGGAAAATGATCCAATGTTACGTATCTGGGACTGGCAAAAGTATGTGAACCTTTGCTTTCAGTTTCTGGTGTGACCCCAGATACTGAGCAATAACTGCAACTGAACGTTTCCGGTAACACGTGATCAGTCCTACAAATCGGCTTGGAGGAAGCCCATTCCTCAGTACAGAACAACTTCTCACATGAACTGCTTGCTTCAGGTCCTTCCACAACATTTCTAATGGTTTAAGGTCAGGACTTTGACTTGGCCATTCCAAAATATTAACTTTATTATTCTTTAACCATTCTTTGGTAGAATGGCTTGTGTGCTTAGGGACATTGTCTTTCTGCATGACCCACTTTCTCTTGAGATTCAGTTCACGGACAGATGTCCTGACCTTTTCCTTTAAAATTTGCTGATGTAATTCAGAATTCATTGTTCCATCAGTGATGGCAAGCCATCCTGGCCGAGATGCAGCAGAGCAGGCTCAAATAATGATACTACAACCAGCATGTTTCACAGATGGGATAAGGTTCTTATGCTGTAATGCAGTGTTTTCCTTTCTCCAAACATAACATTTTTCATTTAAACAAAAAGGTTCTCTTTTGGTCCCATCCATCCACAAAATACTTTTCCAATAGCCTTCTGGCATGTCCATGGGATCTTCAGCAAACTGCAGACAGGTAGCAATGTTTTTGTTTTTGGAGAGCAGTGGCTTTCTCCTTGCAATCCTGCCATGCACATCATTGTTATTGAGTGTTCTCCTGATGGTGGACTCATGAACATTAACATTAGCCAGTGTGAGAGAGGCCTTTAGTTACCATGGGTTACCATGGGTTCCTTTGTGACCTTGTGGACACACTGCTCTTGCAGTGATCTTTGTTGGTTGACTATCCTGGGGAGGGTAATAATGGTCTTGAATGTCTTGAATGTCCTTCATTTGTACATAACCTGTAATTTTTGCAGCCTGATGAGCATCAGCAACTCTTTTTCTGAGGTCCTCAGAAATCTTATTTGTTCGTTCCATGATACACTTCCACAAACATGTTGTGAAGCTCAGACTTTGATAGATCCATGTTCTTTAAATAAAACAGGGTGCTCATTCACACCTGATTTCAATCATGGGATGACAAACACCTGACTCTAATTTCACCTTCAAATTAACAGCTATACTAGGAAATAAGACATCACTCCCATTCTGTTGTCTATGAAGAGGTCTTATTCAGTTCACCATTTCCAGTTGTATATAATATAATATAATATTATATAATATACTACTTTTTTTTTCCAGAATTGCCTTGTTCCACCCTACCTGACTGAGCATCCTGTCATTCAAATAACATTTGGACTGATTTCAACTTTTGATAGCACTTTTAACAACATGGCTCCCAGGCTGTGGAATTCATTTCCCCTCAATCTCCATGGTCCAATTGACCTTTTGTCGTTTAAAATGCTGCGCAAAAATGGGAAAATTGGGTGATACAGTAGCAAAAGACATATTGATGTACAGGACAAAGTTAGACATTCAACATGTTAACAAATTACCCACAGTGCAAAATGCATCACTGCACCCCCAATAGCACTTCTTAGTGCACTGCATGGAATGAGCCAAAAGTTAAAGGTGTTCCTGGAAAAGTGCCATGGCAAGGATGGACAGAACTGTTCTTCTCTGTTATTGTTTCCAGTGAGTCCAGAGTCAGTCTTCTGATGGAGTTAGCTCTCTTGATCAGCATATTGAGTTTGGCTCCCCCAGAAGACCACATCATAGAAAAAAAATGCTTAACATACCCACCATCAATTCAGGTAAACGATATGTATTATGACCAATGGTTTGAGCTGTTTAGCTCAGCCTTTAAAAGGTCTTCATGGTGTGTAAAGGGAGTGCAATGCTTCTGTAGTTCTTAATAGTTCAGAGGCATCCTGTTCCCTTTCAAAGGGAACTCAATGTTGCGTGAGCTTCATGTGCGTGTGACCGCACTTATGTACATGTGCATTTTTTGTTTTTTATTTTTAATAAATTTGCAAAGATTTCAAACAAACTTCTTTCACACTGTCATTATGGGGTATTGTTTGTAGAATTTTGAGGAAAATAATGAATTTAATCCATTTTGGAATAAGGCTGTAACATAACAAAATGTGCAAAAAGTGAAGCGCTGTGAATACTTTCCAGATGCACTGTATACTCCCTGTTCCGGCAGGCTCAACTAATTTTCTGTTGGAGGGAAGTTTTGTCAGTGAGCGCAATGTGCATTCTGGGCAACCAAAAATAAGTAAAAAAATAAAATAAAACAAAAGAAAGAAATAAAACACAGGCATCACAATCAACAAAAATTTTACTGGAAAAGTTTGTCATTTTACAAACATTTAAGCTTAGTGTCCCTGCTGTACCTCTATCATAGCAACCATGCGGCCCATTAGTGCAAGCATTGTCTTTGTTGTTTCGCCCATTTTTTTTCATCATGGACTCATGACGTTCTTTGCTATGTTCCATGTATCGCTCATCTGCAGTTTGTAAGTAATCAAGCAGCTCCTAGTTTGAATCCCTCTTCCCTTTTTTGCTCCTTTGCTGGCATGAGGAAGAGGAGGAAGAGGATGACCTTCATTCATGTCCTCATCAGGTTCGATCAAACAGTCTGTATGCCAAAAAATAAATAAAAGTACAGCAAACCAAAAATGCTTATGTGTGCATTTATATTCTAACCAAAGTAAACCATTGTTTGTGGCTAAGCTGCTAGCTTACTACAAACAAATTTTGTAACATGTCAACCTAGTGGGTAGCAGGCCAAAATAATATTTATGTGCAATACATTGTTCATAAATAATGTTAGAACTGTAAAAGGAAAACTACAAAGCAATAGTGATGGGTGCTTTCAAAACACTGCTTCATGAAGCTTTGAAACTTTTATGAATCTTTTGTGTCCAATCAGTGGTTCAGAGCACATATCAAACTGGCCAAGTCACATGATTTCAGCAAAAGAGACTTTATTACATCATACTGTTTCGAAACATTTAGAAATTTCAATTGTTCAGCGCTAGGGGGTGTTAATCTCCAGGTGAATCAAGGAACCAGTGTTTAATAAATAATTTGAACTGTTCTCCGGTCAGTTTTATTATGTAGGTTTATAAAACTGAAATGATTCAATAGTGTTTGGACTGATCCATGGTCAGTGTTTGCCTCAGGATGTCCACCAAATTTCCTGATAAAAATAAAAATGACATGGCCAGATGTTGTGGGTTATTACGTAGGCAAGAGTGAATTTGGACAGTTTTGCATTTATTAATCTTCATTTTTCATGACTAAAATAACCTATTCACCATGAGGATCCTACAGGTTACAAAACCAAGCTCATGTAGTTTTCAGACAGATGTTAAGAACGCAACACATTAAAAAACCCACAACAATAATAAAAAAAAACACACTAATTTTAAATGGTTCTTACAATGATGGGGACAGACACACTTCACCCAGGATTTGAATCCAAGATGGCAGCATGCTAGTCGAGAACACTATCAGCTCCCCCACCCACTTCCTTGTTTGACACAAGCAACATGTAGGTTATAATTTGTCCACGCTTGTCTGAATCATTGTCAAGGTTGTTTCAGATCAACACCTGCAAGTGACCACTAGGTGTCACCGTGGAGATTGGTGTCGGATTGTATTTCGAAACCTCAACACAATATGGCACATTTGCTTCAACTGTTTCAGTGTTCCACGAAGCCTCGCTCTGCCCACCACTGCAAAGCAACACCAATGTGGAAAATTTTATAACTTACCAAGGTTGGCAACAGACCTTGTTGTGGAATTCAATGCGCCACTTAATTGATTGGCCAGTCGGTGTCCAAGTACAGAGTCCAAAACATCATACTGCATGCTTTTATTGCTTCATCCACTGCCGCTTTTGCTGAGCTCCATTTTCTGATCCCTGTACTCCTTCTTAAGTTTCTTGAGTTTGTTTACAAGTTTAAAATCGTACGACTGAAGCAGACGTTGAGCATTTCTTGCCATATCTCTTCATACAACTTTCTTTTCTTTGCGAGCTCTACTTTGTCTTGGATCTCCGTTGAAGACCATATTGACAGTAGAGTGCACGTTTCTTATGTAGACCACTGCTGAACTACTTTTTCAGACATTTTGTGTCTTTTTTCTGTTGTACTTTCTGTTGTACTTACTACTTACTCACTGTTGCTGTTCAGAAACCTTTTCTTGTTGACACTACATTTCCTCACCCCTGCACCGCATCCACCCCCTGACATAACCAGTTCAGGGGTTCCAGTCCAGCAAGTTTTTATGGCCGGGTAGAACGTATTTTTCTGGCCTGGAATTGCCTTCTCTGTGGTCGAATGCACGCATCAGTTCTCTCCTCAATTGGTCAGCTGTAATAGTCAGACTAAAAGACAACAAAGGTGCAAAGGTTGCAGAGATGGTGCCTTCAGTGGGGGAGCCATTAATGGAAGAAGTGTTAATGGACAGCTGGACTGGCGCCTGGGTGTCAAATCTGTTAACAAACAGATTCAGCTCATTAACACTCTCCAAACTCCCCTCCACCATTTGGTTTCCAGCCTGTTTGTAGCCAATGATGGTCCACATTCTACTCCACACCTCATTCACATTGTTCTGCTGCTGCTTGTGCACCAGCTTGTCCCAGTATTTGGGGTGAGATGCACAAAATACCAGCAGACTTGTATGCCTTCTTGGCATATAACAGATCAAGTGTCTTATTGTCTCTTGTTACATAACATACCCATTTTATGTTTCTTGGTTACCTGTTCTTTGCTAGATATATTTCCACTATGTTCAGTGACATTGTGGTTGGGTCAAGCACTATATAAATAAATTTTTTCTTGTAGATGCTGCTGATGATGATGAATCCAAGCAGATATTATGTGCAGTACTGACTCCTGTTGAGGACACTAGACCCACTGACTGCAGCTGCAGCAGTAGTTCCCTTGGGCTTATTGGTATTAAAAGGTTTTCAGTAGTGGGTTATAAGCAAGGATGGATGGTGCTTTCCAGCTTGCATAAGAGCTCCTCAGTTGGGCTCATACACACTAAGAGCAACCCTCCTCCCAGGATGGCACAGTGGTGCAGCAGGTGTGCTGATGATGCAGTGTATATGCCAGGCAGCTCACTGGAAATAATGCACTGGTCCAAGACTGGTCTAACTGTCTACTGTAAACATTTCTGTCTCTGCTGCTGATTCAGGCCATATTGTACAGAATTCAGCCATTAGGCCACAGAGTCCTGATGTTTCCACTTCTGCTCTTACTAGTGGTTGGAACACCCTGGTAGCTTCTTCCTCGGGTAGATCTGTAGTCCTATATGGATAATGATTTAGCACACTTGGTCAGCTTACCTGCAAACCTGATTTTGGCTCCTTGGAGTCTGATCTAGCGGTACAAGAAATACTCCTGAACTTAAGAGCCCCTAGTACATGGGGATGATGTCCATCACCCAATAGGTCAGACTCAGTTTAGACAGGGAAACTTCCAACATCTTTCCTTCTTGACATGGGCCTTGTATGCCCTCAGGTGGAAACTTCTGCAAATGGTGTTCACTTCATTGGATCCAGTGCACTGCACAGTTGTTTGATTATTAGCCTGCCTGCAGGGACTGATAGATGGTGAAAAGTCCCTGTCTATACCACATATGGCAGGCATTGCAGCACCATGGTTGGTGTCTCACTGAGGGCTCATCAATTTATCTAATTTTATTCACCAATCAATTAACCTTGCAGTGTTCTGTAAAAGTTCCTTGTCATGCTCAATACACACCCTGTGGTATTATGAGGACGAGACAGTGGCTGTTAATTCACCAAATCAACTGGTCATCTGTCAAGAAGCAAAGACATGGGATGTTTCTAAGTCTGCAGACACTGTTAATTTATTTCAATTTTATTTGTATAGTGCTTTTAATAATGGATATTGCCACAAATCATCTTTGCAGAAATATATAAATTCAGTATTTGAATTTTGCATTTTTATCCATATTAAGTGATTGACATCATCCCCATGCCCTACATGTGAGCCAGATGCTTAGCCACTATTGTGACATACCATGCTATGAGGAGTGTCTCCTCCTCAAGTGCACTACATAAAGGTGCACTACTCCAGGATGTCTGCTCTGCTCCTGCCCGGGTGTCACTGTAAATCTTCTCCAGGTCATAAAAGATTACAATTGCTCTTTCCCTCCCTCCCAAACACTTTTTCCAGTTAGTGCCAATGTTATTTCCAGTCAATCCCAGGGCACACACTATTCAGGTGACATGTACAACCCCTGACAGGAGTTAAATGTATGCATGTATCTGTGGTTCTATGAACACCCGATAACTGTCAGGACTCCCTGTCATTTGGAACCAGTGCTGCGCAAGAAGGTTTCAATGGAAAATGGCTGTATGACAACAATGTTTACAGCAAAGATTATATCATACAGTCATGTTGTGACTTTGTTGGAAGGTTTTGGCATGTGTGCATGCAAGAAAGAAGAAGGAATTAAGGTGATATTTACTGCTCCTATAGGATATACGGTTGTTCATAGAACCACTTCAAAAGTTGTAATATTCGAATAGATATTTTGTTAAAGTCTACTTTTTATAGAATACCACATGGTTCTCAATATGGACGAATCCATGGAGGTTTGCTAGCAGCACATGCTAAGTGTAATTGCACTATAATATTTGTTGTATGGAGATTTTAAAAACTGGACAACTGAAGACACATTGCCTGGTCACTTTCATATCACCAGAAAGAGTAAAATAAAAGTCCATTTCTGACCTCTCTAGCTCTCTATGTAGGTAGTCTTTGGTCTGATGAGCTGCCTTTAGCTAAATAATGTACATAAATGCATTTGATTGGCTAAGCTAAAACAGGGTATCTGTTATCTGCTGATTTGTGTTTAAAAATATGTTTAGTATATCACAAGCTCTCATCAATGACATAATACTGTGCCCTTCATAATTTTTGGTACAAAGGCACAATCTTTTTTTTTTTTTTTAAAGCACAGTTACCATAAACCCACAACTGCATATGTCATTAGTAGCAATTTCAATGCCTTACCAATCAGAAGGAAAATCTTTGTTGCAGGCTAGCTAGCCACATATCTTAAAACCATATGCTCATATTGAATGACATTTTTTGATTGGCTTGAATTGATAATGCACATTGTGTAACCTTGATTGCTCAGCTGTATATTCTGCAGATGCCTGTGCTTAGTAACTGAAACAGCCCACTTTTTTGATATGTAGGACTTCAATATTTGTTATTTTCTAATAGCGCTTTTGCTAAGGTCTGACAGGGTCATACATGTGATTTGCTAATATGAACAACGCCACAATGTTAATGTTTCTCAATATGGCCGAATACATGGAGGTTTTTTAGTGGGTCATTTTATCAGCACCTCCAAGGAAATGTTAATATTCTATATGTTTTTTGTTTTGTTTCACTTTCTTTTTATGTTGTCCATATGACTCTATGCTAGCTAGCTAAATCTAAATTGTCTCAGTCATTATGATAGAAGACTAATTTTTCAGTTGCTTAGCCAGAATCTAACAACTTTAACAAAAAGTAGTAATAAGAACCTTGCTAAATTCACAAGTTCCAACTGAAGACAAAAAGGACACACATGCTACTGTTTTCAAGTACCAACAGTCATCTGACTGTGTCCCTGTGTCATTTTTCTTCCCACTTCCTATCTTTTTCTTTGTGTCTATATCCCTCTGTCTCTGTATTCATGTTCCATTTATCCTCCCTTAGTTGAATAAATGCTTGTAAAACCCTTTACCATGACAAGTTAAGTAAAATAGCACTGTGTGTTTATGTGTACAGGCTTAGGGCTGTGTGTGTGTGTATGTGTGTGTGTGTATCTCCCAAATTATGTGTGTAACTTGATATAAAATGTAAGCAAGCTTAAATAATTTGGTGTCTTTTAGTATGTGTGTGTAATAGTAGGGACAAATCTGTGCTTCAGGCATGTGATCTGAAGTGTGTCTCTTTGCTGTATTAGTTACTGTGCTGTGTGTTGTGTAACAGGATTCAGAGAAGTGTGTCTATCTGCGTGTCTGCTCTTCCCACAGGCTACACCAAACACCTCTATGCTGTATTTCCTGCTTTCTTTCTTTCTTTTTTAAAGTGAAGCAGTATTTAAAGAATATAATCAACTTTTTCTTCTATGAAACATGATATCTACACCGATGAGTCAGAACCTTATGACCACCTGTCTAACATGTGCCACCAAAACAGCTCCAACCCACCATGCCGTGGCCTCTACAAGACCTACGAGATATTCAACATTATTCGCTACATCTGTGAGTGGTCATTAAAAAATATTTTTACTCATCGATGTATATTGACTGTTATGCTTACAAGCCATCTAATGAAACTTACAGACTAGCTGCTAGTATACAGGCAAAATTTATTTATGCTGCTACTTTGTTGTTAGATATTTGAAAATGTTACTCGTTCGGCTGCTTTACTTCTTTCCTATAATTTATAAGCTGTTATATAAAAGCAATAGAATAGAAAAGTGTGCTCACCTTTGCCTGTGATCAGATTGCAGCTGATATCACTCCCTTTAAGTATCTCACTCCCCCTCATGTTCAATGGCTTGTACCTACACCCACTTACAACTTTAATAGGAACACCTGTACACCAGCTCATTTATGCAATTATCCAATCAGCTAATCATGTGGTAGTGCAATACATACAAACATGCAGATACATACCAAGAGTTTCAGTTAATGTTAATATCAAACATCAGAATGGGGTAAAATGTGAGCCCAGTGACTTTGACCATAGCATAGTTGTTGTTGCCAGGTGGGCTAGTTTGAGTATTTCAGAAACTGCTGATCTCCTGGAATTTTTTCATGCACAACAATCTCAAGAGTTTACACAGAAAAACAAAAACATCCAGTGAGCATTGGTTCTGTGGGCAGAAATGCCTGGTTGAAGAGAGAGGTCAGGGGAGAATAGTCAGACTGTTTCAAGCTGATATGAACTCTACAGTAACTACTCTTTACTGTGGTGAACAGAAAACCATCTCAGAACTCACCACAGAGCAAACCTTGAGCTATGGGCTTAACGGCAGGAGATCGCATCAGGTTCTACACCTGTCAGCCAAGAACAGAAACCTGAGGCTGCAGAGGGTTACAATGGGATATTTTCTGACCTCTCTACCTCTATTTGTAGGTAGTCTTTGGTATGATGAGCTGCCTAAGCTAAGCTAAAACAGAGTGTCTGCTATCTGCTGCATGAAGCTGATTCTTAAAAAAAAAAAAAAAAAAAGTTTAGTACAGTGACATGCTTTGCTTGGTTTGTTGGGATTATTTATCTCTCTTTTTCCTCTTCATTCTATCTCAACATCAATGATGACAATCCATGATATTAGATGAAAGGGCTAAAATCTAATATCCATCAATAGCTCAATGAACATATTAGCACTGCATTATATCACAAGCTGTCATCAATCACAAAATACAGTGTCCTCTATAATATTTGGGACAAAGGCACTTTTTTGTGTTTTAAATTTGTACTTTGTACTCATACTGTTCTGATCTAGGTAAAGTACACATTCTCAGATTTCAATAAAGGGTATATATTTTTTTAAAATTAATTTTATTTTTACATTGTAGAAATTTCAGTATGTTTTATTTAATACTGTTTGCTTTGTCTATCAACTTGTAGTTTCACCGCCAAAGACATTTTGAGTAGAAAAGAGATAATGGAGTAAATACTTCTATTTCACAACTATTTCACATGCGCTTTCTCAGACACTGCTGAAGTTTTTACAGAAAATATCAGCCAAAATTGCATGAAATCTAAGAGGAATTTTAGTATGTGGGATCACTTGGCATAATTGTCACAGTCTGGGCTAGAAAGCAATCAGCCCCAGTCTTGCTTCTTCATGCCATTCTGTGTATTTTTCTGTGTATAAACATTTGTAGTTCTGTTGCACTTACTTCCATAAATATCATAATATTATGATTTAAGATGTTTGTTAAAAGAAAAATAATCTGCTTCAAATCCCATTCTCCTGCTCCCCATACTCTGTCCATCATTCTGAATCTCTATTTTCAATCTTTTTATCTACATCTCTGAGAACCTCTCTCTTTTGTTGCCTCAGAAGTGCCCACTCTGTGTTCCCTAGAGGGCTATTGCTGCTTGTCTAGGCTTGTCTTGTGAGAAAATAATGTTTTTTTTGTATTACATCACCTCTGCTTGATCTTGATTTTTAAAGACTGATGCAGCAGATGTGATCTCTGACCTATGATCTCAGCCATTGGTGTTTTGTTGACAGGAACAGATAGTCCACTATCCCCTCTAGAGATGAATTGCACTGCCCTAAAAAGTATGTTCTTACTGACTGAAAGAAGTAGGGATGAAAACCAAGAACACACATTGTAGAGGAGTGTACTAACTAGGGCAATATTAGGTTCTAGTCATTAAGTGACAACAGCTCACAGCAGGATTTCTCACACAGCTAACTAAGGCACTTTTATAAATAGGATTAATTAAAGGCTGTGTGTCACACTGGACAATATGATCCCAAATCTTGGCCAAATTCAGTTATGTTCATGTGTGCTGCAAGTTGGGTTATACAAATAAGACTTATAATAGTCCTATGATTCAACAAAGTGATGTTTTAGACTCCTGTCATAGCATCATTCACATTCCAAAAATTTTATCCAAAATTTCTGACACTGCTAAATTGTCTGCCAGTGAGCACACCATAACAAGCAATCTAAGACCAAAAATTTTAACTCATGGCCCAAGAATTCTTTCATAATGCAGTCTGTGGTGAAAATCATACAACGCAAAGCACCTTTACAAAAAAATCTAGTATTAGTGTTATAAATTCATTTTAGTGTCAGTTCAGTTCAAAATATTATTGCTTGCTTTAAGACATTATCATCATACTCCGATCCAGTTAGTAAATAGTCAGGTTCTAAGTGTATAGTGTAACAATCTAGTGCATGAAGATAGCCTTTTCACACACTGTGCGATTCTTGTAAGCATAGCTGTAAACAGAACCATAGATTGTATGCCTTGTGCTTTCTTTAGAAAGGAGCAAATAAATTATCTTTACTACTATCTGTCATGTTCACTTTCAAAGGGAACTCCACATTGCGTTGAGCATAACACTAGGGGAGCGCCCTTGCGCTCGACCAGCATCTGAAGCTTGTGTAAAATCATGCCTAGTTATAGGCCTGGTGACGTCAGGTGATGTGGCAATTAAGCACATCGCATGATATATATATATGGCACCTGTGAACCGCACCATCAGCCTTATTATCTTCAGCGAGACTACTGTCGGTTGTTTGTGTAAAGAAACAAAAAGATGCTTCATTTCCTCTCTATCTTTTCTAAAAAATCTCTGGACTTTTCTATCCCTTTAAAAAAAAGAGAAGAAAAAAAAAAGGAATGAGCGAGACAGAAAAATATGAGTGAGAGAATTCAGGAAGTGTGTTACGCCTTGCTCCCGTTTCATCACGGGGAGTAGTGCACACTT
>JANDJT010000179.1:23078629-23089775 GCA_024331685.1 Stegophilus panzeri
TTTTTTTTTTTTTTTTTTTTTTTTTTTTTTTTTTTTTTTTTTTTTTTTAGGTGGGTGTTTCCACCAGTGTAGGGAAATAGCCTGTGAGGGGCGGAGCACAGACACACAGGAGGCCATTTGTCAGGTGGTCAAGGAAGTTTGCTTTAATTTTCCTTGTTTTTCCTTTTAGGGATTAGGAGGTGTGTGTGGGTGTGTGTGTGTATGAGTTTGCGTGCGGCTGGCATTTCAGAGTTCTTCCGGGGGCGTGTCGTAGCTTCCCGGAAGCTTGAGGGCTTTCTCGTGCCGTCAGGCAATGCCGCGTGTGTGTTAAGCGAGCAGCGGCCTCGTCTGGATCCGAGTCGCATGTCATAAGAGATACTTCTCTCTGGGCCAGCGGAAGAGTGGCCTCTTATACTCTTCCCTTGTCTGCTGGATGGTGGATTTTTTTCCGATCGGCGCACCAAACACCGGCCGGAAGTGTGTCGGCGGTTCCGCCCCACCGTCACATGCTTTCTGGTCACCATCAGTTTTGATGCGGGGCTGTCCCTTCCGTGCCTGCGCGGTAGTCGGGGAAGGAGTGATTTTAATACATTGCGTGCTGGCTTTCGGACCGTCGCGACAATATATATATATATATATATAATTATAAATGAGTGCGACACCTCCACCTCTGCCAGTTAGATGTCACACTCGTTTATAATGATATAATGATAATCTAGCCTTTTCAAAAAAACCTAGTGATAAATTCATATATATGTATATATGAATTCGTATTCACATATATATATATATATATATTAAAGAAATTGAAGTTCTATATACTAACATAATATATGTAGCCACAAATAATAAGTCTACCCAGTCGATTCCACTAATTATTATTTACAGATCTCCCAGGGCTGAATTCTGAATTCTCTAACCTGGTTGTTCTTTTATACAAAGCATTAATTGTTGGAGGCTTTTAATTTTGATAAGCAAGAAGACCCTCGGAGAACAGTGGTTGTGTTCTATATTCAGTAGGGGGTAATCAGAATGTATTTGATTTCTTCTGTATATGTCATACTAAATAGTTTTAGACCTTGAAACAAAAGAGATAGGGATAGCTGTAGGTCAGAGAAAATGGGTGTATCTGAAGGTAGGGGTATGTCTAAAGGTATGTGCATGTCTAAAGGATTCTCACTGGTGAAAGGAGCTTCTTGCTTGGAACTGCGTAGGCCAGTCAGCGTTAACCATATAGATACGTCATTTGCTTTGAAGAAGATGGAGGTAAGTGGTGTGATATTACAATAGCTGTTTAAAATACAAACATAATAAATACATTGCTTCATTTGCGTTATATCTGCTGCGTTAGTTATTTTATTGTTTTTGGCAGACACATGTTACAGAGGTTGTCAGTTTCTACAAAATTTTTTTTGAGTGTGTGTATGTATCATTGACTGGAAGTCTTTCAGCCCAGAAGTAAGGCAAGAATACAAGTAGAGTTTAAGCTCACCAATTGTTTTGGATGTGAATGCATCTACAAAAACACAGTGGGATACTGTGGCCATAGAAAGAATGGCACTTCACAGCATTTTATTCAGAGATAGAATTTGATGGCTTTTGTACTATGGACTGCTAGTACAGTGTGAATGTCAGTGCATATGTGTGAATGTTGGATTTGTCTAAAATTGTTCAAAATGACTTGCAAACACATGGCCCACACTACTGCCACTGATAAATTAATAAATGCTTTATTGGTTAAAATTGTCTGTGTGTTTGCTAAATTTCTTAATGCCAACTAATAGAAGGCTACTAAATAGTTCTTAGTCACCTAGAAGCAGCAGTCTACCTTTTAATAATTCTGTGCTTAATGTTGCAATGTTTTATGTTCAACACTTTCAGTTTTTCCATTGCTTTATTAGACAAAACTTTCAAGTTTTAAGTTTGCGTGCACTTGCAGTGAAATTACAGAGAAACATACAATTGTAAATCATAGTTGTATTACAAGGTAAACAGTAGAAATTGCCATTTCTATGACAGATATGTTTTTGCTATCATGTGCGGTCAATATGATGGTAATAGACAAGAAAGCAAATTTCGAACTTATGTCTTCTTTTAAGACATATTAGTATCCTTCAAATAATAATTGTAATCTGTTTTTGATTATTTATGATCCTCATCAACGGTGCCCCGAATTAACTATTTGTACACCAAGACCAAATCAAACGCCCGCTGATGATGACATCAGTAACCCCCGGCCATGCCATCTCAGTTGATAGAAAGAAGTTTCAAATATAAATTTACATTTAATATTTTTATTGTCATTATCTCCATTCTTACAGTCAAAGAAGGGAAATAAGCTTAGGGATAGTGACTACAAGGTACACACCCATTGTCTATGTCGGACTTGTCACTTTCTGTTAATAAACCTGTTGGCCAATAGCGTTTAAGCTTACGGCCCACCTTTCAGTGGAACAAACAGCTTTTGCGACCAATTGAAAAGACCTTTCGACATATCCATACCTTTCGACACACCCATTACTCTGACCTGCAGCAACCCATGCTTGAAGCAAAATACAACATAAAACCCATGTGAAGAACTAATTGCCCCCTTAAACTTGAAATCTACTTGTGCCACCTTTAGCAGCAATAACTGCAATAACTGGATCTGATAACTGGAGATCAGTTTTTCACTTAGTTCTAGGACCAGGATTTACTCCTATGCGCCTATCATTGTCTTGCTGCATAATCCAGTTGCGCTTGAGTTTCAACTTATGGGCTGAAGACCGGACATTCTCCTTTAGGATATTCTGGTAGAGAGCAGAATTCAGGTTTCCCTCAATTATTGCAAGCATCCCACACCATTACACTTCCACCACCATGCTTGTCCGAAGGTTAGATGTTCTTTTTGTGGAATTCTGTGTTTGGTTTATGCCAGATGTATTACACTTTATTACACATAACTTTATTTATGGACATTCACTAATGTTGTGAATTCTTTATATTTGTGGACTTCATGAGTTAATACTGATGTCTGGTGAAAATTTCATGTGAATAACCTCATATGTATGAATGGAAATATATTTACTGAAAAGAATGTTTACGAGTTCAATACTTATTTCCCCCAGTGTATTTTGTTTTAATTTCTAAAACAATTTAGTATGAGTTATACACAAAAACAGAAGAAACCAGGATGGGACAAGTACTTTTTCACATCACTGTACTAACATTAAATATAGAAAATCTAGTCACATTTCCACACTCTGAAGCTATCTCGGATCATTATCTCATCTCATAAAATGTGTCTTAATCTAGTTTATGCACCTTGCCATGCTACTGTGTCAAACATTCATGTCAGCTACTGCACAAAGTTTTATCAATAATCTCCCAGAGTTATCAACTATGATTGGATCACCATTTGATTCCAAAGAACTTGATCAGGTGACTGAATGCTTGGAGTCAACGTTCTGCTATGTTAGGTAGCTCCACAAAAACAATTCGAAAGAAAATGCTATAGCACACTGGTATAACCATCACACATACACCTTAAAACAGACCACTTGAAAATTAGAACATAGATGGCATCAAACTAAATTGGTAGTATTTCAAACTGTATGAAAGGAGAGCTTCCTAAACTATAGAAACTCTAGTGCTGCTAGATCAACATATATCTCCACCTTAATTGAAGATAACAAAATCAATTCTAGATTCTTATTTAATACTGTAACAAAATGAACTAGGAATAAGGCCACAACAGACACATGCCCACAATCATTATATAGCAGCGATGACTTCATTAATTTTTTCAATGTCAAAATTTTAAATATCAGGCAAAAAATTCAGACTATTAATTTAAAACCAGACAGTTTTATAACTAATGATCAACAATTAGTGTCACGTAATGGAGGCTGAAATGGAAACAAATGCAGTTAAGGCAGTTTAATGAGAAGACAAATCCACAGGGTTAGGCAGAAATCAATGACCATAGAGAGTCAAGGGTCAAACGATCATGCAAACAACCCAAACTAAGTAAGGCAGAGAATCAAAGTAGAGGGAATAACAAAATCAAAAGACCAGGTAGATGTAAATAGTGACTTCTTTATGCATACTAAGGTAAAGTTTGGTGTTCCACACGATTCTGTTTTAGGCCCACTTCTCTTTTCTTTACATATGCTACCTCTGGGCACAATTATTTGTAAACATGGCATTATCTTCAATGTTATGCTGATGACACACAGTTGTATGTTTCAGCAAAGTCAGATGACAGACAGCAGCTGCATAAAGTTGAGGAATGTGTAAAAGACATTAGACATTGGATGCTAACTAACTTCCTTTTGCTTAATTCTGACAAGACAGAAGTACTTGTACTAGGACCACATGCAGCTAGAAGTAAGCTTTCTGATTACATAGTAACTCTGGATGGCCTTTCTGTTTCATCATGTGCAGCAGTAAAAGACTGTGGTGTGATTATTGACTCCAGTCTTTCATTTGAAGCTCATGTAGATAATTTTATATTATATAGCCTTTTTCATATCAGAAGTATTGCTGAAATAAGAAATATAATGTCACTACACAATGCAGAAAAAATTGTTCATGCTTTTGTTACCTTTAGGTTGGATTATTGTAATGCCTTACTGTCTGGCTGTTCCAGTAAGTGTATAAACAAACTCAGTTAGTCCAGAATGCAGCTGCAGGAGTCCTAACTAGAACCAAAAGATTTGACCTCATCACCCCTATCTTATCCACACTGCCACATTGCATTGGCAGTAAAATACTACTATTGACCTATAAAGCACTGTATGGTACCTGAGTGAAATTTTGGTCTTTTATGGTCCACCACACCTACTTAAATCAAAAGGTGCAGGCTATTTGTTAGTACCTCGAGCAGTGAAGGCTACAGTAGGGGGTAGAGCTTTCAAAGCCCCACAGTTATGGAACAGCCTTCCAATTAGGACTGAGACATAGTCTCAGTGTTTAAGTCTAGGCTGAAATCATATTTGTTTAGTCAAGCCTTTTGTGAATAGTTTTTTCTTAGGTAAAGGCACAGATCTGGAAGGTTCATTGGCATAGAGTGTTGTGGTGAAATGGGATGTTTGGATGCTTGGATGATGGCTTAGGAATACAATTACTATGATAGCTTTAGGACTGCAATTGCCATGAACAGTTTTGCACCCAACTCTCCATCAGTTAACAGTGGATAAGTTCAACAAAATAGACATGTGAAAACTGTAATGAATTTCCTTTTTACACAATTGCACTTTTTGACCATGTGCTATACAGAACGTACTGAATATATTTATTTCAGTAAAACTGCTCTGTGACAATGGCCATTAGTAAAAGAGCTATACAAATAAAATGCCCTCGCAAATGCTTTCTTTTGCCTTCAAATGTCTTCTTATTGGAATACAGGAATTATAAGGTTGATTGTACTTATTGAACATACCTCATGGAAATCATGTTTCTCTCTGTGGTAGATGTATTTTTATAAGTCTTATGTGTGAGACATCTAGTTTGGCAAGGTGTTTGCTGTACAGTGTTACGACCCGCTCTAACCCAAAAACAGGAGGAAAAAAGAAACACAAATGGCGCCAACTTACTACAAACCACTCTTCACCGTGCACTATTTACAGGGGTGACTATTAGTGTGTTAAGTAACAAAGTAATATATACATATATACACAAGTGATTCACATGAATCGTAACGGGGCAGAGCATAAATAAAGTCAAAACAGGCATAAGGTCATACACAGGCGAAAAGCACTTCTCTCTACACACAACACAATGGCAATGGTCTGCCCTGGGATGGAGGCTGATGAGGCTTAAGTACTCTTCCGGAAACGTGCAGGCAACCAATCCTGTCGCACAAGCCCGGAGTAGGCGTGGACAAGACATGATCGTCCAGTAGCGAGCCGGAACGTACGCATACAGTAGGCGGGGCCTAGAGAAGGGGGAGGAGACAAAAGAAAACCCATCCCACCACCGACAGACACACAAATGGCACATAGAGCAAACAATAATACATTGAATAATCTAACAACAGTTACTTACTGCTGGATGTAAAAGTGTTTTATTTTGGAGGATGTTAATGGCGTGGTCTCTGTGTGTGTGTGTGTCTGTGTGTGTATGTGTGTGTGTAGACTCCCGGTAATCCCAGAGCAATCAGACAGTGGCTGATTGAAAACAGAGTGACTGAGAAAATGATAAGAAAGAAAAAAACATCATGCTGGACACAATGTCCTTCAAAATTCCAAGTCTATAAGTCTGACAGATACAAACAAACAAATACTCCTAAAATCTATTAACAGTAGTTAATATTGCCATTATCAGATATTAACTACTAGATATTGTACTAATTGTATTATTTTATACACTCACCATTCACTTTATAATGCTGACAAGGAGTCTATAGTAACTCTGGTAACACAGACATTGCATTGTTCAGGAAAGAGGCACAAATTAACTCCCAGGTGTCATGTAATACCTATTACATAAAAGTGTATGACCCTTTAAGAAGGTCCAGGCCACTATGTGTGACAGCAGCAGCAAACCAAAGCAGTCATTCGAAAAGACCAGAAGCAGAGAGTGAACCAAACCTGTGGGAGATGTAGAAAACTAAAATGTAAACAACAGCGATGAAGTCTACCTGTGACAAATGCAAAAAGGTGGGTCACTGGGAATGGATGTGCCATACCAAGTCAGTTAGTGAAATGACTGAGACTGTTTACATTACTGGATGCAGCATTCGGGTTTTGGCAGATACCCCCACATACAGAAAGCAACAGTCCAATTAATTTCACAATGCACTCTGGGAGATAATCCTTTAATCAACTTCCATTTGGCATCAAAAGCCCCTGAAGCTGAATAAAGAAAAGTGTGCAATGAGACAATGCCAACTCCACATCCTTGACCTTGACCTTATGAGTCTAGTGTGAGTCCTGACCCAGAAAAGGTATGAGCTATCCATAATCTCTTACCACAACAGAAACAGATTCTTGGCATGGTCACTTTACTGGGGAAGTACATTCCTAATCTGTCAACAGTGTGCCAGCCTTTGTATGAGCTACTCCAGTCATACTGGAGGATGGACATACTGTGGATGGACATACGACCATCCACAACAGGCAGCTTTTCAATGCATCAAAGAGACCCTTGTCTGAGGCTGAAACCAGATATGCCCAGATCAAGAAGGAGTGTCTTGCCAGTGTTTAGGCCTGCAAGAGATTTGAAAAATACCTGGCTGGTCTGGAGACTTTCAAGCTCTTGACTGATCACAAGACTCTAGTGCCCCAGGTGAATAAAATGTACTTGCTAGCAACTTCTCATGAGGCTTAAGAGATTCAAAACAGCTGGTGAACACAGTTGTGGCCTTTAAGAATGCACGTTTTTTCACACAATTTGTCACATGTGATTACGTGGTACCCTGCAGGCACGCTTCTTAAATGTAAATTAATTTGTTGTGCTTCATACAATAACCACCAGGTGGCACATGGAACAACATACTGTAGCTGAACACATATTACACAAAAAAATGGAATGTGTGGTTAGTTAGATTTAATAAAAGATATTATGTATGGTTCACATAAAAATATTAAGTTTCTCATCAAAACTTATTCTAAAACTAATTTAAACAAGTTTTTTTAATTACACGTAGTCACGTAGTACAGGTACAATAAATAATGGATATATAGGATATATAGGACAGCGCAGCAGTAATATCCTTGGTGTGGTACACCAGCAACTGGGGTTTGAGCCTCAGCTCAGTTGAGAGTGCTCATTTAATGAGCATTTCTTTTGAGTGTACAAGGTCGACTTGTGTGTGCACGTGTAAATAAAGTAGTGTTCAATGAATTCCACTTTCTCCTTTCTTTTGTACTTTTCTTAGATTTAAAGTTTCACTATTAAAAAAAAATGGTTTAAAGTGAACACAGAAGCCCACACACTGAAAAAAAGCAAATTGAATTTACTTAATTCAAATGCATACATCGGTTCCACGTCATTGAATTGAAATACGTTAACATAATTAGTTTTTGTACATCAAACATGATTTGATCATATATTTTCAATGCCCTGAATAGAATTAAACTCCCCCTGAGCTGAGAACTGAACCCTGGTTGCTGGCAATCTGCAACAGCCAAAAATGCTCATTAAATAAACACACTCATCTGAGCTGAGGCTCGAACCCCTGGATGTGAACACTGACACACGTATTCAGATGTACAATTCTACAACATGCCTGCAACACCACAAAGGCTTGAGACCATTAGAGTGACCACTGCAACAGACAGTAACCTACAAATGATCCTGAAGTATGGACATTCAATCAGGGTGATCAGCATACATACATGCCCTCCACTAATATTGGCACCCTTGGTAAATATGAGCAAAGAAGGCTGTGAAAAAGTGTCTTTATTGTTAAACCTTTTGATCTTTTGTTAAAAATAATCACAAAACTACTCTGCTCGCATGGATATCAAAGAATTGCAAAAACTTTGTTAAATATCTATTGGCACCCCTATGAATTCATGAGATTATGAATTATTGGAACCCCTATGAATTCATATAAGAAAAATATATTTGAACTATATTCCCATTGATATTAAAATTTTCTTTATTAAACCTGGTTGAATAAGAACAGGATATTGCTCAACCATGACTTCGTGTTTCACAGGGGTATAAAGGTAACACATTGGCCAAATTCCCTTCATAAAAATAGGTAAGACCAAGAAATAGAGATGTGATGTGCAGAAAATGGTTGTTGAGCTTCACAAAATGAGAAGTGACTATTTGAATATAACAAAAGCATTGAAAATGTCCATTTCCACCATTGTGGGAAATTATGTACAAATTTAGAGTAATACTTTGGAAACAGCTGAATTTAAGGAAGAATAAGGTGAACTGTTTGTGCAACATGTGTGTGCATTGAAGTGTGAGAGCAGTGGGGCCCCATGAACAGTCAAGCGAACACGTGCATATGAGCGGTGATGCATGCATGAGCAGTAGAAAGAACACACACACACAGAAACTGGTTTGAAGCAGGATTTGTGTATTGGCAGAATAATACATAAAGAATGTATTACTTTCGTTATAAGTGGTTTCACATGATATCATGGGGGAAACATTGTTTCTCTGTTCACGTTCAAGGGGATCTGTGTAGCCTGAGTACACTTAGATGCAGTTGGGTACGTGGGAGTCTGTGTACCACAAGACACTATAAAGCATGTCTGAGTGGATGCATCCATTCTTCCCTTCTTTAAAGGAGACACTGTAAGGCATGTTTGAGTAGATGCATCCATTTTTCTCTTTAGAGGAGGCCCTGTAAAGTGTGTTTGAGTTCTGCCTGGAAGGACCAGGGTTGATGGTGTTTGACTATACATCTAGTCACAGAAGCGGAAAACACATGAAGACTGTTAAAAATGCAAGCCTGACCTTGAAAGCACATAGAATAACATGAGAGTCCATAAGTACACCATACATGAGTAGGTAATGTGGGAAAAAACACTCACTCATGGTACAGGCACACAGTAGGAAAATGTAAAGGTAATGTATTCACTCATCAGTGGTGAAAGAAGGCCTCAAAGGTAAAGAGTGAGCAAGAGTGAGCAAGAGTGAGGTAAGAGTGAGCAAAGCAGTAGAGAACATATAAGCCCTAGTGCAATGACGCAAACAATGATGCTTGCAGGAGGAAAGGTAAACCAAGAATAACCAAGTTAATTGGAAACTTATGGCCACACTAAATGGAAAAACTTGGGCCTGTTAAAGATAATGGGAAATTATGCAACTGGGATATGTGTGGAAGATTGTGATTGGATGTACCAAAAAGGGAACTGTGTATGATTGGTTAAGGTTAGACATGGTACCATGCCTGAAGTGTATATAATGAACATTGTAACCGATGGAACCTCGGTGCAAGCTACATCTCCATGTGGCGTGTATCCCTGCGACCAGTTCGGGTTATTTGCTGTCTTGCTGACTGCTAATAAACCTGCTTTGTCTGAATCCAGTCTTTGTGAATTTGGCTGTTTTATTTTTCTTATGGACAAGTCAGATAGCTTAGTTGAGTTTATAGTTTAAATCTATCAGCAAGCAAGGTCAATGTAGGTTGGAGAAGTAAAAATATCCTGCACCATCAGGGCAATAACTAAGAAGTACCAGTCAACTGGAAATGTTATGAATCAATCTGGAAAAGCATGTGTGTCTATATTGTCACAACGCACTCTGAAACGGATGGTTTGAGTGGCCCAAAAATGTCCAAGGATCACAGCTAGAGAATTGCAGAAGTTAGTTGCATCTTGGGATCAGAAAGTCTCCAAAACTACAATCCGAAGTCACCTACATCACCACAAGTTGTTTGGAAGGGTTTCAAGAAAACAACCTCTACTCTCAACCAAAAACAAACTCATGCATATTCAGTTCGCCAGACACTACTGGAACTTCAAATGAGATTAGGTTCAATGGCCAGATGAAACCAAAATAGTGCTTTTTGGCAATAAACACCAGAGGTGGTTTTGGCACACACAGAGAGGTAGCCATATGGAAAAGTACCTTTGCCCACTGTTAAATATGGTGGTGGCTCTTTAATGTTTTTGGGCTGTTTTTCTGCCAGAGGACATGGACATTTTGTTAGGATACATGGCATCATGGACTCTCAAATATCAACAGATATTAAATGAAAACCTGACTGCCTCTGCCAGAATGCTTAAAATGAGGTGTGATTATATCTTTCAGCAGGACATTGATCGAAAACATACATCAAAATCAACAAAAATGGTTTACTGACCACAAAATCCTGTCATGGCCATCCCAGTCCCTTGACTTTAAAACCATAATACCTGAGGGGTGAACTGAAGAGGAGTGTCCACCAGCATGGACCTCAAAATTTGAAGGATCTGGAGAGATTCTGTATGGAAAAATCATCACAGATCCTTTGCCATGAATTCTCCAACCTCATCGGGCATTATAGGAGAAGACTCAGCACAAATGGCAAATGGAGGTAGCACAAAGTATTGACTAAAAGGGAGGGTGCCAATAATTATTGCACAGCTATATTTAACAAAGTTTTTTTTTTTTTTTTCCCCAATTGCTTGATATCCATGAGAGCAGAGTATTTTTGTTATTTTTTAAACAAAGGATCAAAAGGTTCTTTATTCATATTTTCTAAGTGTGCCAATATTAGTGGAGGGCACTGTGT
>JANDJT010000179.1:23100347-23113957 GCA_024331685.1 Stegophilus panzeri
CATGCACCTTCAAACTGGTGTGCTCGACTGATCAAGTCACTAATAACATTTAGTTGCAGTTAATCCCAAGCCTAGATAAATTGGAAGGGGTAGAGAAAGCAATGGCAAACTACTCCACTATTTTGCAAAAATACCTTATAGATCATAACGAAACACTTTCACATATCATATATAGAAGAAGAAGAACAGCCTTTATTTGTCATATACAGATGTACAGTACAACAAAAACTCCTATGGAGCTTGGGATCAGAGGTCAGCCTGGATTCGAACCGCCAACTTTCTAGTCTATAGACCAGCGCTCTATCCATTAGGCTACACTGTCCCTGTCCCATATATATCTGGGGGTGGGGGTGTATGCATGCATGTGTGGTGTGGAGTTCAATGATCCATCAATTGACTGAGAGTCAGCTGCGACTGAATGGTTAATCATCATCATCATCATCATCATCATCATCATGATCATTGCAGCACAAGAGGGAGGATTACACCAGATATTGAAAGAAGGTTAATATACTTTTATATATGCCTTTACATCTTTTATTCTATCTTTTATTGTCTCTCTCTTTCCCTCTCTTATCGCAAAGGGCATACTGTACAGTTGTTATCATTCATGCACTGTCTATCAGGTGATTACAGCCAGATTAAAGTGACACACGTCACCTTCTTATCACATTGGCACTTATCACATTGACATTGTAAAGTATCCCCACTGTAATTTCTCGTAAAGAAACTGCAAGAATTTTGCCACAGTACACATACCAGTATTAGCCGGGTCTTGCAGCCCACACTATGATGTTCATTTTAATTTTTAATATTATTGTGCATCATCCATTTTGCAGTAATGTAAAAACTCTAAAATACTACTGTTTAAAGTGTAACAGATCTTTTTTGCACTGCCTGTGGGTGCAATGCAGAGAAGAAAAAAAACCTGGCTTTGTCATGGGTCTGTGACTATTAAAGTGGCTGATGTATTTGAACAAATGACATTGCTGGTTTCATTATTGCCACTGTCAATCTCAAATGTAAATTAGCAATCATGTTTTTTTATTCTTCTTGCAGCTGGTAAAATGTTCAGACTGGTCTGTTCAAGTTATTGCTGCATTGTGTGCTCTGAAATTTGATTTGATAAGATTTTAATCCTAAATGCTGTCATAGAGAAATGGAACACTGTGTGACCTATAGTGTGTGGACCATCACATCCGTATACAATGACATGACATTTTCTACACAAAATCATTCAGAAATTCACTCTACATGGCCATGGGGGGAAAAAAGTTTCATTAAAAACTTCACTGGGCTTCCACAGGCGACAAGGACAGAATCGATAGTGACAAAAAGGCAACTGTAATTCGGCCCATTTAATTGAATCCTACCAATTTTACCGGCAGGACAGACATTCAGTAACACTAGCAACAAAAGGACCTACTTTCTCTCCATAACCAACCTCGCTATACCAAAACAACTATGGGGTACCACTAGGAGGCAGTGATGTACAGTTAAAGTGACACTATGCCTCTACAATAGGTCCTTGACTTACTAAATATTGTGCGTAAAAACACATGCAAATGTAATAACGTGCAAACTTGATAACACTCGCAATGTGTGTGGAGTATTGTGTGTTTCATTTGAACAAAATATCAATAGTTTTGCGCATTCACTTATATGTAATTAATATATATGTCACCTAACCCAGTAAGACTAATACCATGGCACACACACTAACCCAGTAAGACTCAGTACTACTGCACACTGCATGTTACATAGCTGCATCAGTCACTTTATATTATGGAGCTCTTGTGTATTGGACTTTATGTAGTCTTGTGTACTGTTCTGTGTTGCACCATGGTCCTGAAGAAACGTAATTTTGTTCGTAATGTATACATGCTATATACATGAATGGCATGAATGGAAAAACCCACTTGAACTTGAACACTTGTAAGTTAGAGCAGTGTTTCTTAACCAGGGGGGCGCGCAAAGATCGGAAGGGGGCGCAACATTTTTTTTAGAGTTCACAGACATTGCATCATTTGGGTCCTCGGTGTATTTTATTGCTTTTAAAATAGGAGGTGCATACATTGAAAAACTCCACGTTCCCTCCCCCTGTGTATTTTCGTTTTGCTGGGGAGAGGCGGAGCTTAGCCTGCGTTTTATCTAGCTGTCAGTGCAGACCAATGGTGCCACCTTAGCGGCTTTTCAGACCCCTTTAGCGGCTTTTTTTTTTTAAGAAAAAAAAAACGCCTAGCGACTTTTTGGACAAACATTAGCAACTTTCCAAATATCACCAGTACTGTCCTGCAAGTACGAGGTCTTGCTTTCCCGCTGCACTCACACCTCCCTCTGCGTCTGCTCTGTTCAGTGAGGGGCTGAGAGCCCCTCGTCATGGATAACGTCATGGATAACGAGACGCGCCCTTCGTCCCAATTTACATAATTCATACGCGAATGTGTTTAGAACACGAGACGAATGTAATACAACATTTAATTGTCTGTGTGCCTTTACTGTGTCCATAGCATTCAGTCATATTGTGTATTATTATGTGTATTTTTCCAAAATGATCTGAACTGTGAATTATCTGAATTTAATCTAATGTCTACACAGTACAAATAACTTTTTTCTCCCTTGGTGTCTTTTCTTTTTCTCCCTTTTACTATTTTCTGTCTCCATTCCTAAATCTCTGTATATTCTTTATTCTGTTTTTATTTTCTTGTTTGTACCTTTCTCTATCTGCCCATCTCCTTCTTTCTCTATCTGTGTTTTTCTCTGTCTTTTCTCACTCTCTTTTTACTTTTCCCCGTTTGCTTTACTTCGCTACAATTGTTTCTCTGTCTATTGAATTACCTAGTTATTTTTCTTAATTTTTTTTTGCTCATTGCAAAAAGCTCTCAGGGCTAGATGTATGTACATCAGGAAGTGCAGCACATGTTGTGCACCTGAAACTAACCTTCAGTTTACTAAGGCTGTAGCTCATCATGCAAACTGTACTCACTAATGCTCTTTTGGTTCAATGAGCAAATCCTCACAGACAGGAGGTCAGGAGTCCACAAACATTTTGCCATATATTGTGTTTTAACCAGCAAGTGAGCCGTGCCATAGTAAAGTAACCATGCTGAATTTGGTTATGCTTGTTGCCCAGTTGCCATGTGAGCCAAGGTGGGACTACAGGTGAAGATACAAATATTGAAGACCATTGAATATCAAACCTGGTCACCACACAACTGTCCTGATTAATGTCTCTGGCTGAAATTGTTTCTCTACCGCCATATAAATCTTCAGTATTAGACAAGTGTAATGCCTGCCAAAGTTTCTGACACATTTCAAAAGTCCTTTTTTATGGATGATGCTAGTGATTTAAATAATTCAAGTAGTTTTAAACAGAAATGTAATGTTTCAGATTCATTTTTATTCATATACCTGCAGTAACAGTTTATCATCCCCCATCCCTGTGATCTGAGCAAAACCCTGGCTATTTTCTAGTTGGGGCAAATCCAAATTGGTTTTATATTTACTTTGTTTGCACTCTACATGTGATAAAACATAATTGAGCTGATGAATAATGTAGAAATACATATGAGATTCAGTCACAGAAAATACACAGCCACTTATGTGTGTTTTTAACACCATCTGCGCTCATCGGTTTGTGCTCACACTCTCTTTGTTTTTACTAAAGAAAATTTGCACACACGGCTATGTTTTGTACTGCAGCTAGTAACTAACAATTTGACAATACTTTAATGTCACGAAACAACTGTGAGCGCCACCCAAGTGAATTTAAAAAATGCTCATTCGCAGTTGTCCATATAAAAACATCAGAGAGATGCTTAATATAATCTGTTAATGAGTTCACATAGCTTTTTTTCTATTAAAGATTTGACTAATATTTGAATAAAATTAACTTATTGCATTTAGTAAATTTCACTGTTAGATTTTACAGTGTACCTTTTAAGTCATAACCTGTTAGTGTCGAGATAAACTCCTCCTACTTTCTCGGGTAGAGTTATGCTATGGGACAGTGTCACAAACACACACACACACACACACACACACACACAAACACACAAATGTGTCCTATATGGATAGCCCTGGGTTTGCATTTGTTGTGAACCATGCTGTTCTGTGGAGAAGCAGTAAAGAGCTTTGAAGAGTAGTACTAACCTACAGTTAAAACGTTAAAGACTGAAACTAACCAGGAATTAGAGATTAATGTATGAAGTGATTAAGTACATTATAGACTGGAACTACCAACGAACCCTAAAGACACAATCAGTGAACATATAAAAACCCTAATATGTGATCTAATCAAACGATTTTAAGCCTGAAAACAGTGAATAACCAAGAATCATATATTTATATATTGGAATAGTTAGACCCTTAAACACTGAGAGATTAACTAAGAGTGAGAGCTTTTAAGAATTAAAGGGAGTGAGAGTGAGAGCTGTGGGGGCAGTGCTGGCTTGACGGTTAAGGCTCTGGGTTTCTGATCAAAAGGTTGGGGGTTCAAGCCCCAGCATTGCCAAGCTGCCACTGTTGGGCCCTTGAGCAAGGCCCTTAACCCTCTGTGCTCCAGGGGCACAGTATCATGGCTGACCCTGTGCTCTGACCCCAACTTCCTGACATGCTGGGGTATGCGAAGAAAATAATTTCACTGTGTTCTAATGTATTTGTGACCAATAAAGACTCATTATCATTATCATTAAGAATGAACATCTTTAGTAATGGTGTAAACAAAAGTGAGAGCCATAAATAATGGACAAAACCAAGAGTTATTACTTTAAAGGCTGAGAGAAACCAAATATAGAACCTTAAAGACTATGTCTAACCAAGAACCCGAGACTTAAAACCTAGGAGAAATAAAAAATTGGCCTTTGCTCTCTTTCATATGAACCCTTCCTACATCCAAAGTCTGAGATTAGAGTGGTATTAAAATGTGCACACAACACACAACTAGAATTTATACAAACACAAGACCCATTGCATTTATCATTTAACTGTACATACATACACATTAACTGTACATGGCTCTGGTTTTCAAAATGTGAGTAAGTTATGTATTTATTCTTTTGGTGTACATCATATTAATGAATCGATGATATGCATATTATCTTTAAACCTTTAAATAACTGTTCCTAGAGAAATTCCTTGTTATTCAAGTTCTTTATTGTGGCTCTCCTCATAGCAGTACAATAGCTGTTACTCACTGTCTTTCTCCATTTTCCCAACTTTGGTACATTGATGTGTGTGAGGGATTGTTAAGCGTCATTAAACGTCCTGCAGGTCTATACAGCATTGGTAATGGATCCCAATGCGGCAGGACAAGAAGCTGCAGGATGTAATTGAAATTCAGTGGGAGACAGGAAGACTGCTCAATTAACTCTTCCTGATCGGACAAAGAAAAGCTGATAGCGCTTAGAAGAAAAAAAATCTTACTGAGCATGAACGTCCCCTATTAAAGGCATGAATGCAATTTTGAGCTGTTATAATCTCTTATTTAGATTTCATTAGGCCTTGTAGGATCGGCAGCAAAAAAAACAAACCCTTCAGGAGTAAACAATCTGAGCTCAGTTCTGTCCAGCACACTGCATCACTTAGACTAATTGGACACTTTAACAGATTAAGTCATCCTTCCCAGACTGCTGCTGTGTTTTCCAGGAACACATCATCTTTTATTTTTTATTCATCCACACCCACTTTTTCAGGGCATATAAAACATTTGCATAAGGCATAATATTTCAGCCTTGTTTGGCTACATTTGCACTTCATGGGTGATTTTGTATTTGTGAGTCCTTGCCATGCTGATTACTTGCACTAACAATAAATAGAGTTATGTCTCCAGTAGTCTCATTAAATATCATAACAATAGTTATTATAACTCCACTAAATGATTATATGACAATAGGACACCAATTAGACATGACACTTGACATTTATAGGCATAATGCAATGTGACACGGTGGCCATTAGCTTTTCCCTTGAGTTAATATATTTCTCTCTACTGATTGCTAGGTGTTTCAACTGAAAGGCTGAAAAACTGCCTTGGCATTTGTCACATGGTGCAAATCCTTTAATTGTGACTTGTAAATAATGCTGGAGCAGCTACAAAATTAAGCTTCTGATCAAAGAGGGAAAATTAGCTTCCTTTCTTTTAAATAACTGGACTAGTCTGTGATGTTGCTTTGAATGCATTGAATTGCTACTTATTGGTTTATGTTAGATTGGAATACTTTGTTTAGCCATAGTGTATGTGATATACAGTCATGTGAAAAAAATAAGTACACCCCATGGAAATTGTTATTTTGTTTGACATATTTGGACAAGCAAACATTTGATCCTCTTTGAAATATCCTCTTTGCATATCAATAAAGGTGATACACTATCAAATGATATGACAATACAATTGACATTTTGTAGTAATTTTTCATAATTTAAATGAACAAAAAAACTGATCAATCACATGGAAAAAGTAAGTACATGCCTACATTTATCACACCTTCAAGTCCATAAAATTAGAATCAGGTGTTCAAGATTGGGTGCCAGTGTTTAGAATCTAAATAAAATCTCACCTCTTGTCTGGTGTTCCCTTTGCTATTGAGGTGTGTTGTGTCATCATGCCAAGATCTAAAGAGTTCTGTAAGGCCTTTAGAAAAAAAGGTTGTGGATGCCTATGAGTCTGGCAAGGGATTTAAAAGATCTTCAAATTATTTGAAATACATCAACCCACTGTAAGGATAATGATCTACAAATGGCGCAGATGTCAAATGACTGCAAATTTGTCCAGGACTGGCCATCCCAGCAAATTCAGCACAAGAGCAGAACATCTGATGCAAAAATGAAGTGTCCAAGAACCCCAGAGTTTCATCACAGGATCTGCTAGGAAGTCTTACAAACTTTGGTGTCAGTGTGCATGCCTCTACAATCAGAAAGAGATTGCACAAAATTTTTACCTGCATGGGAGGCGTGCCATATAAAAGCCTTTGCAATACTACAGTTTGCCAATAAACGTATAGGCAAAGACTATGCCTTTTGGAATAATGTGCTCTGGACAGACAAATCAAAGATACAGTTGTTTGCCCACAGTAGCTGCAGACAGGTTTGGTGAAGACCAAAGACAGCTTTTCAGGAGAAAAACCTCATACCAGCTGTGACTCACGGTGGTGGAAATGTTATGGTTTGGGGTTACTTTGTTGCCTCAGGGACTGGACAGCTTGAATTCATTGATTCAACTATGAATTCTGCATCTTATCAAAGAATGCTTGAAGATAATGTGAGGCCATCTATCTGAAAGTTGAAGTTGAACTGAAAGTGGACCTTTCAACAGGATAATGATCCTAAGCACACCAGCAAATCCACCAAGTAATGGCTCAAAAAGAAGAAATGGTGGGATATGGAATGGCATAGTCAAAGCCTGGATTTGAATTGCATTGAAATGTTGGGGGTGGGGTGGATTTGAATCGGGCAGTACATGCAAGAAAACCCTCAAACATATTGCAACTGAAAGAATATTGCATGGAAGAGTGGTCAAAAATTCCTGCAAGCCTAGTGGACAATTATGCATAATGCATAGAGAAAGTTATTTATGCTAAAGGGGCAATACTAGGTTCTGGGCCAAGGGTGTATTTGCATTTTGAAAAAAATAATATCACATCTACTGAATTTCTGTTGAATAAATTATTGAAAAATCTATTTTTCCTTGTGGTTTTGTTCAAGTATATAAACTTTATTAATAGGCACTGTTTCAAAGATGATGAAATGTTTGCTTGTCCAAATATGTCAAAATAGCCATCAATTTCCATGAGGTATACTTATTTTTTCACTGTATATTGATTTTACACATACATTCCTTAAATCACAATTCCTAGCGTGTAGGTTGATACACTTATGTTACATTAATTACATTGATTACATTTGGTTAACATGTACCCTTATAATTACTGAAAATACTCTATTGTAGCCGCAGAATGAATTCAGATGTTTACAGGAACATTTTGTCTGCCAATTTACAGAGAAATGCATTCACAATAATCGGGAGTAAGTTCATCATGCAGCAAGACGATCCAAAACACAACTCAACAAAGAACTTTACCAGGGGTGAAAAGTGGATGGTTTTAGTCTGGCCAAATCAATCAACCACCAGACCTAAACACAACTGAGCATTAATTTCACCTACTGAAGAGGAGAATGAAGGGAGAACCCCCCTTGCAACAAACAACAACTGAAAGATGCTGCGGTAAAAGCCTGGAAAAGAATCACAAATGAAGAAACCAACAATTTGTTGATGTCAATGAGCCTTGACACACTTATGCAAGCAAAGGATATGCAACCAAATATTAAGTGTTATTTACTTTCATTTACTTCAAGACTTATCTGTTCCTGTACTTTTGCTCACCTAAAAATTGGGTGGTCTGATACAAAAGGTTCTATGTTTTATGTTGTTTAACACATCTAGATGTAAATACCAGGAAATAAAACCTGAAACCTAAACTCTTATCTCATATCCATCTTTTGATCTCAAACCCAAATGTCTTTGGTGTACAGCACAAACAAATGAATTGGCCTTGCCATTCTAATAGTTTGGAGGGAACTGTAAAGGGTGTTTGAAATGCAACATGAATACTGGATTACTGCAGAGCTTTGAAAATCTGTTTTAATAAACAATTCATTGATGCTTTCATGAGAAGACATTCAGGGAAAATTTATATTCATATGAGCCCAACACATGATCATATGATCATTGCATAGAATATCTCTCATGCTTCATTTACTACCAGCATGTGTGCAGCTCTTACCCACAAGACTTAACTTAACTTCATATGCAAGTGGCTTGAAGGAAAAGTGAAAAAAAAAACCCTGCTGTAAATTTCTCTCTTTTAGATATCATGCATTTCACAATAATTCACAAATTTCATGGTATGAAAAAGCCTCAGGAACTATGCTGTCCACCATCCTGGGAAAGAGAGGAAGTTTATTTCTTTTTTATAAAGAAAGCAATGAGAATGCTAGCAGTAAGAGAGAGCAAGAGCACATCAAATATTCTTCATTTTAATGCTAGTGAATTAGGACCATGGGGAGCTAGAGAATAATTAAACTCAGTGAAAGAGTTTACTAATCCTTTGAGGGAGCATTAGCAGAGCAGCATTCATGTCAACTGCTCCAGTTTGAATGGCATTAATCTGCTGACTCAACAAAAGATTATCTAAAGTGTTATCTAATTATAAAGCCCATATTAGGTTCACTGCTGGTCCTGTAAGCCACCACCAGACTACAATAATCAATAAGATGACAAATACAAATGCAGGAGACATTTAGAAAAGCTATCTCACACACAGGGCAATACAGTGTAACAACTGTAAATGTCGAAGAATTCACATGAGCCAATTGGTGTGTAAAGTTAGCCAGTTTGGGTTAGGATGGGGAGTGCACTTAGTGCTCATCTGCCTCTAGTGAATGACAACAATTTTGATACACTTTATATAAATGCATTCATAATTAAAACTATATTATTAGGGGTATAATGCGAAACTACTATCTAAATCTGTTTAGTGCTCCAAATATCTGTTTTGGATTTATGCTGAATTTGACTAAAGTTAAAGGTAATTTCTGACCTAAGAAATTAATTTTCATAAATGATTGTAGAGTAAATAGCAACTAGGAAAAACCCAAAGAAATCACCCCCACAATTCAGAATTCCTACTTGGGATCTGGGGTCAGCAAGTCAGAGTTCAGCAAGTGATGGAAAAAAAATCAACATGGTTGCACACAGCATCAGCAGTAAACACAGTAGAACATCAGGAATCAACAGATAGCTAAACACTGAGGTCTGGAAGGCATTAAATGAAAACAAGTTTTCTTTTTCTTTTTCTTGTTTCTTTATTTGTATATCTTGAGCAACATGAGCTTACAGTGTTTTCTTTTATATCTTGTGAAAAGTGCAAAGACAAATGCAAAAAATACCCTCTACAAATACATTGGGTGATTTAATCACTACAAACAAACAATTCTCACAATGGACTAACACTTGATTTGTAAACAGTGTAATGAGAGAGGTAAACAGTTTGTAAAATAGAAATCCTAACTACAACATAATCACACAAACCCATGTACATACAGTGCATCCGGAAAGTATTCACAGCGCTTCACTTTTTCCACATTTTGTTATGTTACAGCCTTATTCCAAAATGGATTAAATTCATTATTTTCCTGAAAATTCTACAAACAATACCCCATAATGACAACGAGAAAGAAGTTTGTTTGAAATCTTTGCAAATTTATTACTGTAGCTGAACACATAGTACACTAAAAAAATGGAATTTGTGGTCGGTTAGATTTAAAAAAAAAATATTACATATGGTTCACATAAACATATTATGTTTCTCATCAAAACTTATGGTAAACCTAATTTAAATGTAATCTAAACAAGTTTCCAATTACAAGATTGAATTATGTAAAGTGATACTTTTACTTGTAATCTTGTAACTAGAAACTTATTTAAATTATGTTTAGCATAAGTTTTGATCAGAAACTTAATATTTTTATTCATTTTTTATAAATAAATAAAAAAAAATCAGGCTTGACAACGTTTAATGTGCTCTGCTGCTTCTTGTAAAACAGTTCTGATAGAGGTTCACAGATCTGCATGCCAAGCACAAGCAGATCATGGGTTTCAGTACAAGAAATAGCACCGTTTGGTTGGTAAAAGAATATATATTGTATACAACATATGTCCTGGCAGAACTACTATATCTACTAGCAAGCCGTATTTGTTCAGATGATACATGACTGCCACCTACTGGTCTTGTCTTTCCTGCATCTGCAGCATGCGCGATACCACCTGAAATTTCAGGATCCCTTTTCCTTTGATGTGCATTTTCAATGGCCACAACTCTATATGACTTGATTCATCCAATAGAAGAAAATATAAGAATAAAACAAGAATAAAGTTACCCTGAAGTTCTTTAAAAATGCCATATAATGGTGCTTTTCTTTTCACTTGGCTTTCTCTGAGTAACAACACATCCCTCTTTATAATGTTGGGGTGACTGTTCTGCAAATTGCTTCAAAGAGAGCTTTAATGAATTGAGAGGTACTCACACCTCCATCCCTTTTTCACTGCCGATGGAACAGATCTGCCTTCTACTAAGACCCTAGAGGTGGTAGATGTACAGACCTTCTGGGCCAGTATCATTGTTGGCATCAAAGGAAAACAGAGGCTGGTTCAGTAGAGATATGTATCAGAGGCCTTGAGTTGATACTCACAGTTACTTCCACCATAAAGTTTTCTAGCACCTCATGAGTGAAACAGGAGGGATTAGTTACTAACATCATGGAATTCAAGATCTGTCTTAAAACCCCAATCATCCTTTCCCATACTCCACCTATAGTGGAAGAATGAGGTGGGTTAAAAACCCATGTGCAGTCTTTTTCACTGCGGTACCTAGACATGCTACAGTCATTTGTTTCATCTATCAGTATGTTCAGCCGTTAGCAGGTCCCTCTGAGATTATTCACATCATTATTTGTCCAAATGAATCTGTTTAACAGGTCCACAGGGAGCAAAGAAGTGTTGGAGCATTAATAAAGCTGGAGGTGTCCATGTATTCAATAAACATTATATGCACTGTGTGGACACTAAGGCTTGTGAAAAGAACTGCCCGTCTTTACCTGTTTGCTATTTACCCATTAGCAGAATGAAATGATAGTTCAGGGACCAGTTACACCCAGACCGACATTTGTGAAGGGTGGTTCAGTACATACTGTAGGTGATTAGATAGAAGAGGAGCTATTTCCTGCACTCCTGTCCTACCATGAAGTTTTTTGCATATGACACAGCTATGTTGCTTGCTGGCAATACAGCTCTTCACCCCAACTATCCAGATACCGTCAGTGCAGATAACTCCTTCAGTGAAAGTTCTGCCATGGTGCTTGACTCTGTGTGGTAGTGGTTTATAAGAAGAGAAGCAATGTTGAGGTTGACCACCAATTCTCACAAGTCCACTGCCATTTGGCAGACATCCTTATCCAGAAAATCTTATATTGATCTCATTTACACCAATCAGCCATAACATTAAAACCACCTGCCTAATATTGTGTAGGTCCCCCTTGTGCCACCAAAACAGCTCTGACGCATCAAGGCATGGACTCTCACAAGACCTCTGAAGGTGTGCTGTGGTATCTAGCACAAAGACATTACCAGCAGATCTTTTAAGTCCTGTAAGTTGCTAGGTGGGGATCTTGGATCATGGATCTTGTTTGTCCATCACATCCCACAGATGCTCTATCACAGGGGTGTCAAACTCATTTTCACCGAGGGCCACATTAACAGTATGAATGTAACAAAATGCAATGTAATTTAAAATAAATTAAACTACACCTTATTATATTGTTAAATAACTGTTACTGTATTTATTATGTATTCAACTTACAAATATTACATATGCATTTGCACAGATGTAAAAATAAATGTTCAGTTTGAAACCCACATTACTTGAATCAGTGTTCAAACTATTTAAGCAAATAAAGAAAAATATTAAACACAGTCAGAGAGGGGGCAGAACTATGGCACAACCAACATGTATTACAGAAGTAGCATTTTACAAAAAGAACAACAACAATGAGGTGATGCTTCCTGTCCTTGAACACTTCAAGTAGATCCGTCCTCACCCTGAGACACCATCTCACACACATGTTCTGGAAATAACAAACACAAAACAAAATGCAAGCACAATCATTAAATTGTATACATATTATACGGTTCTTAGTCTTGGTTTAAATGCATTCTATTTTAATTCAAGTTTTTAAAAATGCTTACCTATGTTTTCTGACACCGTTTTCCCCTGGCCAGTGTGTCAGTGTCTGGTTTTCGGTCTTGTGCTGAGGCAATCCGCAAAACAGCGTGGAGGTCTTGGTCTTGTTTAAATTCATTATTGAAAACATCTGTCCACACAGATAGGTGCTCCCAAACATGGACAGAATACGAGCAGCATGAAGTCAGAGCTGTGGCATCAAATCAGGGGTCAGTAGATGGTAAAAGTCCTCGATTGCAGCATCCTGGAACTTTGCTTTCAGGCCACTATCGGTTTGAAGCTCAATTAACTCCATCTGAAGGTTATGGGGCACACTGCAGACATCGGCAGTGAAAGGATTGGCAAAGATGTCAAAAGCAGAGTGCTACGCTTTAAAGTCAGAGAAGCGCCGATCAAACTCATTTATTAACCGGTTCTGTTTGGTAGTGAACCGAGCACATGAAAAAGCACCGGGAACTGAGGCTGAGATGATCTGACAAACAGGAAAGTGGGCGAGATTGTCCTGCTCCACCTGACACTTCCAGAGGTCAAGTTTACGCTGGAAAGCTGTGATCATGTCGGACATCTGTGTAATGACTTATTTACATCCCTGCAGTTTCTGATTCAGCTGAGCCAGATGCTCGGTTATGTCACATAACATAGCAAAGTCACACAGCCAGTTTGGATCTGATAGTTCAGACAAGGGTTTTCCTTTGCTGTGCATGAAAAGAGCAATTTCTTCTCTCAGCTCAAAAAATAATTTGAGGACTTTGCTCCTACTCAGCCACCTTACTTCTGTATGGTACGGCATATCTCCATGCTCTGAGCCCCCCTCCT
>JANDJT010000179.1:23114057-23124141 GCA_024331685.1 Stegophilus panzeri
CGTGTTTGGTGTCAAAATGCCGACGTAGATTGTACTCTTTCATGACTGACACCGCCTCATAACACAAAAGACATACTAGTTTTTCACCTTGAAGTACAAACATGTATTCATTCTCCCATCGTTCGTGAAACTGCCTTCCTTGTGCATCAATTTTTCTCTTCTTTGACATGTTGAGGTTAATTTGTGGAGATTTCTCAATTCCAAATCGCCTTGACGTGACTTTGCTGCAGAAGTAGTTTATGTGGCCCTCAGTATGATTTTTTTCTCCTGTGATTCTGAGAAATAAAGTTTTATTCATATGTTTTAGATAGCGGAAAGGTCTACACTACCCATAATCCTTGACCACCGATGATTTGTCACGCCCCTAGGCGTCTGATACTGACGCAAAAGGGACCCTTCCATGTCTGTATGAAACGCTCTGGGTTCTCAATTGACTCCAATAATAACCCGATATATGACGCTGTGAGCATCAATCAATCAAATCAATAAATAATAATAAATCAATCTGATTGGCAGAGGGTCCTTGGTTCTCCAATCAGATTGAAGCTCACAGCGTCATATATCGCCGTGATTGGGTTATTATTGGAGTGAATGGACAGCTGGAGTGTCTGGTCTGAGCGTCTCTTACCACCGCGAACGGGTTTACATTGGAGTCAATTGAGAACCCAGAGCGTTTCATACAGACGTGGAAGGATCCCTTTTGTGTCAGTATCAGACACCTAGGGACGTGACAAATCGTCGGTATTTTACGAGTTGGGAATGAGAACAGCAAAAACGCATGGTAAGACAATCATGCACCTATCATGTTCTCGCGGGCCAGATAAAATAACGTGGCGGGCCACATTTGGCCCGCGAGCCTTGAGTTTGACACATGTGCTCTATCAGATTGAGATCTGGGGAATTTGGAGGCCAAGACAACACCTTGAACTCTTTGCCATGTTCCTCAAACAATTGTAGATACCTTTGGCAGTGGACAGGACAGCGTGGGCACTCTAACTAGTCTGCAGCTACACAGCTCCATACATAGCTGTTCTATAATACCCAACGTTAGCTTTTTCAGAAATGTGTGCTACAGCAGCTCTTCTGTGGGATTGGACCAGATGGGCTAGCCTTTGTTCCCCATATGCATCAATGAGCCTTGGACATCCATAACCTTGTTGCCAGTTCAGCAGTTGCCCTTCCTTGGACAACTTTTGGTAGGTACTAACCACTACATACAAGGAACAAGACCTTTCCTCTACACTCACAAATTCTGTTTTGTAAATATTTCTTTGTGCACATTGAGTGACAACAGCCTCTGCTAGAGACAGGACATCACTTGTATAAGAAGTGACACAGAAAACAACACAACAGATTTTTATATGTAGTATAAAATACCCCCCCCCCCATGATGTGAATCTGTCATTTTTAAGGTCCCAGCTCAGTCCACGACTATGTTGCATGGGAAGTGAGTCAGCATCTAGGTCAAGATCATTTGCATAGTCAACAGATGGAAATGCTTGCATGACACTTTACAATTTGATGCAATCTTTTGGAGTCTTAGATTAGAAATGGCAAGTATAGATTGAGCTCTTTCAAGCAGAGCAATTGATTCTGGTCAGATGCTCATCGGTTCTTTAAAAAATTGTGTTTCTCAGTGAACACTTTTCATAACTATTCTCTCTCTCTCTCTCTCTCTGTATGCTGGTGTATGATGGAGTATGAAGTGCATTTCCTGCTCTCAGTTTCCTGGGTTGTAGTGAGTACATATAATTGTATAGCAGTTCCAGAAAATGGACAAACTGGCAGTGCAAACTGTATTGGATACATTCCTCCAGGACCATGGTGCTACATAAAACAAGACACTAAGCACATGAGACGACACAGAACTAAATAAGATCTACACATTTTTACACAAAGTGCAAGTGCAAATGTGTGCTAACAATACAGGACAGTACAGTACTACTAAAACAGGACAATAGGCACAGTATGTGACAGTGTAGCACCGACCAGTACACCGTTTCAGTGTGGAAGTGTATGATATAACAGGTAGTGCAAAAGATAGGTGGCAAAGAGTAACAGTATATTATAAAATGTTATAAATGTAAACATAATATGCTATGACTTAATATTCAGCAGATAAAGCTTACATAAACATGGACATAATAATTATTGCAGTAGCAGCCAGGTAAAGTGTATAATAGTGACAAGAAATTAAATACTATATTTTTATAAGTACAGTAGCAGCAAAAATGCAATAGAGTCAATGCAGGAATGTGCAAATATTGGAATGGGAGTGGGATGGTGTTCAGTTCAAAGTGTGTGTTTGTGTGTGTGTGTGTGTGTGTCAGTCCAGTCTCTAAGTATCAAAGAGTCTGAAGGCTTAGGTGTTACACAGCCTGGCCATGAGGGCCTGAATGCTTTGCTACCTTTTTCCAGATGACAGGAGGGTGAAGAGTTTGTGTGAGGGGTGTGTGGGGTCATCCACAATGCTGGTGGCTTTGCGGATGCACAGTGTGGTGTAAATGTCTATGATGGAGGGAAGAGAGACCCCAAATGATCTTCTTAGCTGTCCTCACTATCCACTGCAGTGTCTTGTGATCAGATAAGGAGCAATTTCTGAACCAGATGGTGATGCAGCTGCTCAGGATGCTCTCAATAGTTCCTCTGTAGAACATGGTGAGGATCAGGGGTGGGAGATGGGCTTTTTTCAGACTTCACACAAAGTATAGACCCTGCTGTGCTTTCTTAGCTATGGAGCTGGTGTTGAGGGACCAGATGAGGTTCTCCATCAGGTGAACACCAAGGAATTTGGTGCTCTTGACGATCTCCATGGAGGAGCCATTGAAGTTCAGCGGAGAGTGGTCACTCCATGCACCTGAAGTCAAAATCCATCTCTTTTGTTTTATCCAAATTCAGAGACAGGTTGTTGCCTCTGCACCTGTCCATTAGCTGCTGCTCCTTCTCTCTGTATGCTAACTCATCGTTCTTGCTGATGAGACCCACCATGTTCGTGTCATCGGCGAACTTGATGATGTGATTGGAGCTGTGCATTGCTGCACAGTTGTGAGTCAGTACAGTGAACAGCGGTGGACTGTGAACACAGCCCTGAGGGACCCCCATGCTCAGTGTGGTGGTGCTGGAGATGCTGTTCTCGATCTGGACTGACTGAGGTCTCCCAGTCAGGAAGTCCAGGATCCAGTTGCAGTTGAAGTGTTCAGGCCCAGTAGATTCAGCTTTCCAATTCGGTGCTGAGGAGTGATTATGTTGAATTCTGAACTGAAGTCTATGAACGTAGGTGTCCTTTTTGTCCAGGTGGGTGAGGGCCAGATGTAGGGTGGTGGCGATGGCATCATCTGTTCAGCACTTGGGACGATACGCATACTGCAGTGGGTCCAGTGAGTGGGGCAGCAGGGTCTTGATGTGCCTCATGACTAGCCTCTCAAAGCACTTCATGATGATTGAGTGCAAAGGGACGGTAGTCATTGAGGCAAGACACTGAAGAATTTCTTCGACATGGGGACAATGGTGGTGGCCTTGAAGCACATTGGAACGATGGTGCTGCTCAGGGAGATGTTGAAGATGTCAGTGAGAACATCTGTCAGTGAGCTGGTCTGCACATCCTCTGAACACTCTGCCAGGAATGTTGTCTGGTACAGCAACCTCCCACAAGTTGACTCGCTGTAGAGTTTTCCTCACATCAGCCATGGTTAGACACAGCACCTGGTTGTTGGGAGGAGGGGTGGTCATTCTGCACCTCAAACCGAGCATAGAAGTTATTCAGCACATCTGGAAGGGAGGCATCACTGTCACAGGAGAGTGATGTTGTCCTGTAGTTGCTGATGGCCTGAATGCCCTGCCACATGCACTACGTGTCACCACTATCCATGAAGTGACTACAGATTTTCTGGGCGTGTGCGCGCTTTGCCTCTCTGATGGCCCAGGACAGTTTGGCCTTCACTGTTCTTTGGGCCGCCTTGTCACCTGCCCTGAAGGTGGAGTCTCAGGTCCTCAGCAGTGCACGCACCTCCACAGTCAACCACAGCTTCTGGTTGGAGCATGCAGTAATTGTCTTGGAGATGGTGACATCATCAATGCGCTTGCTGATGTAGCTGGTCACTGATGATGTGTATTCCTCCAAGTTGCTGGAGTTGCTGTTGGTTGCAGCCTCCCTAAACATGTCCCAGTCAGTGTGCTCAAAACAGTCCTGAAGAGCAGAGATGGCTCCTGCTGGCCAGGTTTTTACCTGCTTGAAAACCAGTTTGGAGTGTTTGATGAACAGTCTGTATGCTGGGATTAGCATAACAGAGATGTGGTCTGAGTACCCATGGTGGTGGCTGGGCTAGGCCCGGTATGCACCAGGTGGATCCATGTGTTCGCCCCTCTTGTTTCAAAGTCCACATGTTGATGGAATTTAGCGAGCACTTTTGAGATTCGCATGATTGAAAACTCCAGCGATAATAAACAGTCCATAAAGGTGTGTGTTCTGCAGTTCGCTAATAGCCCCATACAGTTCACATAGCACCTACTTAGCATTAGCACTGGGGGGAATGTATACTCCGATTATAAAGACAGTGGTGAATTCCCGTGCTAAACAAAATGGTCGGCATCTAACAGTCACAAACTCCACCAGCGATGAGCAGTAACTAGAAACTAACACAGAGTTCTCGCACCATTCTGTGTTGATGTAAACACACAAGCCATCACCACAAGCCTTACCGCACAGAGCTGCATTTCTCTTGGCACGAAATGAGGTGAGCCCATCTAGCCGAATGGCGGCGTCCGGAGCTCGGTCGCTGAGCCATGTCTCCGTGAAATCAAAGATGTAGCAGTCATACAACTAGACAACAGAAGTATACAGTAGAAACAGAAAACACCACCAAATAAAGCAGAAGCCACACCTTATTCCACCTGTTTAATCAGTTGATATTGGCTTTCAATAGACACAGGTGTGGCTTCTGCATGGTTGGAATGAAAACCTGCACCCACACTGGCCCTTTCTGGATAAGATTGGCACCCCTGCTCTAAAACATTTCCGGTTCTGGTTGACAGGGTACGCTGGCGTGTTTTGCTGCCGCTCCTGTCACCGTTTCGTTTGTTTTCGTTTGTTTATTTAAGTCATATTGTTTTAAATAATAGCGAGTTATTTAAGTCAAATTGTTTTCTGTGCCCCTACGGTTGCGATGTGGTGGTGCCATTTTATATACATTGGACAGTTGTTCTTACTTCTGTGTTCCACCTGGAATAACCTGCAGCGTGCAACGGGCAATCAATGCCTCAGTCCAGCTGCGTTTGTGGCTTGTATGACTTTGTGCTCACAGTGCGCTTCGGAGTATCAATGCCTTGGCCAGGCTGTGAGTGTGCACTTAATGACCATGGCCTTAAGGTACACTACATGCCAGCTTCTGAATTTAAAACAGAGCTCTTATCGTCTAGCCAAAGACTCTTACAAACTCTGTCGAGATGCTGGATTGCTATGTCCTAAACCATATGTCCATTGGGGTTTGAGGCTCAGTTTTGCTGTCTCATCCTCTCCTAACATCTTTGTCCCTACCTGTTGACGTAAGACCAACAAACTGTTTCATACTGGTGTTGATCATAGTAATTTAATATCAGTTCCCTGCGTAGAGTTTAAACCATTGTCGTCTCCACTTCAGAGCCTGGCTTATGCCGCATTACTCAATGCACAGTCTGTGAATAACAAGGCGCTGCTTTTATTGGATTTTCTTACAGATAAAAAGCTGGACTTGTTTTTTTTAACTGAAACCTGGCATAAAGAAAATGATGGGCCCCTGTTTAACCAGATCACTCCAGCAGGCTTTGGAGTATTAGATCTCCCGAGGTTATCTGGCAGAGGCGGAGGGATTATTGTGGTTTAGAACCTGAAGTTCAACATAAGCTCCGTGTCCGTTCCCCACTTTCCATCATTTTTTATAAGTACAGTAGCAGCAAAAATGCAAAAAAAAAATTCTTGAGTATTTCCGCTCTGACATCTACCATCATTGCTACAGTCTATAAACCACCTAAGGCTAAGACACATGCACCTTGTATGTCAGAGTTTGTTGACTTCCTGTCAATGTTGAGAATGAAGTTTGACAGAATTCTAGTTGTGGGAGACTAACATTCATATGGACTGGAGTGACTCTGTGGCAGCTAAGGAATTTCTGTCGCTACTTGATTGTTTTATCTTCACACAGTTTGTAACTGACCAAACTCATAACAAAGGCCATACCCTGGATCTCGTGACTGCAAACAGCTCGTTTGTATTGCAGTTTTCATCTGTTGATGTTGGACTGTCAGATCATTCAGCTGTCTTCTTTAACCTGGAACTGTATCATCCAAGTGAGCCTACCATCCAAACAGTAACCTTCAGGAAGTGGAAATCTATTGATCAGACAGTTCTCTCCAATTCTGTTGTTTCCACCTTAAATGATTTGCATCCCTCATCACTGGAGGAGAAAGTTCTGCAGTTAAAGTCTGTTCTTGCTACTAATCTTGACTCTTTTGCTCCCCTAAGGTCACATAAGGTTACATTCGCCCGCTCTGCTCCCTGGTATAATGACAATCTGCGAAATAGAAAGGCTGCTTCTCGGAAAATGGAGCGTAAATGGCGCCTTACTGGCTTGAATGTCTACTATCAAGCATGGAAGGATCTTCTGGGTGATTACAGAGCATTAATTGAGACTGAAAGATTATCTTATATCTCTCAGGCTATTATAAACAATCAAAGAAATCCCAGACACTTGTTCCAAACCATAAACAGATTGCCTCAAGTTAATGCTGTTAACAACTTGCCTGTTTCTCAGCAGCTATTTAATTCTTTTCTTCAGTTTTTTAATTCTAAGATTGATAATGTTCACAAACAAATTTCTGTTACATCTGCCACTTCACTCCTTTGTCCATCTGGGTTCGCTGGTGTTTCTTTCACTCATTTCTCATTGCTTGATTCTGAGGCTCTCACAAGGGAGGTATCCAGCATGAAATCAACCACTTGCTTGCTTGATCCAATTACCACAAGCCTATTTAAATCGTGATTAAATTTTTGGTGCCCTACTATCCTCTGTATTATAAATGATTCATTGGAGACTGGGGTTGTTCCAGCAGTATTAAAGACTACTGCTGTTACATATGTACCAAAGAAAGAAAATGCTGCTGTGGATGATTTTAACAATTTTTGTCCCATCTCAAATCTTCAGTTTTTGGCAAAAATACTTGAGCGTGTTGTTGCCTCCCAATTGTGTAATCATCTTACAATTAATAACCTCTTTGAACCCCTTCAGTCAGATTTTCGTAAATTCACAGTACTGAAAAGGCATTGGTCAAAGTTACTAATGACTTGTTGAAGGCCTCTGATTCTGGAGCTACTTCCATTCTCATTCTTCTTGATCTAAGAGCTGCCTTCGATACTGTTGATCATGGTCTTTTACTTTCCTGCCTTGAAAGTGTTTTTGGTGTGTCAGGGACAGTTTTAAACTGGTTTAAATCCTATTTTACTGACCATTCCCAGTTTATTTCTATGGGTGGTTACAGGTTACAGAAATATAGAAAGACTGCACCCTGTAACTGAAAAACTGATTATAGCCAGAGTGACTAAATCCACAATCAATAAACGCCAGTATGTACAAAATTCTGCTGCCAGGATCCTCACTGGGACCAGGAAATGCAGTCATATTACTCCTGTTTTGGAGTTCTTGCACTGGCTCCCGGTCAGGTTCCGTGTCGATTTTAAAATTATGATGCTGACACAGAAAGCATTACATGGCTTGGCTCCTCATTACTTATCTGCTTTATTAATTCCTTACACCCCAAATCGCAGACTGTGCTCCTCACAATGTAGTCTGTTAATTGTTCCACAAACCCGCTTAAAATCTATGGGTGACAGGGCTTTTTCTGTCTATGCTCCTTCCCTTTGGAACTCTCTTCCACTCGAACTTAGGGAAGCTCAGACCTTTGGTATTTTTAAAGCTCAACTTAAGACTTACTTTTTTAAACTTGCATTTGACTGCTGATGTCTAGTTTTATTATTATTATTATTATTATTATTATTATTTTATTATTATTGTTATTCTTATTAACTTTTATATAAAAAAATAGTAATAAATTCTGTGTACTGCTTATTTTATGTACAGCCCTTTGAGAAGCTGCTTTTAAAGGTGGTCTATAAAATAAAGTTTATTATTATTATTAAAACAATTATTAACACTGGAAGGGAAAATCAATACAGTAATGAGAGCAGATTTTCTACAAAGTAGAGCTTGCATGGCTAATTGTTTTTGGTTATGTAATTGTTCAAAAATGTTTACCAAATATTAACGATACTACACAACGGTGCAAACGGTTATGTCCCTTAGCATCAGGCCAAATAAAGCAGGAGCACGGTTCACACATATTGTGGCTACTGGTTTGTTTTACTTTCATTTTCAAGTAATTATAAATACAATTGACCAGCTCATGTTACAATGCAAAGCTAATAATTTGAAGTGATGGGGGCAGTTTGTTGACAGAGATTTTTCTCCCTGCTTTCGCTAAGTGCAGCTGCATGTTAACTCAGTTAATCAGATGGAATTTATGTGACGAGGGGGAATCACACATTTACATCCAAATGATAAATAATCCACATAGAATGAAACCCAAAACACCAATGTGAAGGATATTATGTGTGTAAGATTCCGTCTTTTACAGAATATAAAGCGGTAAAGACTAACAATTTAGGAGATCACATATGATTTCACATACAATTTAAATATTAATCCCATGCTGCAGCAAATCCCATAGAGGCTCCCGGAGGAATTTCCTGGGACTATAAACCTATAAAGTAAACTGCAGCTGCAATCAAACTTATTGAACCCCCATTGCAAATCAGGTTTATTGTAAAATTTACAGACATTCACCTGTTTGCAATTAACAAATCAAACAAAAGCATTTGAAATAGTTCAACACAATGAATGCTTCAAAGAAATCTGGTTGCAGCCATTGGTAGCTTCCTTTTTCTGCCCCATCCAGGTAGTATACACTCAACAAACCCCTAGTGAGTTCAGGAATTTCATGTGTTCCAGCTCATGCACACCTGGTGCAACTAATGAAGCCCTTGATTAGTTTCATCAGGTGTGCTTAAGACAATATATGTTTTGCATATTTGTGCCGTTGTGAGGGATTCTATTCAGGGGTGTCATGGAAATTAGACAAACACCAGTAGACTTGTCCTCTCGGATGAAGGAGTTTATTACAGAAGGATGAATACAGGATAGAAGATGAGAGTGCTCTGAAGCACCCATCTCTCACATGCACTATATAAGATTAAGCTAAGGAGTGCTGGATATCTGTGAGTCTCGAGGGGAGTTCTAGGTGGTTTGAGCCAGTTTGGTGGTTTCAAGGTCTTAACAGATGTGCAAAAATTCCTGAAGACAATAACATGCTTGTGTAAATGTAAGAGGAAAATACATTCTGTACTAATCTCCCTGACATGACCTCAAGCAGCATTATTCACTGATGAACATGAACAGAGTGAACAGAGCTATTACAAAGTAAGAAATTAATAATTTCCCTCACAGGGGGTTGACTAGGTTAGGGATTGGTGAAGTCACTATAAGTTGCATTTTCAGTTGAATTTGGGGAAACCACTTGAAGCATTTGTTGTGTTTAACTATTTCCATTACTTGATCTGTTCACTGCAAACAGCTGAAAGTCTGTAAATGTTGACAATAAACCTGATTTTCAATGGGGGTTGAATAATTTTGATTGTAACTGTATTTATCCAGTCATGAAAACTTCTCCAAGAAAGCCAGATAAGTAACTGAGTCACCTTTAGAATGCCTGTCATAAGTCATATGCAGTCATATGCAGATTCTGGATGCCTTTAGTTTTAAATGGAGTGATACAGAGTGCATTCAGAGAGTTGTAAGTAATACAAGGAAAATGAAAGTCCTGATTGCTTTTAGTAACATATTAGCTTTGATGAAGACAGTAAAATGTATTATACCTGCTTGCCTATTGTAACCAGCTACTCAAAGACTGGCCACTATTATAGATAACCACAGATTCGCATGACAGTAATGAGTAGTCAAGGTATCTAGATGTTCAGAATTTGTCCAGATCAGAAGATCAT
>JANDJT010000179.1:23140724-23155851 GCA_024331685.1 Stegophilus panzeri
GAAAGATGTCAGGGCCAGCAGAAGAGCTACCTTTAGAGTCAGAAGCTTCTCAGAGGCTGACTCTAAGGGCTCAAATGTGGCCCCTGACAGACCTTCCAGGACCACAGAAAGGTCCCAGGAAGATATGCATGGCCTGCAGATTTGCCTCAGCCACCTGACACCACGCATAAACCTCGAAGTTAGAGGATATTACCCCACAGAGGCTCCATCGTCTGGCCGAAATGGCTGCCACATAAACCCTGATTGGAGCCAACCCCGCTGAGAAATATCCTTGTAAGGACTCCAGGACTGTAGCTATTGCGCAGTTCACTGGGTCTACAGTGGATCCGTGTGGATGGGAATCTCCCAAGGAGTGCCATCTAGCATGGATGTTATCTCTGAGAACCATACTCGAGCTGACTAATAAGGTGCTACTAGCAGCAGACATAGACTGTCTTAGTGAACTCTCGCTAGATAACTTGTGGGAGCAGAGCAATCGGGGAAAAAGCATACAGATATGACCTCGGCCACATGTGCACCATGGCGTCCAGCCCTAATTGTGCGGGAGGAGTGAGGGCGAACCACAGTGTGTTGTCTCCTCGGAGGTTAACACATGCAGTCTCGCTTGGCCAAACCTCCGCCATATGGACTCCACCACTTGTGGTTGGAGCCACCAATCCCTGGGCCTCAGCCCCTGCCTCAACAGGATGTCTGCCCCCAAAAAAACTTGTCTCAAAAGTTGTCCACTGCACTGGGGAAAGCATACTTTTCTGAGGTTCAACCTGAGCCCCAAGCTCTTCATGTGGGCGAGAACAACATCTCGATGTTGAACCACCAGTTCCCTGGATCACGCTAGAATTAACCAGTTGTCCAGGTAGTTTAGTACACGGATGCCCTGGAGTCACAATGGAGCCAGAATGACATCCATGCACTTTGTGACGGTGCGAGGGGATAAAGCTAGCGATATGTCTATGTGTAAATATGCACCTTTTAGATCTATCTGTCGTCACAAACCAGTCCTCAAGCTGAATCTGTGGAACGATAAGTTTGGGCGTCAGCATTTTAAACCTGTATGTCCGAAGAGTACAGTTCAGATGATGCAGATCTAAAATTGACCACATACAGACCAGAAAATAACGGCTGTAAAAACATCCCTCCCTCAGGGAACAGGGTACATGTTTTATGTCCCCTTTGTCCAAGAGGGATCTTACTTCCTGCACTAACATCGGGCTATGGTCTGTGCTGAATACTGTGGTGAGCACACCTCAGAACTGGGGGGGTCGAGCTTTGAACTGGACTCGGTAACCATTTTCTACGGTAGACAGAACCCATGGAGACAAATTTGGCAGTAGTTTCCACGCTGCCAGATGGTCTTTTAGTGACGTTAACTATTCCACATTCTATTGGAGGGATAGCATCAGATTTTTGATGCCCTGTGACAGCTTGCTGACCAGAGAACACTGAAAACTTGGGACAGCCTTGGCTACGGGAGGCCCTACAGTAGCACTGGGGACTAACTGCCCTAACAAGCTTATGTCCCCTGATACGTCACTCCATGGCCCCTCAGGACCACTCTTCTTTATCTACTTGGCCTTTATGACCATTCTCAGATCAGGCCTAGTAGCAGGCCGTGACTGTGGTCAGCCGGTTCCCTTGGCTGTCTGCGGGGGTTGGCAGGCTGCCATACTCGCCTTCTGTGTCTCCCTCACACTAGTGCTGGCCCGGGCACCACTCGTGGAACTCGACACAACAGGGAAGGAACTGGCTGAATGCCGCCATATGTCGAGCTCACTCAGCAGGTCTGCTTGGTAGGCCTGCAACACTGTCATTGTCTGTAGTGACCCACAAGCAAGACTACTACTGCATAGGCCTTGCCCACCAATGCCACAGTGGCCTTAATTTAGGCCCCCCTAAATTACCTGCCGTCAATGGAGAGAGGTAGCTTGCAAGTGCCCCCTCCACCTTCAGCATAGCTAAATAGCCATGCCGTTCATTCCCTACAATGGCCGAATAATCCAACATCGTGGGGTTACAAATACGGTTTATGCAGGGTTTTCCCCCAGAAGCCTGATATTTTGTAATGCACTTCTGGAAGAAAGGGGTGTTTTCTGCAGTGTGAGGGATTTACTTTCACTGGGGAGAAAAAAGCTCATCCAGCCTTAGTAATCACTTCAAGCAGCTCTTTATATGCTGCTCTCAGTTTTTAGTACACCATTCTGGCTCCTCAGTGTCAGAGAGGAATTATTACTATTATTTTTGTGTGTGTGTGTTTATTTCTTTTTTTTTCCTATTTGGCTTTCTGTAGCAGAAGGAGGAGTCGCGACGCGAGCTCCAAAACCAGCGGAGAGCCGCACCCGGAAGAAAGAGCAAGAGATAGAGCAACGCTTGTCTCTGGCTCCTCTTCCGGATCCATAAGAGATCCCCCAGACCTGAGGTGGCTAGCTGCCTCGGTAGCGGCCAGCCCAGATCCGCGAGGCTCTGAAACCCAACTCGCTTTGGCTTCCGAGAAGAGAGCGAGTCGCGAGCAGAGCTACCTAATGTAGGCGTTACAATGCGCAGTCTCTCGAGGCTGCCATCGCATGCTATAACCTAGACACTTCACACAGAAAGTGTGCACTACTCCCCATGATGAAACAGGAGCAAGCCATAACACACTTCCTGAATTCTCTCACTCATATTTTTCTCTCTCACTCATTCCTTTTTTTTTCTTCTCTTTTTTTTAAAGGAATAGAAAAGTTCTGAGATTTTGAGAAAAGATAGAGAGGAAATGAAGCGTCTTTTGTTTCTTTACACAAACAACCGACATGCAGTCTCGCTGAAGATAATAAGGCGCAGTTCACAGGTGCCATATTTATATCACGCGACACACTTAATTGCCATGTCACCTGATCATGGCAGGCCTATAAATAGAGGCATTATTTTACACAAGCTTCAGATACCGGTCGCACGCGCAAGGGCGCTTCCATACTGTTATGCTAAACACAATGTCGAGTTCCCTTTGAAAGGGAACACTATATTAAGAGCATTGTAGCAAGATTGGCAGTTTAAGACAATAAATTATAAAGCAAACAGATACAAGAATTTAAAAGATGAGATGTTATTAAACTATTCTTAATCTAACACATAAACACATTTACAAATATCAACAAAGAAGGGCTTTGAACAGAGAGTGTATGAAATCCCAGGTTTCTAAGCACTGTATGCTCTATCTTAGACCATGACCTGAATGAACCATCAACTTATCAGTTTGAATTCTAACCCTAGAAGGGTTTGAAATTTTGTATTAAATCTACCAATTCAGCGAGAATCTGGAGACACTGTACTTGTGTTTGTGCTGCTCTACATGGGGATTACCTTGTTTTGTTGTAATTCTGGAGGGGAGTCCCGGCAATATAGATTCACCAGCAGTCTGGTTGGCTTTCGAAGTGGCATATTCGGAGACCAATCAGGATGATGAATGGAATGAAAAGCATTGGTGGAGTCTCATAGGTGGATTTCAGGAAGGGCGCTTGATGAGCATGGTGGCAGTTCTTATGTTTGTGGTTTTAGCTCGGACTCACATCTGTTATTGCTCCTGCACTACACCTGTTACCAATCCATGAAAAATCTGTTTCATGATACTTTCATTTAATGTGTACAAAAATAAATTACCACTGAAAAGGAGGGACACATGTAAAAAACCTGGAAAAAGTAAAAATTTTTTTTACAATTTTAACATCATAGCAGTTAGTGGATAGTGGCTGCTACTCACTTCTCCAGGATCTGTGATTCAATTCTGTGCTCATTTTTTTCCAATTGAAATGAATGCAACATTAAAAATAAACGTTATGTAAATTTAATTTGTTTAAGGACAGTATTATCCATCCATCCATACATCCACCCATCCATTTTCCATACCGCTTATCCTACACAGTGTCACAGGGAGCCTGGAGCCTATCCCAGGGGGAACTCAGGGCACAAGGTGGGGTACACCCTGGATGTGGTGCCAACATATCATGGGCACAATCGCACACACATTCACAAACCCATTTACACTCATGGACAATTTGGAAATGCTAATCAGTTTACAGCACTTGTCTTTGGACTGGGGGAGGACACAAGAGTACCCGGAGGAAACCTCCAAAGCATGGGAAGAACATGCAACCTTCATGCACACAGGGCGGAGGTGGGTTTTGAATCCCCAACCCTGAACGTGAGAGGCAAACATGCTAACCTCTAAGCCACCTTGCCCCCATATAGTAATTTATTCATTATTATAGAATGTGTGTTGCCAACTCGAATCAAATCCAGTGTTCATCAAAATTTCCTATGGACAGTATAGCCAATGAGATTTTAGGTGTCTTTTTTGTGGCGTATCAGCAGGTATGCTGATGCTATGACAATCCAAAATCCTAAACTGTGTGCTCATTAGTATCCTTGTATAGTCTTGTATTAAAAACAAGCTTATGTAATATATGTATCAAGGCTCTTGTGCTGTTTTGTCAAATTGCTGTCTACTACATTCAGTGAATGCATAGATTCTGTCTCTGCTGTTATATTAGCTTGCCTGTGGAGGGCAGTGTGGATTTGAAGAGCATCTCCCCCTACTTGTCATCACTGGAAGAGAAAATTTGGCTTTTATTGTACAGCCTGCTTGCACCGCTGAATAATTGATGAGGCTCTCATGGGCAACGGCTTTTAGTGTGTGTAGAGCTCTACAGCCATCACTATGATGGAGGAATTCCTCTTTCTTTCATTAAGGTGTGTGTAGATGTGTGTGATCCTGGTCAGTGATCACAGTATGCACACACACACACACACACACACACACACACACACACAGCAGACACAGTTTAAGCCTGATCGTATTTGATTTGGACTTTGGACCAGTTCTCTAAGCTGTGACTCCCCAGTGCTTTTCCTCAAGCCTAAAGGACTACAGTTCAATTTGAATAAAATATTCAATGGTAGCAAGGCAAAGCACTGGCCAGGAGCTTGAGTTGCAACACAATGTGACTTAGAACCAGTGATAGTTATTGCCTTTATAAGCAGTGGCGGCTGGTGCTAAAATAGTTGGGGGGGTGGGCACAAACAAACTGAAAATCACACCATTAGTAATGTGGGACTGAATGCGGGACTTAATGTTCAACAATGCTAAGCTTCCCAAAAAAACTGTAGCCTCATAACATTGTCAAGATGGCTGCAGCTACTTTCATACTATTTGCATTTTTCAGAAAGATGTTTAAGTCTTGTACCCCTGTCGTTGACCACAACATTTCAGTGCCAGGACTTTGAAACAGCAAACAAGGAAAACAATAAAATGCATGATTATATCACATCCAGTCAATCAAATTCATCTGCCATAAAAAGTGCCAGAGAACCCCTGGGTGTAAGCTTGTCCACGATCATTTGACTGCTGCTGAATTTGTAAGCTTGGGTCGATCTGGTCCAAACTCCTTTATCTTTATTTTTTTCTTCATTTGAATGCCTTGTGAAAGGATTTTTTTTTTTGTAAAGATAAAACCGAAGAAATGCTGTGCCTACTTCTACGTTGTTAACAATATCTTGCAGTAGCAGGAAAGAGAGTTGTTGAGAATGGTCCAATTACATGAGGTCAAAAAATATAAAAACAATATTGCTTTCACTAAGAACAAAAGTGGGAGTGTCTGGGGACAATGATTTTTTGATTTTTTTTAATAAATGCTAACAGGACTATCAGGTGAATAGCATGAATAAATAAAATTTAGTTTAATAATTTATTTCATAATTATTTTGCAATATATATTTAACTTGTGTTTAACATGGGAGTTGGGTTTCGGAGCCTCGGGGCTCTCAGGTCCTGGGGATCCTGTATGGATCTGGAGGAGGAACCAGAGATGAGTGCTGCTCTATCTCTTGCTCTGTTGTACGGATCTGACTCTTCGCTTCCGGGTTTTGGAGCTCATAGCTCATGACTCCTCCTTCCAGTATAGAGAGTCAACCCAACCCTTCTAACTCCGAGGAGCCAGAGGGGGGAGCCAGTGCACCAAAAACAGAGAGCAGCTCTCAATCATATAAATTGCCGCTTGAAGTGATCACTAGGGCTGTAGAAAAGCTGAGTTTAGACTGGCCCGGGGAAGGCGAAGTGGCTCATAGCAGGCTGGATGAGTGCTTTCCCCATTGAAAATGAATCTCCCTCACACTGCAGAAAACTCCCCTTTTTTCCATAAGTGCATGATGAAATATCACGCTTCTGGGAAAAACCATACACCAGCCATGTTTATAACCCCGCAATGTCAGATTATTTGGCCATTGTGGAGAATGAACAGTAAAGATATTTGGGTATGCTGAAGGTGGAGGAGGCACTTGTGCGCTAACTTTCTTCATTGATGGCAGGAAATTTAGGGGGGCCAGCTTTGCCATCCTAGCCATGTTAGGCCAACTCGCCTTTGGTTGGCAAAGCCTATGCGGTAGCGGGTCTCACTTGTGGGTCGCTACATACAGTGGCAGTGTTGCAGGACTACCAAGCAGACCTGCTGAATGAGCTCGACTGCGGGGAGGGATTTGGGCCAAAGGCAGTGGGGGACCTACTTCAGGCACCTATTGCTCAACCTCTCAGGAATGGGGATAAGAATATGGTCTTCCTGCTGGACTCCAGCCTGTTCAGCAGCATGGTTAACGCCATCGCCGACAGGTTTCGCAAGGCAAAACAGTAAACGGCGGTGTTCAGCCAGTTCCTTCCCCATCGTGTCGATTTTGCGAGTGGAGATCGACATGATGATTTATGAGTGGAGCCTGGGCCAGCAGTAGTGTGCCAGGGGGACAGGCAGCCACAGCCACAGTCGCAATCTGCTAGTCGGCCTTATCAAACAATGATCATCAATGCCAAGCAGGCAAAGAAGCAGCAGTCCTGATGGGCTGCGGAGGGAAGCATCGGGGACAGTAGGTTGGTAGGGCAGCTAGCCCACAGTATTACTGTAGGACCCCCCCCATACACAATGTCATCTCAAGTTTTCTGTCTTCTCTGCTCAGCGAGCTGTCACAGGGCAAAAAATCTGATGCTTTCCATCCAACAGAATGTGGAAAAGTTAATGTCACTTAAAGACCTTCTGGCAGCATGGCTACTACTGACAAATGTATCTCCATGGGTTCTGTCCACAATAGAAAAGAGTTATTGTTTCCAGTTCAGAGCTCGGTCCAGTTCAGACCCCCCCAGTTCAGAGGTGTGCTCACCACAATAGTCAGCACAGAGCAGAGCCTGATGTTAGCTCAGGAAGTAAGATCCCTCTTGGGCAAAGGGGCCATAGAACATATACCACATTCCCTGAGGGAGGGAGGTTTTTACAGCCATTATTACATGGTCCGCAAAAAAGATGGGAGAATGTGGCCAATTTTAGATCTGCGTCATCTGAACCATACTCTTCAGACAAAGAGGTTCCTGAGGTTCGCGTTTGGAGGCAACACATACCAATATCAGGTTCTTCCCTTTGGTCTAGCTTTATCCCCTTACACCTTCACTAAGGTAGTTTAGTAAATGTACTAAACTACCTGAATGACTGGTTAATTCTAGCACAATCCACGGAGTTAGCAATTCAACATCAAGATGTTGTTCTCGCCCACACGAGGAGCTTGGGGCTAAGGTTGAACTTTTCTTGGGGTTATATGGGATACTACTATGATGAGTGAGTATCTATCCCCAACATGTGTAGGGTCAATCCTATCAACATTGAGCAAGATAAATCTGGGTCTGGGAATCTCCTCCAGTCTCTAGGAGAGGCTGTTGGGGCTTTTTGGCAGCAGCAGCTAATGTCATACTGTTGAGCCTATTTCACATGAGACCATGGCTGAAAAGTCAGGGATTTCATCCGAGAACAAAAGCCTTGAAAGTAATCAGTGTCATGTAGCGATGCCTACATGCTCTGAGAATTTGGAGGTGTCCCCAGTTTCTAGCCTTGGGTCACACTCTAGGGACGTCTCCTTATCGCAAGATAGTAATGACAGATGCCTCCCTCATGGGCTGGGGCGTGGTCTTAGATGATGGAGCGGCCCTCATATAGAATGGGATATAAATTGTCTAGAAATGTTGGCACTGAAATTCTTTCTTCATCAGTTGAGAAATCACCATGTGTTAGTTGTGTCAGACAATACAGTGGTGGTCTCATATCAGGGAGGGTTATGTTCCTGCCCATTGTTCAGACAGGCGCAACTAATTCTTTTCTGAGTGGAGGGAAAGTTTTGGCAGTGAGTGGAATGTACATTCTGGGCAAGCGGAATGTGGGGGCAGACATCCTGTCAAGGCAGGGGCTGAGGCCCGGGGATTGGAGGCTCCATCCACAAGTGGTGGAGTCTATATGGCGGAGGTTCGGCCAAGCAGAAGTGGATGTGTTCGCCTCTGAGGAGACAACACACTGCCCACTGTTGTTCACCTTCTCTCCTCCCACACCATTAAGGCTGGACGCCATGGTACACATGCAGCCGAGGTCACGTCTGCAAGCCTTTCCCCCGATCACTCTGCTACCACAAGTTCTAGCAAGAGTTCGCCAAGTCTGCTGCTAGTAGCACCTTGTGGTCCGTACAAATGCTGGTGAAATTCCCTTACCCTGAACATAATCACTAATGCTTCATGCTCTATTTGGGCACAATTCTTTTCAGCCTTTTTGAGTGTTTATGAGGCCAAAGCTATGGGCCTTTCTGCCCCATTGGGCAGAACATACCAGCACCCACTCCATAGTATGATGCATCGTATGCCAATTGAATATGGTGTCGTGGGTCATAGTGGGTCAATACCTTATTAGACAACAGTTCATCTTCTGCCTTCCTAAAGGCTACTTCACATTCTGCTGACCACAACCCTGGTTTTCCTTTCCCCAACAAGTCATTCAATGGATTCAAAATAGACGACAGATTAAATATAAATTGTCCATAATCATTAATCAAACCAAGGAATGATATTAGTTGAGTGAGATTAGTAGGAGTCAGGGCCTCAATAATGGCTCTCACTTTCTCTGGTGATTTGTGAAGCCTAGTAGCATTATTCAGTGCGTTTACATGGACAACTATAATCCATTATTAACCAGATTAAGACAATACTACGATTAAGAAACTACCATGTAAACAGCCATTTTTAATTACCTTAATCTGATTAAGGTGATACTCGAAGTAAACACGAATCGAATTAAGACATTTGGAGTACTCCTGTTTTAGTCACATTATCAACGTGCATTACAGACATATAAACACCTTAATCACATTATTAACGTCGTGTGAGAGGTTTCACCGCATTTTGCGACATGACACGTACACACACGGCAGTGCTCAACCATTTTACAGCAAACAAGAGAGCATGGCTACAAGCAAGAAGGCACATTTTTGGTCTGAGCAGGAAATGATGGTAATGTTAGGCATTCTGAAAGAAATGGATATTATGAAGTGCCTTGATGGTCGTAAGAACAGGAATGGTGACATATTTAAAAGAGTTGCAGAAAGAATGGGAGAGGAAGGTTACATACGTTCGGCTGAACAAGTGCGCACCCGCTGGAAAATCCTAAAAACTAGCTACTATCAGGCGAAAAAACAGAACAACACCAGTGGTTCTAATCCTTCATCTTTCCCATATTTTGAAAGTATGCATGACATACTTGGTCATCGACCTTTGTCCAACATATCCGAAAATGGAGTGTACATTGGGTTTGACGGGGACGAGGATGCAGAGGAACACTCGAATGCAATGGATGGTAAGTATGTTTGAGCTGGTTGTATTTGCTTTTCTTCTATTAGCTAACTAGTAGGTTACAGTAAATACATTGCTAATTTTATGTATTTACTTTGCCATATAGAGAGTATCGTTTGGGATGAAGTGAGTTCTCTAGCTCGCCAGGAGGAAATGAACGAGGATGCAGATGAAGATAATGCATCATCAGGTGATACGTCTGGTACTCAAGAGCAAATCTTTTCAGCCACAGCACCAGATGTCGACCCACCACACAAGGTGACGTTTTTGATTTAAATGCTATTTCAGTTAAATAGGCACTATGTGTGTATGTATATGTATATGGATAAGACAACTCTTTGTTGGCATGTATTGGTTTGACTCATCAGGTTCAGTAGTTGTTACATACGATAGCTACTCTATGCCGCACATATTTGTCCCAACATATAAAATATGCATAATGTAGAAAATGGAGACACTTAAAAATATCTTTTTTTTAATTTTCCAAGACTTTTAGCTATGTTATTGCTATCAAAGCCTGTCACTTCAACTGACGTTTCTATTCTTTTTTTTTTTTTATGGAAACATATTGTGTAGGTTACTCTCGAAGAAAGAAGACTGCGAGATGCACTGTGATCTCTCAGCATCAGCAGTTCATGATACAGATGATGAGGCAACAAAATTAATGGGTTCAAGACCAAATCCAGAAATCTGAGCAAAGAGAGGAGAGACTCCTTAGTGCTTTAATTGAGAGCAATGTCCGTTCCACCGAGCGCATGATATCAATACTTGTTAAGGGATTCCGAAGCATCCAGCCACAGCCAATGTTTGCACCTCCTTCACTGCACCCCCCACACTTTCAGGGGTATCACACACAGCCATCTACCTATCCCATGCATGGTTCTACTGTGTCAAACACATCCACTGCTGAACATGGGTCAGAAGAAGCAAATAACTACGCTCGATCGTATACTAACCTGTGAGCAGCCTGCCATTAGGTTAGCAGAAAACCTGCTTATGTAAAATAGTTTGTGAATGCCTGTATTGGCTTGAGTTTAGATATGTTTGCCTACCTCATATTTGCCTGTGTTACAGGAAAGAATGTGCCTTGTCTTTTGTTATATAAAATCGCTTAGTAAGTGAAACTTACAGCCAGAACGGGGTTGAAATGTTTTTTTATTTAAACCTCTATTTTTTGTAAAGTAATATTTAACATAAGTGAGCAGAACTTGAAGAGGTCCCTTTTTTATTGTCCTTTTTGCTCTGTCCTTTTTTGCACAGGTTTCCTCTGAATCACTCTCACTCCCTAAAGGTCATACAACAACACAAAGTTATTGATGTAATTGTGATCATTTAATTTTACCAGCCAAGACCATGGCAAAATATTTTTTTACCCTGGGGAGTAGATGGGCCTTTTTGCATAGCTGTGATTGCCGCAGTACACTGGCATCATGCGCGCTCCCAGGAACTTAGCAATTGACACTCCAAAAGCTAGATAAAAAAGAAAAAAGTAATGTCAGCATTACAGAAGTATATCTGACATTATTGGTCATATTAGCAGATAAACAATGTACACTACAACTTAGGCTCTAGTGTTTTACATACGATATATAGGTTTGAGAGAAATGTAGATATCTAAGTGAAAAGCACTTATATTTTAAAGTAAATAAAAAATGTGTATTGTGCTTGTTACAGACAAGTCATAAAACACTTCAGATAAATACTTAAAATGGAACCTGTGATAGGACAGATACCAGTAAAAATAATTGATCAAACAACAAATACATAATACACGCTATATACAATAAAGGCAAGATTCATGTGGGCTAATACAGGTAAATAAACATATTCTTGGCTACTTACCAATATCGGTCATCCACGACTGCCTGAAGCACGTATGAGGGCCATCCTTTACAATTAAAGTCCTATATCCATCTTTTGGCAGAAGTATGGGAATGTGCGTCCCGTCAACGCATCCGATTATCTGTGGTATGTGATGTTCCATTTCGAATCGGTGAGCAATTGCATTTGCCTCCTTCAGACTAGGAACCTGGATTAGATTTTTTGCATAGGATAACATTCCTTTGCAAAACAGTGCATTTGTGCACGCCAAATTGATTAGCTATTACTCGGTATTCCCGGCAGCTACCGCGTCGGTACAGGACCACTGCCACCCGCATCTCCAAGGGCACAGGTGCACATACAGTGACTTCCTGGGGACAACCTCCATCATGGAACATAATTTTACAAATGATCTCCGGGACATGCGAAAATTTTCTTTCTATTCGGCGTCATCAAATTCCATTAAAACAACTCTCTCCCACCAGTCCTTACTTCGTACTCTCATCCAGTACCTCAGAGCTTGTTGCAGTGGCATGAATGAAATGTTGCCGAATGAAAGTACAGAGGAGGCCTGTTGCTGGAGAATTTGTATCCGCCGTCGTCTATTAGCACATACAGCATGACAAATGATTAACTGCACTTGAAGCTTTCGTAAAATTAAAAATGAAACACCAAAAACTGTATACTGTACCATAACGAAGAGGAGCTGTATGTTAATATGTGAAATTCTGGAGGAAACGTCGGACGGTGTGGCGCAGTGACGTAATGACGCGTGCTGTTAATCGTACTATGTTCTATAACATGTCAAACGGAAACATGACAGGAGTATTCTAAAAGTAACTCATGTAAACACCTTAATCACATTGTCTTACTCAGAGTAAGGTCAGTAATTAGATTACTGCTGTCCATGTAAACGTAGTCAATGATGTGTCCAAGATACGCTAGTGAGTTTTTAAAGAAGTCACATTTTTCCTTCTCAACTCGCAATACAAACTCTTTCAGTCATCCGAAGATTGAGTCTAGATGTTCCAGATGTTCAACCTCAGTTCTGCTGGTCACTATAATATTGTCAATGTAACAGTGTACATTAGGTAGTCCTTGCAGTACTTGGTTCATTGCCCTCTGAAAAATAGCTGGGGCTGAAACTATTCCAAATGGAAGACGATTATAAGAAAATAATCCCTTTTATGTGTTCATGGTGAGTAGTTTTTGTGATGTTTCATCCACTTTCATTTGCAAATAAGCATTGGCCAATCCAGTTTGCTAAAATGTTGTCCTCCAGCCAATGTTGTAAAAAGATCTTCGATATGTGGTATCAGAAAGTGTTCAACACATAATACAGGTTTTAATGTCATTATAAAATCTCCACAGATTCGCACTGCACAATTTTTCTTTACCACTGGAACAATTGGAGTCACCTATTCTGAGTATTGTACTGGTGATGATACCCCAGTCTTTGTGAGACATTTTAATTCATCTTCAAGTTTTTGCCGAAGTGCATAAGGGACAGATCTTGATTGAAAGAATTTTCATTTATGCTCAGGTACCATTGACACACTTGCTTCAATGCCTTTCATCACTACTAATTCTTTAGAAAAAAAATGGCAGCATGTTTCTTCAAAACAGATTCCAGTGTTTTTTGTTTTATAGACTTAATTTCTTTCCAGTTCAGCTGGATTTTGTGCAACCACTGTCTTCCAAACAATGCTGGGTAATCTCCCTTCACCACATACAAAGGAAGTACTGCCATTTGCTTTTTCATTTTCACTTGAACATTTATGACTCCTTGGGGTCACAGAGCCTCCCCTGTATACGTTCTCAGTACAATGTCAGTGGAACAGAGAGGCAAGTGGTTAAGCATTGCATGATATGTCTCATTTGATATCAAGGAGACTGCTGCACCAGTATTCCATTTCTAAAGAAATTCCTTTGATTTCTGGCTTTACAGTGAAATTTTATTTTTATCCAATCTTTGATACTTTATACAGTGCAAGATCTGAATCTGTGTCATCGCTAGATATTTCCTCTGTTTCTAGGTGATGCACCCATTTATTTTTAGCACACCCTCTCTTTCTGTAATCTTTCTTGTTCATCTGGCATGATACTTTGCTTTCCCTTACAGCATTTTTCTTCATTCTGCAAATGTGGCTAATATGCCCCTGTCTGCACAGACATTGCGATTTCTATCTTTGTACCAATACTCATCAACATTATGATTTGTTTTGCCACAATATTTACATTTAATTGGAAGTGTACTTGAATATAAAGAGAAAGCATTTACCTTCAGTGATCCATTAAGTTGCTGAGACTCACGAGCTGCTATCTTCATTGAAACGGCAACCTCCACAGCCTTTTCAAACATGAGCGGCACCTCAGTTAAAAGTCGCTTTTGCATGGCTTCACTTTTTAATCCACACACAAATCTGTCCCACAGTGCATCTTTCAAATATTCCCCAAACTCATAGTGTTCTGAAAGCCTTTTAAGCACGGCCACATATTGAGCTACCATCTCTCCCTCCTCATGGTTTCTTTTATGAAAGCGAAAATGCTCCACAATAACAAGGGCTTTGGGGAGAATTGCTGCTGTAAAACTGCTGTAATAGTTGCCTAACTTTTGTCTCCTGGCTTATCCAGAGCAATGAGAGTGTGCAATAATCCATATGTTTTACATCCAATGACACTCAAAAGCACGGATATTTTCTTCGCATCAGCAATATCATTAGCAGCAATAAAATGTTGGTACCTTTCAATGTATATTTTCCGCGGTTCAACTTTTTTCATCAAAGGTATGCATGTGGCCAATGGCAACCACCATCTCTTCATATGGTTTTCTTTTTTTAACAACATGCATGTCTTCAATTGTGTCTGCTTTCCTTTAAACACTGCTTGGTTTGTTACCTACTAACATCTTTGTCGCCAATTATGTTATGCCACTCATAACATATTAAAAATGTGGTATAGGTCAATAATACACAGACCAAACTAGGTGTCTTCTTGACTAGGTGTCATTCTTGACACTTACTTGGCTTTTATTAACATGTCATCGACATTATATATATATACTCAACAACACCCCCGATAGACATACTCCCACAATACATCCATATACACCAAGTGTCTACTCGTTCCCACAGTGTGAAGCTCATGCAACATTGAGTTCCCTTTGAAAGGGAAAGTCTGGGTTATGCATGTAACCCTGTTCCCAGAGAAGGGAATGAGAGGTTGTTGTCGTTTTGTCATACTGGGGCATGCCTGTAAATTGTGTCTTCGCTTCAGATAATAGAGGCTGATGATGTGTATTACAGGCACCATTTTATAATCAGCTGATGTGTGAAATGTCATATCAGCTGACAAAAATAGGACAAAGACAAAACCACAAGCTTAAAATCGAAACTGCACCATAGAACAATCATCACATATACATATACATATACATACATACATACAGTATCTCACAAAAGTGAGTACACCCCTCACATTTTGTTAAATATTTGATTATATCTTTTCATTTGACAACACTGAAGAAATGACACTTTGCTACAGTGTAAAGTAGTGAGTGTATAGCTTGTGTAACAGTGTAAATTTGTTGTCCCCTCAAAATAACTCAACACACAGCCATTAATGTCTAAACCACTGGCA
>JANDJT010000179.1:23178842-23189372 GCA_024331685.1 Stegophilus panzeri
CTTCAGAATTTAGTTAATGTGTTAATGTTAATTTGAGTAATGTGTTTTCTGTTTATGATACCAGTTACTGTGAAACAACTTGTTGAAATGGAGAGAATAAAGTTTTTATTTGAGTTTCTTTCAGAATTGTGGAATAAATTATTATTAATTTAATTTAAATTTAAAAGAATGCATAAAAGGCAGAGCTATCAGTATCGGCCGATATCACTCTGAATAATCAGTTATCGGTATCGGCTGAGAAATTTAGTATAGAAGGGGACAGCAGGATGGCGCCCAAGCTGTTCTCAGCAAGGGTGGGGAAACACTGTCCACTACTGTGGAGACTTTCGAGAGGTGTAAACAACACTCAACCCAGTGGACATGCCCGCCCTGCACGAAGCAGTGCTGGATAGCTCTGGGAAGATCAGATCTATCGCTGTAGCTGAGGTTGCTGTGGTGGTCAAGGGCCTCCGTGGTGGTAAAACTGCGGGGTAGACGAGAGTCGTCCGAAGATGTTGAACACGCTGGACAATGTTAGGGTGGTGTGGCTGATGTGCCTCTTCAATGTTGCGTGGAGAGAAGGTTCAGTTCCACTGGATTGACAAACTGGGGTGGCGGTCCCCATCTTCAAGAAAAGGGACCAGAGAGTGTGTTCCAACGACAGAGGGATCACACTCCTCAGCCTGTCTGGTAAAGCCTATGCCAGAGTGCTGTAGAGGAGACTTCATCCTATAGTTGAACCTCAGATTCAGGAAGAACAATGTGGATTCCGTCTGGGCCATGGAACAACGGACTTGCTCTTTGTCCTTTCACAGATATTTGAGGGGGTATGGGAATATGCTAATCCAGTCTACATGTGTTTTGTGAACTTGGAGAAGGCAATATGACCATGTTCCTTGGGATGTCTTGTGGAGGTGTTGAGGGAGTATGGGGTACCAGGGACACTTATGTGTGCCATCCATTCCTTTTATTCCCAAAGCAAGAGCTGTGTCAGTATTTTCTGAAATTGTTCAGCAATGGCCATTTGAGATTTACCTACGAAATTACTAACATTTATCTTCTTTTTCTTCAGTGGTCTTGTCTTTCTCTACTTATGTTGTTTGGTCCATGCTGAGATTTGGTATTTTTCAAACCCTCAGAACTCTAAACTCTCACATAAGCCTCTTGGCTCAAAAGAACATGGCAGCTCATTTCTCAAGTGTCATGATAATAAGCTTAGGGAGTGAAAGTACAAATTTGAACAATGCTGTAATAACAGCAGTACAACAAAAACGATTGTACTGGTGGATAGAAGGGCACACAAGTCAAGGGTGCATCATCACTCTAGTTTCCCAGTGTGTCCAGAAAAAATTATCATAGGACACAGAAGGTCTTGATGACGACAGATTAACACACCTTTTCTACTGCATGTTGTACACCAGAGGAAAATACTTTTTCCTTTCAGCTGATAGTACATCTAATCAAAAGACACCCCATGATCTCAGTATTCCAAGGTTCAATCTGGCAGAATGGAAGAAAAAAATTATATAAGTTTAAGAACATGACCTGTTTTCAAATAATGCAATTCATTTAGCAAAACCTGCTCCCCCATTAATGTTTCCTCCACACTTCTACGGAGATCTTCTACAACTCCTCATTGTGCTTTTTGTGTAAAAAGTCCCTTACATAGGATATTAGGATATTGTTCTTACATAGGATATTAGGATATTGTGATTTCCCTAATTCTTGTTACTACTTTGAATTTTTCACCCTTCATGTTTCTTAACCCCCCCCCCACACGCACACACAAAATGGATATAATAAATAAATAATGTTTTCCTTAACTTGCAGCTGATGGTTGGATTTTAAATTTAAGACTGCTTACATTTGCTTATTAATATGTCATATGTGCATTTAAGGGATAAGTAAGGGAATAAACACAATGCGGTGTACTGCTATATGAAAATCAACAATGGGATTTTGTGATGCTGTTACTACCTGAAAGATGATTATTTTCTAACAACTCCATGTACCAAAATATTTTATTTCTCTAATAAAACAGCCATTCGTCAGTGATTCCATTTTTTTATTCACTATATAATTTTATTAATGAGCTCCTGTTATAATAGCTATAAACAGTTGTTCCCTTGCCAACTTCTCTTTTTTGCTTTTGGAAAAAAATTAATAAATAAAGTCCCTGTGCAGGTTGTTACAAAGAACATCGATATAACCCTGTGGTTTGAATTACAGCCAGCACTACTGTACAAGCTGCTGTTGCAGTTATTTATTCAACACCTTCTGACCAATCAGAATCACCAATTATGCTTTATGAGATGGTGATAGTGGTGGATGATACATCCATATAACTGTATGGCAATGTCTTGTACTATGCAATGCACATTTAGTGTACAGCCACTGCATAAAGTGTGTGTGTGTGTGTGTGTGTGTGTGTGAGAGAGTGAGAGTGAGAGAGAGGCAGAAGCAATATACAGTTGTATGTGTGAAAGCACATTTCTCAATACATATTTAATGTAACTCATTTACTTCTTAGAATAAACAGTCTTGACCCCAAATGCCATCAAATTAGCTCCATAAGTGTTGCATTTTCTCCACACCTGCTTTCACCATTATATTCTTTTGTAATCTGTTTGAGTGGTGGAGTTGAGCATTCATTTGTAATTCATACACTGAGCTATAATATACATATTGTATAATATACATATTGTAATCACAGTATAATTAATTGTAATTATGGCCTCTTTGTGTATCTGGATTATCTTCATTGCAAAACCAGGGATGAATCTGAGATCAAATGGTATAACAAAATCACAACATTGATAAAAGCAAAAAGTTGAAAATTTTAATTACAAGTATGAATTTTCTTCTCAGAGGGACAGGTTAGGCAGACTTGCACTGTCTAACATCAACTCTTAAAAAAATATTACCATCGACAACAATAAAAATCACTTAATATACTTGACAGGTCATTTCTTATTCACCTGTGTTCCAATATTGTTTGTAATGTGCACTTTTTTGACATCCCCTAAAAACTGTCACACTAAATGTACTGGCAACACAAGGGTAATAATACTCTAGTAGTGTACTGTAATAGTACCGTATATAAAATGTATATAAAATATAGCTGAAGAGATTTGAACAGTTTGTTTCCTTTGAATCCTGCACAGAGCTATACACACTTTCTAGACAGCTTACTCTATTAATCACAAACATCCTTGATGTGCTAACTAATGCTTAAACTACTTTCGTTTTTGGATTGGATCATGCCACACTGTCACAGATTCCACTATCATGTTGTGGGTCTCATGCTGACAAGTGACCACACAACAGCCAAATAAGCAACTGTAAGTGGTGTATGCTTATGTTTTGGTTTTTGTTCTAGTCCTGTCTCAGAACGTGTCCTGTACTTTCTGATTAGTTTGTCTATTTATAGCCTGTTGTTTCCTGCTACTGTGCGATGATGCTCTAATTTTATATTAAATCCGAGCCATGGGTTTCAGATTTTACTGTACTTCTTGGTTCTGACCATTACCTGTTTCACTGTAGATTATGGATTACCCTATTTTACCTTTCCCTGCCTGTATTCTGTCCCCCACTGTGGACACTGACTAAATTCTGAATTGCCCTACATAAAGCAGACCTAAAGGACCAGCATTTGCATCCTGCCTAAAGTCACTGCATGTTACTAAAACCTTACAAAAAAAAAAAAGAGAGAAGGCATAAACACAGAATTTGGGGAACAAAACAATGGCCAGACAGTGGCAGAGACAGGGCTATAACAAAAACCAAAAAGTTATTGTCATGGATTTCCCCAAGTGCCAAGAGCGTCACGCTGAAGCACACATAAGCAGCACGTGCTTCCAGGTTATGTCTTTGTTTATGTTGCCATGTGTCTTTTTGTTTTGATTCATGTCCTGTTTCCATCCATGTCTTGTCATTGGTTGTCTCCCTTATGAGTCTTGATATGTTCAGTTTGCCCTTGATTAGTCAATGTTTGCTGCCTGATCAGTACCAAGACTTTTTGTACAGTGTTTATTGTTCCATTTTTTTTGCTTCTTGCCTGTATCTTGATTCTCATGTTCGTTTTGCCTTGTTTGCATTGGTTGTACATTGCCTGAGCCATGCCTGTTTTTTAATCTTCCACTGCCATATGTTTTTGCATTTGTCTGCCTGCCCTTTAATAAAAGCCTTAACTGCCAGAATACTGTGCCTGCACCATGGATGCAGCAGGAATGCGAGAGGGGTGAAACGCCAGGACCAACATGCTGACATTTGACTCAGTCCACTTTTCCTAGTGAACATTCATATATCCCCCAGACCCCTTTAATGGCTCTGACAACCTTTTTAAACGATTCAGAGCCAAATCTATTTTGAAAGCTTGTCGAACCCCAAACCCAAAGAGAAGCGGAGCTTCTGGTCACCATGGGAACCATGGGTCTAGGAAGTGTGGCTGAGTTAATTTAAAGACAGTAATTTATGGGACGGGGGACTCTTTTTCGACCTTGAAATTTTTTTATGGAAGGCCAGCCTGTTGGACTAAGCTGTTCAGCCGTTCAATGTATATTATAAGTAGAGGAAGGCTGGAGATGAAGAGGTAGTGAAGTGAAGTCTCCACAGGTGGCCTCCCCTGCAGAGCTCTCTCCAGAGGCTGACGAGGTGGCCTCCCCTGCCAAGTTCCAGCCAGAGGCCAACATGGCAAGTTCCGCTACAGTGCTCAAGCCTAAGGCCAATTGCATGGCCTCCCAAGACCTGTTCATGACTGAGGCTGATGGTGAGGCCTCCCAAGTCCTGATCCTCCTAGAGGACAGTAGTGCAGCCTCCTACGACACATTCTGGTTAGAAGTGGGTGAGGCTCACAGCATGGGCTCCCAAGTTCTGTTCCTATCTGAGGCCAATGACAAATCCTCCTATGACCTACTCAAGCCTGAGACAGATGGCAGGGCCTGCCAAGACCTGCTCATGCTAGAGGCTAGAGTCCCCCTGTCCCTTGCATTGGTGTCAGGTGGCAGGAACAAGGCTTGGGAGACTGCGCAGGGGCATACTGGCGGGAAGTAGGCAGTAGTTTGAAGACAGACTGGCCGGGTTCAGATGGCCAGCCTGTCTTCAAACCACTGCCTGCTTCCTGCCAATATGCCCCATGTCTGTTTCCCAGCCCTTCTGGATGAAACTGACAGGAGAGACATTGCCTACCTCGGAACCTTGGGGTTTGGGTGGAAATTTTGCCCAGATTGGCAGGACCACCCAGTCCTGTACATTTTTGGATTTGTCTGCCTGGCCCTTAAAAACTTTAACTGCGATTAGATCCGTCTCCACCTTACCTGATAATTAGCATATGATGTTTGTCACAGATTACTCCTTCATATCGCAAATCCCATGGTGACAATCAAGTTTAAGTTGATTTGCATAAAAGAAGCTTTCAGATGAATAAATACAGAGGCAAACTAGCTGGTGGCCAGTGCGCTCATAAACTACGTAATAAAATTATGAAATTATGTCAGCTGTTATGTACTGTCATTTCACAGCAAACCAGCAACTCCATTTCCCAGAATACAGCAACAACTACAAACATGGCTGAAGAGGACTACACTCCCCCCCCCACACACACACACACGTTCTGGAGTTCTAATTAGAGACACCTGTTCCCATTTACACACGTAATCACACCACACATATAAGACACTGTTCAAGCACTTAATCTTTGTGAAGTATATGCACAGTTGCTTTGTCTCTGTTTTACCAAGCATTATATCGTGTCTGTTTATTCTGGTATTTTGACTTTATCTCTTTGCCCTGCCCTGTTTGTGCTGTTTGCCTGATTGCCTGACCTCTGCCTGTTAATGATTATTGTCTTCTGACTTATCCTTTGGACTTGTTGTTTCATTAAACTGCCATATCTGCATTTGCTTCTGTCAGCACATCCTTTACGTGACATGTACAACTTGGAAAGGTGGAGTAAGAAAAATAACTGAACATGGTATGTATGTTTGACATATTGTATTAAGTAAATTGTCTGCCATTTTGTACTATTTTTAATGGGAAACTAAATCTGATCTCAATGATTACTTTCTAAGTTCTAAAGTGATGTTGACTTCATCCTTTGAACAGTAAGATGCTTATCTAACAAACCTTACTTCAACTAATTGTTAGAGATTTCCCCTCGCCCAGCATGCTCAGCAGCCCGAAGTGCGACAGCACTTCCGGGTTTTTGACATTGTCTTTGTTTTGTTACATGTGTGTGGTGGGGTGTGGTGTTTTATTTATTTATTTATTTATTTATTTATTTATTAATTTTTTTAAAATGGTTAATGTCTTCACCCCTGTTATGTTATTGGTTGTCTCCTAATGTGTCTCAGCTGTTTATTTTTTTTTTACCCTTGATTATGTGTTGTATTTAAATCTTTGTGTGTTTTTGTTCAGTGTGAAGTATTGAGTGTTTATTACCATACCAAACCTTTTTGATTCATGGTTTTACCCTATTTTCATAGCTTATCAAACCCCAAACCCAAAGAGACAATGGCTCATAGTCCTGCTGTCCTGGCTCTCTGGCTCAGCTCGACAATGGGTGGAGCTCCTATTACCACAGGTAACCTTGGCCTAGGGAGCATGGCTGAGTTCATTTGCCTAATGAGGGTGACTTTTGCTAAAATTTTTGGGGTGGGCCAACCTATCTACTTACCTAACCCATTCAACTATTCAGCATCTATGAGGAGAAGAGGGCTAGAGATGAGGAGGCTGATGGGCAGCCTCCATAGCTGGGCTCCAGCCGGAGGTCAACATAAGGACCTCATCTAAAGAGCACCAGCCTGAGACCCAGGAGGTGGTCTCCTCTGCTGGGCTCCAGCCCTTGGTGGGGGGATCTGTTAGAGATTTCCCCTCGTGTCAAGTGCCGAAGTGAGCAGTATGTTCAACAGCCCGAAGTGCAACAGCACATTTTACCCTTGATGATGTGTAGTATTTAAACCCCTTGTGTGTCTTTGTTCAATGCGAAGTATTGAGTCTTTATACCGTACCAAGCATTTTGATCCTCATTTCTCTGTTTATGGTTTAACCTTGTTTATGTTCTCCTGGTTATTGATTCTGGTTTTGCCTAGTCTATCCTGTTTGCATTCACCTGACCTTTTGCTTGTTTTGACTACAATTGTGAAACATGCTTTGGAGCTGGAACATCTGCCTGCCTCATAATAAGCTCTCAATTGCACTTGCATCCTGTATTATCCTTGCAAATGTGACCGTGTGTAACAGTGCGATCAGTATATCTCTACTTACAGTGGATATAAAGTCTACACCTCCTTGTTAAAGGCAGGATTTTGTGATTTAAAAAAACAAAATGAAATAAATCACAGCAGGAGTTTTTTCACCCTCAATGTGAAATTACAAAGATTAAAAATTAGGTGAAAAACAAACATTTTAGGGGGAAAAATAAAAAATTACAGTAACCTGATTACATAAGCATGCACACTTTTTTATAATTGTGGATGTGGCTGTGTTCAGAATGAACCGATCAATTTCAAGTTCAAAAGTAACTATTATATAGATGTCATCACTGAAATGATTCTGATTAACCCCAAATGAAGATCATCTGTGTCTGCAGGATTTTCTTCACATCTTGGTTTCATTTATCTGCTGAAGCCATGGTCCACAAGAGCTTACAAAGCATGCATGATTATCACTTGTTGATAGATATCGATCAGGAGAGCGGTATAAAATAATTTCCAAAACATTAAGTATAGCATGGAACACCATAAAGGTCATCAACAAATAGAGAAAATGGAGCACCATAGTGACATCACCAAGAACAGGACATCTCTTCCAAAACTGATAAAAGGACAAGACACTCACTCACCAGGGAGGCTGCCAAAAGACCTATGACAACATTAAAGGAGCTTAAGGAATATCTGATAAGTACTGGTTACTTTCTGCATGTGACAACAGACTCTCATATTCTTCATGTCTGGACTATGGGGTTGGGTGTCTAGACAAAATCCCTTTTCCCAAAAATCACAGAAGCCCATCTAAATCACCCTAAAACATGTATCAAAATGTGCTATGGTTTGATGAGACCAATTCTAAAAAGGATAATCGTTCCCTAGTTCAAAAAGTTATAATTAGTGCAAAATAAGATACAATACAGAAATTTCAATACAGAAATAGCTTAACCAAAAGACGATCAATGTTTTTGAATGACAGCCAGAGCCCAGACCTGAATCCAACTAAAAATCTATGGGATGACCTGAAGTGGGCTGTGCACAGAAGATGCCCTTACAAGTTGATGGACCTATAATGCTTTTGCAAGAAAGAATGGAAAGTCAATATGTGCCACAGTGATATACTCTTACCTAAAAAGACTGAGTGGTGTAATAAAATCAAAAAGGTGCTCCAACAAAGTGTTAGTTTACCATGTGCATGTAATGAAACAGACACAGAAAATAATGTTCAAGTAGACTGGCTATTCCACTTACAGTATATCAATGAAGAATGGATATTGCTTATTATTCAATGGGTGATTTAAGTGAAGTAAGGTTAGGGAAGCACCATTCTGTTTCCACCTCATTAACACACCTGAGACAAGACTATGCAACACACTCAGGCTCAGGCCAGTGAACAAAAAACAACCCTAACCTAGTTTTCCTCACTGGGTTTTGTCTTCCTGTTTTATCCATCTTTCGACCATCAAGTCACTGTGGGAATTGTGTGACAAAATCCCAGCATTGACAAATTGAACCCTAAGTCTCTGCAAAACAAAATACGAATTAAAGCGGCATAATGGTGAAATGGGAAAAGCACCACTCCATCCCAACAATCCTCTCAATAACAACAACAAAACATTAAATACAGGCTGTAAGTGAGATTTGCATGTGCTCAGGCCCTGCTGAGCCAATATGGCCTCACTTCACTGATTCTCTCATTGCTCACTCTCTGTCTTTCTCTCTAGATGCTCAGCTGAATAAGATGGATGCTCCCAGTCTCTTCACATTACAGACTTCCAACAGAATCCTATCTTGATTTTTTCAAACCTCATCTCTCAGGTTGGCACTCTCAGAGAGGGAGAGAGTTTAACAATGTATTGAACTTTGCCTGTTTGTTGCATGTTGAGTTTGCTAGAGGATTGCTATCCTCTAGTACACTGTTAGCCTGTATATTTATTGTTAGTATTTTCCTACTCTGCACTGTGGACAAGCTTAATTTACCAGTTTTTGGTTTCTATATAACAATTTGAGCACCACAATGTTAGTGAAAGAGGCAGTAAAGCAGTGTTAAACTTCTTGAGCCCCATTAATTGAGATGTTCAGAAAAATCATTAATTCAGATTCATTATTCGCCCAAATGTGCATCATCTAAGCTAAAACAGAAACTGCTAAATCAATGCATAACTTGCTTATAATCATTATTATATGGGTCCATTGATTATGACTAAGGGAATCTGGCCTAATGGCCCTGTGTGTGCGGAGTTTGCATGTTCTCCCCATGGTGAGGGGTTTCTTCTGGTACTCTGATTTCCTCTTCCAGTCCAAAGACATGTGTGGTAGGCTGATTCAATTAAATTCAATTAAATTCAGCTTTATTTGTATACCACTTTTAACTATGGACATTATCCCAAAGCAGCTTTACAGAAAGATATAAATTCAGGGTGTCGATTTTAAATGTATGAATTTGTCCCTAATTAGCAAGCCAGAGGTGAAGGTGGCAAGGAAAAACTCCCTGAAAAACCTTGAGAGGAACCAGACTCAAAAGGGAACTCATCCTCATCTGGGTGACACTGGATAGTATAATTATAAATAAGTTTCTTCCATAAATGTGCTAATACTAAATGGTCAAATAGTGAAGTTGTGTAACCAGGAAAAAATCATTACAGTTATTACACGAAGGCTGTTTAGTTGAACTTATCTACTGTTCACTGATGGAGACTGGAGTGCAAAACTGTTTGCAGTAATTGCAGTGCTAAGGCTATAATAGCAATTGTAGTCCTAGCCATCACAGCATAACTGTTCATATGAATTGAGGTCCAAAGCCATCTTATGGTGGGGCCATACTTAGAAACAGCATATAACTTCCAACTGATAAGACCTCCAACCAGAGGTAGGGAAACAGGATGGATCAGGCAGGTCTGGAGAGTGTAAGGGGTCAAGATCACTGGTATCTCAGGTGCATCATATGTAGCTTTACAGAAAGAGAGAGGGAAAGAGCGGAAGAGATTGTTAGGTATGCTTATTGTCCTGTAATGGTTAAGGACAATGTACTTTGCATGAGTGCAAGACTAACTATGACAGCATAACTAAAAGGGAGAGCCAGAAGGTAACTCAGACATGAGGGCTCCCTGGGACACAAGGCAGCCAGCCACTCCACCATCAACAAACCTGGCTGAATGTGTGAAAGTGGAGGGGTGACAGCATCCAAAAATCCCAGTTCACCAAAACACTCTATAGCTGTGAGCTCTTGTATGTAAAATAGATATGAAATAAAATACAAGGGAGACCACTACATGTGTAGCACATGATTTTATTGAGAATTAACTGGACTGGTGGGACTGTAGTCGGTGGGAGAAGACAAACGAAA
>JANDJT010000179.1:23200417-23211793 GCA_024331685.1 Stegophilus panzeri
ACACAGCAAGCCTGAAGAGATTTTTTAGAAGTTTTTAAAGAACTTTTGAATCTTGCAATGGAATCACAGTTTCAGATGTGATGGGGAAGTGTATTCCAGAGCTTAGGGGCAATGTGACTAAAGGCTCTTCCTCCCATGGTGGTAAAGTTCATGTCCAGTATTGCTAGTAGACCTGCTGAGGAGGATCGCGGTAGGCTGGGTGGGGTGTAGTTCTCCAAGAGGTTAGTGAGGTAAGTGGGAGTATGATTATGTAGGGCCTTAAATGTGAGAAGCAGAATTTTGAATTGAATTTAAGGCAACAGGAATTCAGTGAAGCTGGATGAGCAGAGGTGTTACATGGCTGGTTGATTTGGAGCATGTAATGATCCTTGCTGAAGAGTTTTGGATTATTTGGAGCTGGTGAAGTAGTTTATTAGGGATGACAGACAAAATGGAATTGCAGTAATCAATGTGGGATATAACATAAGCATTGACCAAGACGTCAGTGAGGGATGGGCGTAGTCTTGCAATGTTCCGTAGATGGAAGTAGGCACTGCAAGAAACATTGTTTATGTGTGCAGCAAAGGAGAGAGTGCTATCTAAAATGACACAAAGGCTCTTAAACTGAGTGGAGCAGGGTATTGTGCAGCCGTCAGTGGAGAAGGTGAAGGTGTTCATCTTCACAAATGTTGATTTAGAGCCAACAACGAGTAGCTCAGTCTAATTACTGTTTAATTTCAAATAGTTCTCAGTCATCCTTAAGTTGATGGCATGAATACAGGCTATGATCGTACTGGGAGGAAGAGAGGCTCTGGGCTTCATGGACATGTAAATCTGAGCATCGTCAGCATAGCAGTGAAAGTGAACACCATAATGTCAAAAGATATTGTTGAGTAGGAGGAGATAGATGATAATTAGGAGAGGCCCCAAAACTGAGCCCTGGGGAACCCCCTCGGTGACAGTTGAGCTCGCTGACTTGCAGCTCATTATTTGGACAAATTGTGTCCTGTCAGTGAGGTAGGATGTGAACCACTGATGTACAGTGCCAAGGACTCCAGTGTTAGCTAGACATTCTATAAAAATCCGATGAGAGATGGTGTCAAAGGGTGTACTGAGGTCTAGGATGATGAGAATGGAGACTAGTCCAGAATCAGCTGTGAAAAGGAGGTCATTGGTTATCTTAACCATGGCAGATTCTGTGCTGTGTTTAGGGCAAAATCCACATTGGAATGGCTCAAACAGATTATTGTTTTTTAAGTGCACCTGAAGCTGAGATGTCACTATCCTCTCAAAGACTTTTGAAATAAATGGTAGGTTAGAGATGTCTTCAAGGGAGCAACACTGTTAAGTGACATTTTGTTCTCACAGCAGGCCAGCTCGGTGAGCACTTTCTGGTTGAGACCCTAGCAAAAAGCAGCTATGAGTCCAGGTTCATGGCATCCACTTCCTATAGTGAGATTATACATTCAGCTGCATTTCTTTTCCCTTGGGTGACTGTTAAGAGCCACTCTCCAATGTACTTGCCTTCAGGGGTATGGTTTAAAATTAATTGAAAAAGTTCCATGAAGCAGTCATATGATGACAATAATTTCCCTCCTTGAGTGATGTAGCCCACTTGAGGGCTTTTCCTGTGTAGTAGATTTATAAATATTTTACTATTTTAGCTATACACCTGTAAGTAAGCTGAGGGATTTTGCAAACTTCTGTTGGTCTGAGACACCCTCTTCGGAAGAAAAGTACAGTGAGCACTGTAGTGGGAAGCCTTTGCAATGGGAGGTTTCGCCCACATGTTTGTCGAGACAGGACATACGTGAGCTGGGGTTTGCAACTCTGTGGGAGATGAAAGCAGTGGAGATAGCACTGGTGATTATGTTTAAATTGCTGTCCAACTTGTCCAGATGTTGTTTGTGTTCTCCTACCAACTTTCATTAGGCTACCACGGCATTATGGCAGTTTGATTCACTGGCTGCACCCATGGGGATGGCAAATCCAGAAATGCAAAAACCAAGTAACAAGGTGAGATAAAAACCAGAATATTAAACAGAGAATCAAAAGACTTAAAAGGTCAGTTGAGGCAAGGCACACTGAGCATTATTTCCCAATGAGGCAGAGTCCAAAGTCTGTTTATAAAGGTTGTGAGAATGATTGGAAAAAGGTGCGTATGATTAGAATTTGGCTGAGTGTGAACCTGCTGGTGGAGTGAGGTGCTGAGGATTGTAGTCTGTGGCATTTATCAGCCATTATCAGCCATTATCACCATTATCAGCCTTTCTCTGCTGTTATTTGCATTTATGAGCATTTACCAGAGATGATCAGAGTTAATCAGCCATAATCAGCATTTATTGCCATTTAATAGTCGTTATAAAGGTATGTCATTATCGGTGATTATAGGCATTAATCAGCCTTTGTAGAGTTGTGGGCCATTATTAGAATTAATCAGCACTTACCAGCAATGATCAGAGTTTGTCACCGTAATCAGGATTTAACGGCCATAATTTGTATTTAACAGCATTAACCAGTGTTTATCAGCCTTAGACAGCATTTACTGGCCATTATCTGTTTTTTGTGTATATTTGCACATTATTGCGTATATGAGCGTTTATAAGCAATTACTGGTATTTATTGGCCATTATAAGCATCTGTAAGGCATTATCAGCATTTGCCGAGCATGATTAGTGTTTATCAGCATTTATCGGAATCGACTACTGCTGCTGAGCGAGTACAAATACTCTCTCTGATGGACATGCACAGACACAGAAAGAAGATAAGCATGCTGCTGCTGCAAAGGGTACAGAAAGAGGAACACCTGCACCCCCCGAAACCAAGCAGACAGGCTATACTGAAATACAGCCCACAATCCAAACACCAGAGGAACCCAAATTACCCTGGGTTCAAATGTGACCTCACAGACTATTACATGTCTTGCTCTTGGAGTGATCTTTGTTGGTTGACCATTGGGTAGTGTAACAGTGGTCTTGAATTTCCTCCATTTGTACACAATCTGTCTAACTTTGGATTGGTAGAGTCCAAGCTGTCATAAATGGTTTTGTGACCTTTTCCAGCCTGATCCAGCATCAGTAACTCATTTTCTGAGATCCTCAGAAATCTCCTTTGTTCATACCATGATACACTTCCACAAACATGTGTTGTGAAGATCAGACTTTGATAGATCCCTGCTCTTTAAACAAAAGCTCACTCACACCTGATTGTCATCCCATTGATTGAAAACACCTCACTCTAATTTCACCTTCAAATTAACTTCTAATCCTAAAGGTTCACATGTACGTTTACCACTCATGTAGATTCATAACATTCCCAGTTGATTGGAATATCTTAATTATTGCCCTGATGGTGGAAATTTGCATTTTCAATGTTTGTGCTATATTCGTATAACCACTTCCCCTTTTGTGAAGCTCAACAACCTTTTGCCGCACATCTCAGCTATATTCCTTGGTCTTACCCATTGTTATGAATGACTAGGGGTATTTGGCCTATGTGTTACCTCATATTCATACCCCTGTAAAACATGAAGTTATGGTTGAATAATTACCTGTTCCTAGTCACCCAGGTGTACTAAAATTTTTTAAATATCAATGGGAATATACTTAAAATATATTTTTCTCATATGAATTCATAGAGTTGCAAATAATTGTTGAACACCTATATTTAACAAAGATATGTTTTTGTGTGTTGTGTTTGCATTTGTTTTATATCCATGAGAGCAGAGTATTTTTGTGAAATTTTTAAAGAAATGATCAAATAAAGAAAAAAAATTCAGACTCTTATTTGTTCATTTTCACCAAGGTTGACAGTGTTAGTGGAGGACACTGTAATAGTGATGACTTTGTTTCTTTCCCCTGTTATATGTATGCATTGCTGTAAGAGTAGAAAGCTATCTATGACTCTTTGATATTCAACACTGTTTGTACATACATACATTGTGTAAAAGCCAGCATCGATATCAGTGGGATTAGGTACTTCTGGTTCAGTGCAAATTAAAAGACAATTGGGATTCAAGTTTCCACTAGCTTTTAAAATATAGGGTTTTTGTGTCACAAGGTGTATTTTATTTTTCATAGGGTTATAGGTTCCCCATTGCAGTATCCATCTTTTTTATAGCTTTTTTCATTTTACAAACTAGTTTTTCGATACTTTCATAATATCCTCAAGTGATTTGACAGAGATAGTATTCTGTTTTGTTTACACCATCCATCAGATTCACCAAAAATGAATTATGGGGTTAAAAGTCCTTCAACACTTTGCTTGGGACGGTCCCAAGGAATTGGCACTCTTCCATGGTTTCATGATTATAGAATTCAGTTCTATTCATGATTTATGACCCATCTAAGATTGGGACTCTGCTCAGGGTTACTAATATGGGCTGGAGTTAGACAGTGGATAGCTGGCTTCGTGGAGGAAGGAGGAGACTGAAGAATTGAGCATATACTTAAAGATTATTACAAAGCACACAAGACATACAAAAGACAATTTTAAAGACAACTCTTTGTTAACAAATGATGTGTTGAATGACACCCAGTTTAACCTGTGGTCCTCATGGAGACAGAACTTGACAGTCTCAAAGGAAAGAACCAAATAAACACTTCTAAACCCTATTCTAAGATTAACCATCTTACCTAACTACCAGGATGAAACTAGCTGCTATTCTACCTTACCCCTTTTAAATCCCCTTTCTGAATACCTTTTTGGTAGCTGATGTGTGTCTAGGCTACTTCTTGGGTTGCAAATAATAGCTGGGTATGTTGTTCAGCCTCTGGGCTTATTGGTAATTTTGTGAGTCAGTAAAGGACCATTTCATTTTTCTTTATTTTTTTTGGGTTAATTTTCATATCATTATTTTTAAATTATTTTGAACTTCAATGTCAAGACCCAGGACAGATGGCTAGCTGCCCTTTTTCTCACCATTTTGGTGGTGGTGTTTCTGCCATGATGTGGCGTGCATGCATGATTTGAGCTGAGTTGGTGCAAGTAGTGGTGCACCAATAAGATTTTTCCTACAGGAGGAGGTTATGTTGGTATCTAGCCTGTCTGCCACTGGTAAGCTTGACTCTGTAGTTTATTTATGTGCTCTATTCATGTGTTCGAGCCTGAGGGAACACTGTAATGTGACCACTAAGTTATGCTAAGCGTGACAGCAAGCATGCAGGACACACGCACAAAAACTGATATGCTCCTCACACGATTGCTGCCCGCGTGCTGATTGGACAGCTCTGCTTCAGCACATCACATGGCTATGGGGGGCACTGCTGAGCTGCTAATGGAGTAGGACATGAAGGTGGAGGCTCCTGCTGTTTTTGATAAAAACTAATTAACTTGTACTTTTCAGTCAAACATTTGATCTTGACTTACCCTACTCTGTTTTGTATTTGCATGTTTAACCTTGGACTACGTTAACATGTCGGGAAAAAACATGAAAACTCATAATACTATTCAGACACAACTGAGGCCTAGTTTATGTGCCATGACCACAGCCTTGAGTAAATCGCCTCCTGAGTCTGCCTTGCCTTGGGTTGACCCCGAAATCACCACCCTCAGGCTCGAATTGCTGGCTTCGCTTTTTTAAAAGTTTTAAAAAGGAACTCCAGGAGACTCTTGGGGATGCTCTGTCAATGATCAAGCTCAATCTGGAAGCCATGAAAACACAGCTAGCTACAGATAAAGCTGCTACCAATGCTACTATATTGACATTGAAGGTACTGTTGGGGAAATGAAGCTTGCTCTCTCCAGTTGTACCGATGACATAGTTCAGATGAAAACTACTATCGAGTGTCTCACTGCTACCATAGCCAAGTTGGAGAATAAATGTGAGGACTTGGAGTCTAGATCACGGCACAATACCATTTGGATAGTGGGAGTTCCAAAGGGGCCTGACACTTGTACCACTGTTGCTGCAGCCACCTTGCTAAAGGGAGCATTTGTTCTGGAGAAGGAGCTGGTTTTGAACTAGTCCCACCAGACCCTTCAGCCTAAGCCCAAGCCTGGTGAATAATCATGAGCTATTGTGTGTAGATTTCATTATCACAGTAACTTTGTTGATTTTTATGCCACGTGAGAGAGCTCCAACAGATTAATGATAACGATAATTAGTCTTTATTGGTCACATATACATTACAGCACAGTGAAATTCTCTTTTCTTTGCATATTAAAGTGAGGGATTTGACCATTTCAGTTTTCCCGGACCACACTGCCAAGATAGCCTGGGCTCGTGCCACATTCAATGAGGTCAGGCATCAACTTCGTGGCATTGAGGGTGCTCACTAGGGAATACTTCACTCGGCACGGCTTTGCAATACATACAAGGTGTTAAGAAGGACTTTGTTTCAGCAGTGGAAGCAGGGGCCTATGTCAAATTCTTGATATCTGGGTGAGCTGCAACAGCTATGACGTCTTTTTCACTCCCTTTTTTTGCACCCAGTCTTCCAGCTATACAGTATTCTGATTTGCACTTAAAATATTATCATTGCATTACTTCTTCTAGATTCAGTGGACTCACTCCTCTTAAATCTACCACTGTAATAATATGTGGTTTTCTGTTGTGATGCTTTGACTAGGTTAGTGTTGTTTCTGTTTGTTTAAAATTATGTTAGAGTATTTTTTCCTCAGCCTTACTTGCTATACTATTGTATTACCTGTATTTAGTCTATCTGTTCTTTGTACTAATTTGATTTATGTTACTGGGATGTTTATCAATGTCTTGTTGTATTGCTTGGATTCAGATAACACAGTAATTTGTAACACAAATCTTTAAAATATATTATTGTATTTGTCATTGCTTGTAGACTGTTTATCAGACCTGAAGTCAGCAGGAGTCTTTTCTCTCACTCTTTTTTCATTAAGTACTGCTTACTCTCCGAGTTGTTTTCACATTGTGGACAACTTTTGGTTACTGCAGGACACACTCCTGTCTCCTTTGTTCTTTTGTTATATGCAGACTTTGTGTGTGTGTTCAGGGGTTTGTTGGGGGGAGGGTGTCCACTTTGGCTCTAAATGGCTATTTGTATCCCTTTTGTTTACTTTATTTAAATGGTTACTAGTAATATGAATCCCAGCACTGCTGGGACGGGCACACCTCTAAGATTTATTAGTTGGAACATCAGAGATATGGGTAATCCTGTCAAGAGATCTAAGGTTTTTACACGTTTGAAATGTTTAAACTCTGATATAGTATTTTTCTCACTTTTGTATTAAAGATCACCATAGGCTACACTGCTTTTTCGTGAGTGAAGTCTTCCAATTGAATTTTAATTCAAAGACATATTTTAATTAGTAAAACGTCACAGTTTTCCTCCACTAATGTTATTGCTGAATGTGAATGGTAGATAACTTATAGTCACTGGTACCCTAATGAAAGACAGGTTTTGTTGGTAAATGCCTATGCTCTGATCTGGAAGGGAGGCATCATAGCCCAAGTGGGTGATGTCCTGTAGTTGCTGATGGTCTGAATGCACTGCCACAGCATATCAGTTCCACATCTACATCTAAAGTGGTAAAGTATTTGAAGGGAAAATGTTTGGGGGTATGTACGTATTTCTTTATTTTCATTGGTTGGAGAAAATAGTTGCGTGCATATGTGTGTGTGTGTGTGTGTGTTTTTTTTAAATACAGGCATGTCTAATTATATCTGTGGCAGGACAACTGTTGAACCAGTTCCCAAGAGTGTCTCATCACAGCAAACCAGTGACTACATTTCCCATCCTGCACTGCGGCCTACAAACATGTCCACTATGGACCACAATTCCCAGAACACTCAACTTCATACTAATCATGCACACCTGCATCCAATTCACAGCACAATCACAACTACAGGTTAAAAGAACTTTCTATGTATTCACTATTTGTGAAGTATATGCTCAGTTGCCTTCTGTCTCTGTCATGTTTATTCTGGTTTGGAACTTGTTCATGTTTACGACCTTGTCTCTTTGCCTTGCCTAGTTTGCACTGTTTGCCTGATCAATTGACCCTTGTCTGCCTATGTACCATGATCTCTGCCTGATCCTTTGAACTTATTGGACTTGTTGTTTCATTAAACTGCCATACCTGCATTTGCTTCTGTCTGTGCCTCCATTATGTGACTGAATACTTCTCCGATAACATGGAAACAGCAGGAAAACCTAGGAGACATCATGCCAAGGTAACAAGGAAGACCCTACCGAGATTCAACTCTATCAAGCTTCCTCAGTGGGTTGCAATGGATCCCCCAGAGCCATATGATGGATTTTTCGACTACCATGAGTATTTTCTTTTTGACTGCCAATTACATTTTTTGAGCCGGACAACCAGGTTCTGCTCACACCCGAGTCTGCTGACACGGACAACCAAGTTGTGCTCACGCCCGAAGCCGCTGACACAGACAACCAAGTTGTGCTCATGCCCAAAGCCGACATCACGGCCAACCAAGTTATGCTCGTGCTTGAGACTGATGACACGGCCAACCAAGTTCAGCAGGTAGAGTCGATAGAGAACAACATTCAGCCTCTCTGCATGACTGAGGACCCCGCTCAGCATCCCTATACAGCTGAAAACACCACTCAGCCTCCCTTTTCAGCTAAGAAAGATTCTCTGCCTCCCAGTGCAGCCAAAGCTCTGCTTTGCTTCCCTACTCTGCCTTGGATGCCACTATACCAGGGTTCTATATGGATGTCGCACCACTTTCCAATGCCACTGAGGCCATCGCTCTGCATCCCTGGTCCGCTGTGGACGTAGCTCTGCCTCCGTGCTCTGCTGAGGACATTACTCCGCCTCCCTGCTCAGCTGAGGACGTTGATCTGCCTCCGTCAGGCTGTTAAGGGAGGGAGTGTAATTTGGAGGGGTTCTGTCAAATCACAGCAAACCAGTGACTACATTTCCCATCCTGCGTTGCGGCTTACAAACATTGCTGCCATGGACCGCAATTCCCAGAACATTCCTTCATTCTAATCATGCACACCTGTATCCAATTCACAGTTCAATCACAACCTCAGGTTAAAAGGACATTCTATGCATTCACTCTTTGCGAAGTTGTTACCAAGCCTTGATCCAGTGTTTGTTTATTCTGGTTTGACCTTGTTCACGTTTATGACCTTGTCTCTTTGCCTTGCCTAGTTTGGACTGTTTTTCTGATCGATTGACCCTTGTCTTCCTATTTACCATGATTTCTGCCTGATCCTTTGAACTTATTGGACTTATTTTATTAAACTGCCATACCTGCATTTGCTTCTGTCTGTGCCTCCATTACATGACAAAGGAGTCATGTAGTATGGGGACATGGTATGCAGGGAGGGGGGGGATCTCCTCAACCACCACTAGTGTGTAGCATCCACTGGATGGTAGCCATAGTGTGCCAGAACACCCCAGCTATTAGTGGAGAGGAGAGAGTGTTATAGCCAAAGCAGAAATGGGGCTTATTAGGGGGCCATGATAAAGAAGGGCCAATGGGGGAATTTCACCAGGACATCAGGGTATACCCCTACTCTTTGAAGTGTCCTGAGATTTTTAATGATCACAGAGAGTCAGGACCTCATCCGAAAGACTGTGCTGTTTTTACAGTATAGTGTCCCTGTCACTATACTGGGGCATTAGGCCCCATTCAGACCACAGGGTGAACATCCCCTGCTGGCCTCACTAATACCACCTCCAGCAGCAAGCTTAGTTTTCCCCAGGAGGTCTCCTATCCAGGTACTGGCCAGGCTCAACTCTGCTTAGCTTCAGTGGGAAACCAGGCAAGAACTGCAGGGAGATATGGCTCTGAAATTAACATAATTATTAATTTCATAATTATCTGAAATTAACATACATATGTGGGAAATTACTTACTGATGGGCCCATTGCCAATTTACACACCTGGGCCAAGCTCTCTTCAACTTGCGTCTCCAACAGCCCAACGTCAGCAGTGGCAGGCTAGACAGATGTGTTAGAGAACAGGAATTATCTGCACTTGTAAAGGTACTAATAGCTCACTTGATCCAGATTGCAGTGACTGATACTTCTCAAGTTATTAATGTCATAAAGAGCTCTTCAGTAACTTTAAAATGACACCAGACATGTGCTTCTGTGATCTATGGCACCAGAAAAAGAGGCCAGACATTTTGGGCATTTTAGCCAACTTTGGAGCTCCATTTCTGGTGAAAATGACACTCTCAGATGTTGCCACTGAGTTCCTTATATTTCCATCAATCATTCTCAAACTCCCCAGGTTATAGACTTTGTTTAATCACTCCAGCTCTCTATTCTTTGCATACTGAAAGTTTATTGTTTCCTGTTTTGGATGCCATATTGGTAAGGCTATGGCTGCACCTGAATAATAAACTACACAAGTGCGCACTCTCTATTTTTTTAACTCTATGTTAAATGTACAAAACATTGCCACTCCCCATCATGACTTGCATGGCAACTTTTAAATAAATGTAAATTTAATAATTTTTGACACTTCTTAGAAACATAATAGACATTTTTAAACATAAACATAATCATGCTCAGAAAATGGAGGGAACATGGGATTAAGAAAAAAATGAGGGAACATGAGACCCTAGAAATATAAAGCTTTGAATGCAGGGGGGACTGGAAACAAGCAATCTGGGTAGAGAGTACTTTGGCTATGGATACAATGAATCCTTGGAACATAGGTTTATGAAAACATAGAGCCCTATCAAAACAGAGTTGACCTGTTGTTGGATCAAGTTTTAAATTATAGCAGATGTTTGAGGGCTTTTTAAATATGATAATATTAAGAAACTTTCCCTAATATGATTAGATTAGATTAGATTAAATATTAATGCATGCTGCATTCATTTGCACCAAGGATTTTTAACATGTGATGCTCTCCTATCGAGATAATGTGTGCAGTTACAGATTGCATTTTAATACATAGAGTAAACAAAACTAATAGACTGTTTCATTAGTATTGTGGATAAAACAAAAGAGCACAGGGAGTGAAAGATGGTCAGTAAGCACAGCAGTGATTAACAAGCTCATTCTCCCTTAAAATTCCCTGCCAACTTTTTTTTTTTATTGTTCTCTGTTAAGATCCGACAAGGAGGTGCCTATATGTGTTCACGCCATCTCTTTTCTTCTTCTCACTTTTTATCATCCCCTCTCTCAGAGGCTTTCCACTAATGACTATAAAGACTTTTAATTTCAGCAGAATAACAACTAACTGAAACAAAAGAAAGAGAGAGAGAGAGAGAGAGAGAGAGAGAATGCAGCTCAGCAGCATAAAGAGTAACAGAGGTGAATTATTCTGTAAGAGTTTGAGCAAATGATGGTTGATTGACATGATGCCTCAAGCAGAATAAAGAAAAAAAGACTCACCATTGTACCATAGTATACACACACACACACACACACACACACACATATTTTTGTACAACTTTAAGCCACTTCTTCATTTGATCTCTATATGCA
>JANDJT010000179.1:23260224-23272056 GCA_024331685.1 Stegophilus panzeri
AAAGCCAAATCTATCCTTGCGCTTCCAAAAGTTTTTAAAGCAATTTGGCTTTGAATGTGAGTAGTTGAACTTTCATGCCTGCTGAGGCTTCTTGGTATATTTTTCAAGTCACAAAATCCCGTTGTAGTCCAGACATTCTCACCCGTTGAGAACAAAAGGCAGGAAAAGCAGAAAAGGCAATTTCTCGTAGCACAACCACACAGCCACACAGTCTTTTTGGGTGTACCACTCCGTTTGAAAAGAGCATGTTATCTTCTGTCCCGCCATTTGAAGCAAATCTTTTAGCTCTGGCATCGGTCTTCCATTATTTATCACTTCCAGTTTTGACTGAAAGTCCAGTTTTGTGAAATGTTTTAGCTTATATATATATAATCTTCCATTTTTGCAGTCAGGACAAAAAATAAAAATAAACGGACTGATACGGTGCACTTGACTTTCTCTACTTGACTATTTTAGCTAGCATATTGCCCACAATGCCATTTGTCTGTAATACGTGAAGAAGAACAATAGCAGAACAAGCCTATATGCTCACACACGCCCACTTAAGTGAGGCAGAGGTACTGGCTGCCTCCCCTCCTGCTTTTTCACTGTGGCGTTATGTCAGATCAGCAAGACCAATATGTTCTACACATACATGAAATACATGACCTAGTCTATGGAATTTGAGTACATATAAAAAAAAAGTGTGTACAAACATTACATTGGTGACATACAGAGAGATCAATTGCACGTGCTCAAGTTGAGCAAAAAAAAATTAGCAGCTCAACCCAGTTTGTGAGGGATTGCGCAATCTGAAAGGAGGCTCAGCTCGTCGCTGCCTCCCTTCCGGTCTTTCCCACGTATTTGAACAGGAAAATACACAAATGCAGCGATATTGACTATAAAAATCATTGGAATGATTGGAATCATACGGTAATTACATTTCTGTCACAGATCAGTGGACAAATATTTATTTATTTATTTATTTTTAATCATAATTTGTTTTTTACATTTCATGATGACACAGGGGAGGCACTGCCTCCCCTGCCTCCCCTGACCGCACGTCACTGGTGTTGGTGGCCCCGCCCCGCAGCCATGCACTCTCCGGCTGTCCAAAACATTGGTGGTGCTGAAGCAGAGCTGTCTCTTTAGCACCGCAGCGGCAGTTGCGGGAGGAGCGCGCTTTACTTCTTGTGCGCCAGCCGCTGGCCTTTTGCCACAGCAGGTAGAGCAGGAGGAGACCACATGGTGTACATCTGTGAGCATGTTGGGCCACCAGTATTGGTCCCACAACAGATTTTATGTATGCTGAATTCCTGGGTGGCCCGTGGGTATGGAGTTGTGTGCTCAGTTTGAGTTGAGGTTGCAGTTTGGTTGGTACAAATATCTTGTTCAAGCGGCATGAATGAGGAATCTGATGTGGAGATGTGTGGGTGATCACTTGGTCTAGTTCCTAGATGGTAACTCCCACAAAGCAAGATGGAGGAAAAATCCTCATTGCTCTTATGAAGGCCGGCCATGTGTATGAATGATAAGGCATCAGCCTTGGTGTTTTTGGAGCCAGTTTTACTGCCAGCAGCTCACTGTTTCTGATATCATAAGTTTGCTCAGTTGGGGTAAGTTTCCTGGAGAAACAGACCACGGGTGAAGCTTGGGTTTTTCTCCAAAACACTGGGACAAGATGGCTCCAAAACCTGTTTCTGAGGTGTTCACTTCTACAATGAATGGTTTTGATGGATTGGGTTGTTTCAAAACGGGAGCTGTGGTGAATGCTCTTTTTAGTTGGCTGAGGGCCACCTCAGCAGCTGAGTTCCAAGCCAAACATTTTGTCCCCTTCTTGAGGAGGGTGGTCAGGGCGTGAGGTATGGAGCTAAAACCCTGAATGAAGTGCTGGTAAAAGTTGGCAAAACCTAGGAACCGCTACAAGTCCTTGATGGTTTTGGCCATGGGCTACTCCTTGACCTGGTCCATGGCAACTTCATCTTGGCTAATGATATAACCCATGAAAGAGAAATTCACATTTTTCTCCCTTTATGAACAACTGATTTTGTGTGAGGCACTGGGGAAATTGGTGGAAATAGAGCATGTGAGCATCATAGGAAGAGGAGTAGATGAAAATTTAATCAATGTAAGCAATGACATATTTGCAAGGATGTTCTTGGTTAAATTCTGGATCACTGCAGGGGCGCAAGAGAGCCCATATGGCATGACACAGTACTTATAGTACCAGTATATAGTGCTAAAAGTAGTCTTCCACTCCTCTCCCTCCCAGATAAATACCAGATTATATGCCCTGCACAGGTCCAGCTTAGTGAATATCTGGACTGTACAGAGTTGTTCAAGTGTGGCTGGAACCAGAGGCAAGAGATCATAGTACTTCACAGTTATTCAGTTGAGCCTGCAGTAATCAATACAGATCTAAGACCACCCCCTTTTTTCTTCACAAAGAAAAATCCAATAGAAGCCATTGATGTAGAAGACCAAATGTATCCCTGTTGAAATGTTTCTTGGATGTACTCTTTCATTGCCTTTTGTATAGTGGTTGAGAGTGGGTAGATCCGGCTGTGGGGAGGCATGGTTCCAGGGAGAAGCTCAGTTGTGCAGTTTTACATACTGTGTGGGGTTAAACGCTCAGCTTTGCTGAAGACTTCATGGCGGTCCCAGTATTTGGGGGAGGGGGGGATGTCGAAAGGTGCATAGTTCTCCAGGCTTTCCACAGAGGTTGAGGCCACACAGAGCTGGGGTAACTGAATGCACTGATGGTGACATTGGTTAAATGGTTATCGGGTAATCTCCTTGTGCTGCCAAGAGATTTGAGGGTTGTGGAGCTGCAACTGAGTCGAGTGTTAGAGGTTCATCTTGGCACGCCATGTGTGTGTGTGTGTACTTTTACAGTACTGCTCATAAAAGTACTAGGCACAGTGGTGTGCACCTCTGTGTGTGTGACTCTTAATGAATTCTCCTGCAGATTCTTTATGACCCACTGAGGCTGTTAATGTGCCATGAAATGTGGCTTTAAATCCATTCTCAGGTCCTCCATTAAGTGTGTGTGTGTGTGTGTGTGTGTGTGTGTGTGTGTGAATCAGATTAACTGGACTGACTGAGTTGGTTTATTATGTATGCCACTAAACTATATTTGGAAATAGACTTACTTATGAGCCTTTAAGTTATGCATACACATAGTAAAAAAGTGTGAAAGTGTTAGTTCAGCTTAAATGCTTTTTTATACCTCAGATTATAATGTGGCTCTCACCCTCCTGCAAAATGGTTGTATTAGCCACAAAGCAAATAGAATGTAAAGTCATTAGTTTTGTGTGTTTCTACTGCCACAGAAGAATTGTGCAAACTGCTTGATTGCATGTGACAAACTGATTATATTTTACTTTAAACAAAAGGAATATCATGTTATGACTGTTTATAAAAAATGTGGCATTAGACAACCATTAGTCAACCACTGTTACATACTGTACATCTACAGGAGATGAAGATTTATTCGCATGTTGTCAAAACACATCTTTGTGCTTATCAAACTGACACTAACTAGTGAGAGAACAGCAAAATCAGGCTTCAAAACTGCATTGTCTTAAGATGGCAGGTAGCATTGGGAGGTTTACTGGTAAACACAAGAATCTAAAAGAAACCAGCAGCAATTTTAAATAATAGTTTACAGCAATAGCAAAAAGCTATAAAAACCAAGTGACCCTGTAAGAGTGTTTATTTATTATTATTTTACTATTTATTATATGCTACAGTTTTACAGAATTCCATAGGTCTACTTTGTTGCAAACTCTTTCAAAAACATTTTACATTTACTGAAGTCCAGTACCAAACAACTAAACACAAGCCATCCAGCAATGAAGCCACAATCTTCATTTATTGTACAGTTGGAGCTTTTCTGTTCACACTTATGTAATCCATAACCATGGTTGATTCAACATTTAGCACACATGATTATACCATGCAAATTATCTGGATTAAACCATCAAATTATTATGAAACATTATGAGTTTATAAAAGTGTTGTCAATGTGCTGTACTTTAAATATTGTACAAATAGTATATTTTAGATCCAGCTTAATTTAGAGAGGAAAGCAGGAAATTACACTACACATTATACAACATGCTGTCTAATAACACAAGCTGTTCTATATGCAGATGACTGTGAAACGGATCACCAAAAATTACATTCACCCTGTTTTGATCATGTGATCGTGAGTTTGAATCCTGATGAGCCACAGGAATTTGTGGCTGGGGATCTTCAACAGCATAATTCTGGGATAGCCCCTGTCAATCAGAGTGACAGGCAGTCAATGGGCTTCTGTCAGCTCTGTATACAGAAGAGATAGTACTCTTTCCTAAGCATTGCACTGCACTATGACGTTACACGAGCAGCTATTTAGAAATCAGTATCTGGGTTCTTGTGTCTTGTAGGAAGTTACCCCTAACCCTCCAAGAACAATGTTAAAAAATATCACAATATCAAAAATTATATATCTAAGGCTAAACACCCTCCCATAATACTAATGAATAGAGCAAATTTTGCCAATTTGTTTCAGGTTTAGCTAGTTTATATCTTGCACTCTGGTTCTGACTCCTGTCCTCAAACTCTGCATTTGTCCATTCATTCCCTCCATTTCCCATGATTGTTTTAACTCACAACACCTGCAAAGGTTTCCTGAGGCTTTAAAAAGTATTGGACCGTTGCTCAGTGGTCCAAAGTCCTCTTTTCAGATGAAAGTAAATGTTGCATTTCATTTGGAAATCAAGATCCCAGAGTCTGGTGGAAGAGTGGAGAGGCACAATAGTTGCTTGAAATCCAGTGTGAAGTTTCCACAGATGATCTTGGGTGCAATGTCATCTGCTGGTGTTGGTCCACTGTGTTTTCTCAAGTCGAGAGTCAATGCAGCGTCTACCAGGAGATTTTAGAGTGCTTCGTGCTTCCATCTGCTGACAAGCTTTATGGAGATGATGATTTCCTTTTCCAGCAGGACTTGGCACCTGCCCACAGTGCCAAAACTACTAGTAACTGGTTTGTTGACCATGGTATTACTGTGCTTGATTGGCCAGCCAATTCGCCTGACCTGAACCCCATGGAGAATCTATGAGAGACATCAGACCCAACAATACAGATGAGCTGAAGGCCGCTATCAAAGCAACCTGGACTTCCAGAACACCTCAGCAGTGCCACAGGCTGACTGCCCCCATGCCATGCCATATTGATCCAGTAATTCATGCAAACGGAGCCCCGACCAAGTATTGAGTCCATAAATTAACATACATTTCAGAAGGTACATTTCTGTATATTAAATTCTTTATTCTAATATTTTGAAATACTGGATTTTTGATTTCCATGAGCCATAAGATATAATCATCAAGATTTAAACAAAAAAAGGCTTGAAATATTTCACTTTATGTGTAAGGAATCTAGAATACATGAAAGTTCCACTTTTTTAATAAAATTATGGGAAAAAATAATTTTTTCGACAATATTAAAATTTTTTGAGATGCACCAATAGACAAACCTTTTTTACTGAAAAGTATATACGCCAAGCACCCTCCAAGAAATGGCCAGTTTGCAGATCTTACTTCCTCCAAAACCAAATTTGAACAAAGAACATGATTGCTTTGCTTTTAAAGCCATCACACTTCTTAAGAGTCAAACCACCTGTAGTGCAAACTCATCACTGAAGTTGAAAATTACTTTTAAATTTCTATAAAGGTAAATAATATATTCATGTGAAAAAATAAGTACACCCCATGGAAACTGTTGACTTTTTTGACATATTTGGACAAGCAAACATTTGATAATCTTTAAAACAGTGCCAATTAATGAAGATGAGATACTTGAACAAACCACAAGAAAAATTTTCTTTTTCAATCATTTACAGAAGTGGCCATTGAAAATGCGCATCAAAGGAAAAGGGATCCTGCGATTTTATGCTATTTTACATACAATATACTGTATACCAACCAAACGCTGCTGTTTCTTGTACTGAAGCACAAGGTCTGCTTGTGCATTGCAGGCGGATCTGTGAACCTCTCTCAAGCAGCAGAGCACATTAAACATTGTTGAGCCTGAATAAATGGAATGTGTGGTCAGTTAGATTTAAGAAAAAATATTACATATGGTTTACATAAATATATTACGTTTCTTATTAAAACTTATGCTAAACCTAATTTAAACAAGTTTCTAATTACAAGATTGAATTATGTAAAGTGAGCCTGATCGACTCACATAGTACATGTACGATAACGATAGCATTGAAATTAACATGGTTGAACCATGTATGCTAGAATAGTGCAATGGTAATTTGCAGGGTGTAGAATGCCAGCAACTGGGGTTCAACCTCAGCTCAGCAACAAATGTTGATTTAATTGAGATGATTACACACTGAGATGTGTAAGGAATGCTAACAACTCTCTGTTATGCACTTCCATATCTGGTGAGACTAAAAGAATATCATCAATATATTGAAGGACCACTGAATCTTTAACTGGACACTCTGGCACTGATAGATGGCACCTTAACACCTGATGATACAATGTAGGGCTGTTGTGTAGTCCCTGTGGGAGTAATGTCCACTGATACTGATCACCATCAAAGCCGTGGCTGGCTATCTGGATATAAAAGCACAGACCAAAAACCATTAGCCATATCAGTGATTGAAAACACTGTTTATGAATTTGGAATGCCCTCAAAAACAGTGCTTGGGTCCACTACATGTGGTGGACTATGATCAATGCAGGTGTTAGCGACACGATAATCAACTGTCAATCGACAGAGGGATTTTGCTGCACTTCCTTCTGTCTCCATCTTAGGCCCACCTTTCCTTACAAGTCAGAGAGAAGAAGTGGAGGAACTGCATGCTTTGACAAGAATGCCTTGGTTTACCAAATAAGCAATTATACGCCGAATTCCATCAATAGCTTCCCTTGAAATGGGGTACTGTTTTGTCATGGGAGGAGATGTACCTGTAAGACATACTGGTTCTATGTCTAGTAGCCCACAGTCATGCTTATCCTTAGCCCAAATAGGATGATTAACAATCAAGGGATCTGACACTTGAACTGCAAGAACAGAGAGTTTAGGTTTAGCTGGTTCCAAATCCAATTGCATGTGTAATTGTGAGATAACATAAAAATAGGAGAGATGCTGTGCTGCCATAAGAAAGATATCAAGTGACTTACGACCAAAACATAAACAAACAAGTTCAGTCATGTAAGTGTGAGCATTTTCTCCAGTCACACCAGAGATAATAACATTCGTTCAGGTTAAACGGATACCAAAAACTCTAGCCATCTTAATAGGAATGACTGATACTTCTGCACCAGTGTCAATCAAACAGCTGCATTCATGATCATTCACAGTGATTTTCACATTCAATCAGTTATCTTGCTCGTGTGTTATTGGCTGCAAAAAGGCTCTCACAGCAGACATCTCTAAAAAGAATGAGGTGCAGAAGAGGGAGGGGGAGGAAATGAATCTGAAAGGGAGGTGCGTTGTAATAGCTGAATTATTTGCCCTGCCTTCACCAGCGAGATAGCTCTGCCCTGTGAGTCAGGCTGAGAAACTCCGGAATTCGGCACGCATTTCTCACTCCTCCTCAGATCAGCTTTATTTTTACGACGTGGTCGCTCCCAGTGTCCCTGGTTATGACAGTAACAGCACACATCTCGCTGAACAGATTGAGCATTCACAGCATTCACATTAGCGGTGGTTTGCATCATAGCGAACACATGAGCTTTTACATTTGAATCTCTTTACTAAGCCGAGAGAGTATCAGCAAGATCACTGTGGTGTAAGGTATTCTAGGTGGGTTTCAAAATCGGTAGCACCTTGCATAAGTCAGATTTAAAACCATCAGCCCACTGACTAACAGGATTATGGCTCCAGGAACTCATCTTGTATCCCTCATACAGCATGAATGTCTGAGCATAACGCTGACTGTATTCCATTACAGAATCGGTTTTACTTTGATGACTCAACAATTTTACACCAACACCCAGTATTGTCCACAAAACCACGAATGCTTTCCAAGATACTCTCCATACATTTCTGTACCCCTTAGACCAACGCAAGTGATTGTTTTCCTTCACAGTCATTGTAAAAATCGGTCAATGTTAAGTTCTTGTCCGATACCAGTCACAGTACCAAAATTTGGACCCTGCCCTGGCTGATTCCTCTCATTCGAACTTTGGAAGATGTCAGACCGACACCATCTTTCAGTGAAAGCTTTTTAGTTTAATAATGAAGAAAGCATAGTATATATATACAAAAAATATTGATAAAGAATGATAAATGTCAATTGGAACAGGTCACAGATAAAATGAGAACATCTATTATGAAGGTTCAAGTTATATAAGAACTAAAGACATCTAGTCTACCAGATAATAGTAAGAGGAAGAAGAAGAACTGAGAGAGAGAGAGAGAGAGAGAGAGTGAGGGTGAAAGGAGGGGTGATTAGGAATGCTCAAAACAACACATTCCACAAACACAAACAATTTGGTTCCGGTAAATCGTGATACAAACTAGAGACCTTCAGAATTGAGACACAGAGCCCATGCTATGAAACTTATTGTTAGCCCCGTTAGGTCCCTAAAAAGACCTGCTCATGCTCTCTGTGGACTCTACAGAGCAGCTGTCTGCTCGACGACCAGAGCATAATTACTAGTCACGGAAAGCATGAGCTGGTGCAGCACAGACATCAAACATTTTAGAAAACATGGGAGGAACAGCAATTCTAATAGAACGATCAGACAGACAGAACACCCCAACACTAGAGTTGAGTTGGTACTATTGGCGCAGATGCACTTATCACCTATTTGCTAGGGTCCACCAAGGACCTGAGATGTACTCCATAATACTTGTGGTAATGGGCTACAGAAAGTGCACCAGCCCTAACCGCGGTGGTGAGATGTAGTATCGAGACTGTGGGAATGGGAACTAAGCAAGGGTCATTCTGTGCATTGGCTGATGTTGTGGTGATGTTGTGCAGTGGCACAGAAGACCACTGATATGAACCCATGTGATGGCAGATCCAAAATGAGTTGGTAAAGTTTTGCCCAATTTCTACTGAAAATGAGCAGGCCAAATTACCTCTGCGCCAAAAAGAACCAGTATCTAGGAACATTCGGGCTTCGGGCTGAAATTAAATTGAAAGTTGCCTGCGAATAGACACACTACAGAATCCACTACTTCCACATATTAATTACCCTAAATGACCTGAGAGTACACACTAGACAGTCACACAATGAGAAAGGATCAAAATAACAAAGGAAATAACAGACTATGCATATGTATGTCTAATACAAATCAAGGCTATATGTGTATGTGTTAAATGAGATGAGAAGAGGCCCCATTAGGGCAGCTTGATTGTGAGTGTTCCCCTTCCTCATCTGTTGAGGATATGTTGAGGTGAGATGCGATGAGGCCCCCTCAGGGCTACTTGATAGCAGTATTGTCTCTTGTCACTGGATAGCGCTTGTTGCGGCTGGCGTGAATCCACTGGGGTTGTGAATCCATGAGGACAACAGTACGGGTAACAGCCAGCACACGTGTAGGATGACCGAGGGCTGCTTCCCCAACCTTTTGTGGTCTCAGGCTCTTGACAAGAACTATGTCACCTGGGAGGAAAGAGTGAGTAGGCTGTTCTGTGGGTAGAGAGAAACAGAAACATCACCATATATACTGTTCAAAAATCTTGGTTACCCTTAGTCCTTGGAGTGGGAACTGGTCTGCCCATAATGATCTCAAAAGGAGACAATTTAGTTTTCTGATTAGGAGTCAAGCGAAGTTCACATAGTACGGCAGGTAATAAATTGACTCAATTACTTGAGGGGTTGTCTAAGAGCCCTTTAGTAAGGCGTTCCTTAATAGTACGATTTTTTTTCTTTCCACAATCACTGACCTCTGGGGATGATATGGAATATGAAAATGCCAGTCAATGTTTAGATACTTCCACAGTTTCTCTGTTACTTTGGCAACAAAAGGTGTCCCATTGTCACTGTCAATAGTTTGGGGGATATTGTACTGTGGGATTATTTCTTTTGCAAGAACTTTAACGAATTGGCATTTTCCTTTGAGCATGGAAATGCTTCTACCCATTTAGAGAATTTATCCACAATAACTAGAATATATTTGAGACCTCTGATAGCTGGCATGTGTGTGAAGTGAATTTGTAGTGCCTGAAAAGGACCACTAGGTGGTAGTAATGCATCATGTTTGGCAGTTTTCCCATGTACATTTACTCTTGTGCATGTTAAACATGCATCAAGGGGTAATTTAACAGTTTTTTTAGTGTCTTGAATACAAAACCTCAGTGTTATCACAGAGATCACCACTCTTCATGCAACATGAGAAACAGTGAAAATGGTGGATGAGGAACAGAAGGACAGAAGACGGAAGAGCGAGATGGCCATCAAGGCAGAGTATTAAACCATCATTGGGTGATGGAGAACAACCTTCTAAGGACCAAAATGTGAGGTCATCTTGAGAGGCCTGTGTCTGTAAGAAAGCAACATCAATGTCACAAGGAGTCAGATAATGCGAAAACGTCAAAATGGAGTCATTATTCTGGACAAAGGGGCTGGGTGAGCCCTCTTTTGAGGCCCACCTAGCTACTTCATCAGTGAGTGAATTACCATGGGTCTGTTCTGTGTTAGAGGAGTCACCACCTTTAACCATAATGATAGCAAGCCTGTAAGGTAAAACCGAGGCTTCTGAAAGATCAGAAACAAGTGTGGCATGTGATATGGCTTTACCATCAGCGTCATGAAAACCACGAGCATGTCATATCTTACCAAAATCATGTGTGACACCAAAAGCATAAAGTGAATCAGTGTAAATAGTAACAGTCTTACCCTTAAAGAGATGACAAGCACACGTGAAAGCAAGCGTTTCGCAGCCTGAGCATAATTAAATGGGATAGAGTGGGCCTCACGAATAATATTTGACAACGCACAAACAGAGTAGCCACAAAAATGGCGAGTCATTAGGTTTAGAACACAATCCATCAACATACACCTCGTTCTCTCCTTCCAGGGGATTCTGTGACAGATCAGAGCAGACTGATGAGGAGTCATGTATGTAGGTCAAACAGTCATGTTCCAACCAAGCTTCAGGTGCGGGCTCCTCTGAGCAGACACACAGAAGTCTGTGGAGCAAGACTGCAGGGCTGTTAGTAGTGGTTACAGATTTAATGGTTAGGTTTTGTGTGGCTCAAAGGATGGCTTCATATCCTGACCTATGCTGAGCAGTCATGTGTTTATAAATAAAATGGAATGTTTTCCATCTGTTTAGATCAGGGGTGTCAGACGTATGGCCCATGGGCCAAAACCGGCCGGTTAGGGGGTTCAATCCGGCCCGCAGGATGAATTTTGAAAGTGAAAAAAAAAATGCATAAAAGACACGAACTAGAAATTTTAATAAAATTCTATTCCCAAATTATCCGCTAGGGGCGCACTGTTTTAGTCAGAGTAGAAGACGCGACACAATCCTGGGACTCAGACCAAACAGCAGATATTAGCAATGCGCCCTCATTAGCCAAACTGTATTTGTCAAAAAGGAGTATCCACTTTTCTCCTTTTTTGACAAAGGACCAAAAGATTCCAAGTTTCAGGAGCAAAAACAAAGTAGTCTAGACATGACTAACTCCTTTAAAATGCTGCTTCAGACACTGATGCATTTAAAGAATACAGTTCTGTGAAAATGAATCCTTGCTGTAGTATTAGTTAAAAAACGTACAATTGAATGTTAGTCAACAGCTTCACTACAAAAGAGTTTGGTTTGGTGGAATCCTATTGTTCATGCAATGCCATACATTTTAAAGTGCAATACTATATTTTTCAGTTCCAA